>CAJHNH020000791.1:979382-1151882 GCA_905116865.2 Candidula unifasciata | reverse complement strand
ACTGTTGGTCACAATAAAAAAATGTTTGTACTGTTTGTCACAATAAATAATGTTTGTACTGTTTGTCACAATAAAAAATGTTTGTACTGTTTGTCACAGTAAATAATGTTTGTACTGTTTGTCACAATAAAAAATGTTTGTACTGTTTGTCACAATAAAAAATGTTTGTACTGTTTGTCTCAGTTACAAATGTTTGTACTGTTTGTCCCAGTAACAAATTTTGTATTGCTTGAAGAGAAGAATAATATTTATTAACTGAACGGTAAGACGATAAAGACATGGATGCGATCAAAAAGTCTGACATCCATAGATGGATGGCAATAACTAGGGCCATTAGGGATTACTGATGAGTGATTAGAAAAGATTATCATCACAGCACTCCGGACAGATCCATAGGTGCTCAGATCTTCTTCTCAGAAACTCCACAAGTGTAAAACGACTGATGACGCCAATTCTGTGTTGGTTAATAAAACGTCTTGTCCTCTTAGTGAAATGTTTATTTCTCGCAGCTCCAGGCTGCACCCCCATGTCCATCAATCTAGACAGGGATATGGAGTCATGTCCTTTGGCGTGCTCCTCGGTACAGTAAGTGCAGTGCATAGCATTGATAACATTACTTCTGTCCAGTACTGGGCCAGCCGTAGCGACTGCAGTGTCAGCAAGATAGTGTGCACATTCGTTTCCTTGAACACCCGCATAACCTGGCACAAAGATAAAGGTTAAGCTATTCATGAAGTGCTTGGTGTTGCAATCCATACTTGCCTGATAAATCCAGCTAAGAATGCATACGCGTGTGAACTTTTGAGTACCAAGCCATGCTAAAGCCCTTGTTACAGCCATAGTTTCCATTGTAAGGTTACTAGTTGTGACAGCAAAGGCACCATTAATCTCCTTGATGGTTTTCCCCGTAGAGTTTACTGTGAATGCCCATGCACTTCGCTTGGCCTGAATGGAGGGAAGATGATTGGTATAAAAATATAGGGCGGTAAAAGGGGTTGGGGGATCAGGGCAGAACGACGGTGATAAGATAAGCCGTAGGTGAACCAGCAGATACATAGAGACTCTGAGAGCAGGGAGTATTAAGATAAGCCGTAGGTGAGCCAGCAGATACATAGAGACTCTGAGAGCAGGGAGTGTTAAGATAAACCGTAGGTGAGCCAGCAGATACATAGAGACTCTTAGAGCAGGGAGTGATAAGATAAGCCGTAGGTGAACTAGCAGATACATAGAGACTCTGAGAGCAGGGAAATATTGGAAGAGGCAGAGATATGCAGCGTTAGAGACTGACGGAAAGAGCGGGAAAGAGAGAGAGAGAGCGAGAGAGATGCAAGAGACGACCGTTGATAAATAAAGATACGAGCGGAGAAAATAAATGAATAGAATAGAGGAGTGAAGATAAGAGAATGAAAGAGAGTGAAAACAAATTGAGTAAATTAAGCTAACAAGTATCCAATCCGATGCGATGTGAGAAAAAAAATTGTCGCGTTCAACAAGCATTCCTAAATGGGAAGCTGTTGGTTATAATTGTGACTAGGTTATTTGCGCCAGATAGAATGGCCTAATATTGCTCGCCACCAAGTAGTCATGAAAAGGACTCCTGCAGTGCTCATCACTGGAGACAGACCCAAATAATGTCCCGACCGACGATGAGGCCGTCCACCGGCCAGCCAATGAACGTCCTGGTCGCCGATGTGTTGACCAATAAACAGAGTTTTTAAATATCAGATTAGAGGGAGATCATTCTTGTGTCGGGAGTCACCGGACATTAGTGAAAGTTATCTATCGTTGTTGCCACAAAGAAATTCACAAGCGTGGATCTTGGCACAATGACTGGAGAAGTCAAGGAGCCTTTTTTCACACCCTCAGACGTATTGGGCATATAGGGCTAGACCTATATTTGTTCAAAAGACCAGCCGTCGCTCAGTGGGTGATGTAGTCAACACGACACCGATTTGCTTTACTCCTCCAGAATTGACCTGTTATTCATTTACCACAAAGGAAAAGGCCAGATCAAAGTAATTGTAGATGCTGGCCGACGGTCATTGTGGTGAAGGAAACATCAGCCAATATTTAATGACATGAGTGTATACGAACATCCCAGGTATAGGTGAATTAGAACTCAACATATCACCGTTATCATCACCTCGTGCCCTGCCGAGCACTATGATCGTGTTTTACGATTTTTAATATGAAAAAAAAATAGACACCTTTGAGCTGAAATGCCATAGAAAGAGTCTCAGAAAACCGTTGACGAAGGAACAAAGTAATACTGACACTCTAAAAGATCTGAACATCAAGGAAGATTGACTAGTAAAAATCATCTTGTCTCCGAAGCTGAAATATTTTGGCTATATCCAGCGTCACGGTGGGTTGTAAAAATAAAAAAATAAAAGCGGAAGGCATGGTACCAGGAAGGAAGGGCAGGGGCCTATCATCACGAAGATGGGCACAAGGATATAAGAGAATTCTGGAATATGAAAGTACATGAGGCGAGAGAGCTGGTGAGAGACTAAGTTTCTTTCAGGCAGATCGTGGTGAGATCGACGTTCCGCAAAGGACCTGCTACGTGATGTCTGACATAAGGTTTGATATATCAGCAAAGTGCAATACGATCAACCTCTACGATATCTCACTAACCAACAGTCTGCATTAAAAACCACCAAATATAATGCACTGCAGACTACTTCATAACCGTACGTGCCCAGATTTAATTGCGTTATACGGTTGAATGGGGTGTATTGGATTTTGTCATGTTGGATTCACATCCGTCTAGTTACTCTTTTTACACTGAGTGCCATTCTTTCAGGTACATTCCCGAGAGGGAAAATCAAAACATAAATCTCAGTGTTCCCTCCTGCTCTTTTGCCATCACATGTGATAACTGGCGCCGTGTTTTCAAATTTATTTCTTCTCCTGCCAGACAATCTCGCCTGTAAACATTTGTTTTCTCTTTTCAGTTTAGTATTTTTTTTTCTATGTATTAGAGGACTGTATCTTTACTCCACCCCCCAACTCCATTTTTGGGGACAAATCCTGTCATGCCAGGATTTTCTTGGTCTCCGCCCCCTACACACCCCCCCCCCCTTTCTACAGAAACCATATCTGATCTAGCTATGATGGCATGTCAGAATAGACAAGGAGCTCTGTGAGTCTACTCCCAACTGTTTTTGCCCAAGATCCAAGATAAATGAAACACCTTTTATCGTTTGCCACATAAACTAACAGACCAAGTGAAATCAGAAGCAAATCAGATATATGTTTACCTGATTCTCCTGAGGGTACACTCCCTCCAAGATGTGGAATCTTTTATCTGAAAAAGTGAAAACTATGCTTCAGCCAACGAGTGGGAAAGTTTACAAGCTAGAGCAATTCAGCTGAAGAACATTCTGGAATCGTTCTGTAAAACAGAAAAACTATAGATCAGAGACGGGGAAGGGGTTACATGGTATAAAGTAGAAAACATATGGAGCCGTCCCAAGTTGATTATATCTGTCTTTACAAACTGAATAGCCTATGTGGCAGCCGAGGTCATTGAACAATGGCTGCGTGCACAGATGTAGAATTATCTCAGTGCGCAGTGGCAGATGAAAGCACTGAAACAAAAGATAAACTGATTGCTGGAAAGTCAGCTTCACAAAGAGCCTAACAAACCTGCCGTCTGTTTGAGGCTTACAGGTATAACAGACAGAGAGAGCTCGTGGTGAGCCGCTGTTCTTTCATTGTTGATTATATATATAATAGAGACCAAAGGGAAAGTTTTTACACAAAATATCGTTACATATACATCATTATAAATCTATTCTCAATCATTGTATGGGGAATTTACGGATTTGAGTTATGTCGATCAAACGAGAGGTTCAACCAATAAGTGTCACAATACCAGGATTCAAAACGACAGAATGAACGTTGCGGCTAGAAAGCTTTCATCAGCACATTACACAAAGAGAACATGAAATAGCTGAACAGAGGAAAACGTAAAATCACTTAGCTTTATGACAGGACCTATTACAAAATATCCACCCATGCTTTAACCTTAGAGACTCTGTGTGACACGTCTCATCACAACAGTAAAATATTGAACAGGGAATGACTCAGAAAGGTCGCATAGGTAGGCAAGACGAAAGATGTATTTCTTGCTTCTCTGAAAGATGTATTTCTTGCTTCTCTACAAGATGTATTTTTTGCTTCTCTGAAAGATGTATTTCTCGCCTATCTGAAAGATGTATGTCTGCTTCGAAGGAAACGCCCCTAATTAGTCATCTCTTAGGAAACGTTTTTTATTTAAAATATATATACATATATATTTATTTATATAGGTAGCAGTGGGTTTGTTCTTACTGTCAGCCAAACTGGTGTCCCGGAGCCCACGTGATGTTTCTTCTCAAATGCTCAGCCCCCGAACTTGTCTGCAAACACGTTTACCTCCGAGGCCCACCCTAGCGTCGTCTAGCCATCTGTCATTCCCCAGAGAGATCCTTCCTCCAGATTTTACAATCATTCATCCCCAAAGCCATCAGAATCTTCGAAAATAACAAACGCTTTTCAACAATTACCTTTTAACAATTGCTTTTCAACAATTACTTTTCAGAAGCTATTTTTAAAAACCACTTTTCACAATTTCTTTTTATTAGTATTTAAACTCCCAAATAAGCTATTGATTCAAGTCTTAATTTTATTTCATAAGTGTTGGATAATAATATCCTCTTTACGCAGTAGAAAGGTCGCAGGTCTGGTCAGTTAGCGTTCCGGTGGAAACCAACACAATATGGATCAGATGAGGGCATGCGTCCCACCACATCCTTCACAGAGGCCACTTGGCTTTCTCATCTGAAAGCAGCTGGCAGGGACAACAAAGAGCAAAAGAGAATAGTATCTTTTGTTTTCTGTTTTTCTGTTTTAATTTTTTATTATTCATTAGCTTGATAAATTTTCATTGATATTCAACTGTATGAGACAGTTTACCCTGGGAGGGGAGAGGGGGGGGGGGTGTGTAAGGGGTTTTCGCGTACTTTTGAAATAAAATATCCGCCCAGTGCTCCTTCAAATGCAGATTAGGAACTACAGTTTAGCAGACAAATGCTGACAGCGTGCAGCTCTCACATGTCTGGGTCTGTCTGTATATAAGGTGAGGTTTTCCACCAAGCAGACAGACACACCCAGGGCGCATCACTGAGTTGAGCTTAACACCGTCTTGAACCAGGTAGGTACGGCTTCCTGACTGGTAAGACTCTAGGCCTGCGTCAATCCCTGAGGACCATCAAGCTGTGCCGCTGGTTCTGCCAGCCGACTCTGCTGTGCCTGTAAAGTCCAAAGGGCGAGTGGTAGTTTCTGCCACACAAAGGTAAACACAGCAAAGGTAAACACAGCAAAGGTAAACACAGTAAAGGTAAACACAGCAAAGGTAAACACAGCAAAGGTAAACACAGCAAAGGACCCTTGTCCACGTCTTAAGGCGTATTGGGAATGTAGGACTAGACCTATATTTTATAGATCAACCGGTACTTCGTAAGTCTTGTGGTCAGCATCACGCCTGTCTCCTTTACTTCCCAGGAATTTACCAGGTACCTCTTTAAGGCTGGGTCCACATGAGAGCCAATGTCATTTAAAAATCAAACTGTTTCTTTAGGTCCTGAACCCATCACCTTCGGATCCGCAGGCTAGCATCTAGCCGCTACACCACGTCGGCTCCCTTTTGCTACATAAGCAACATACGACAGTTGATACATTATTCTACTCTTATGGCTAGTTATTTTTTTAGAAGTGCCTTCTCTCTGAAGCTTGGGTTCTATCTCCTGTAATCTGCCACAGACTGTCTTTCAATGTCTGCTTCCATAGAAGTCGGTCAGCAGCTGGTCGCCGCCAGGTATCTGCGTCAACGTTGATATGTTTCCGGTTACGTTAGCATATGTCTCTGTAGCGCAGCCTTGGCTGTATGAGGCATGATGTTGTCCCTGCTATCAGCTCACCACACAAAGGACCCTTTGAAAAACAACCGTCCTTCATGCGAGCGACATGTCCTAGGCGTCTTTGCTTCAGTCGAAGGTACATCGTTGGTGTTCCCACCCTTTTCAGTAAGCAGTTAGTAAACAAGTTTTGCCCTACCAGGACACAGGGAGCGATAAACACCATGTGACATAAAGGGCTACAATGCGGATGAGGATCACCCGTGGAGAAGTCCTGAAAACCGCGTCCAACCGTCAGGTTATATAACCGTCCCCGGCAAAAGCTGGGGTCAGTCTTCAAAATAACGAAAAATTGCCTTCAACATGGGGACGACTTTGGTTACCACTCTTTTGAGTAGACATTCTTTGTGGGTAATGTCTGGACATGATATACCAAGAATGCTATACTGAAAGTATTCAGCCTTGATTTGTATCCAGGTTACACTGCCGGAAAGGAGCGTGCTCAGAACGCAAGCTTCGTGCACGGTCATATTGGTGTTGTCCGTTACAACTGGGTTCCATCACACGTTTGCTGGGAAACTAGAAGTCATGACTGCTAGCCCAGTTTGTAGCCTAGTGTTATGATGCCCGGCTCTCTAGCAAAGTTGGTTAAACCTGACTTTCGCGGCGGCCGGGTGACGAACTCCTTGTGGTCCGGGTTCACTCCCGGGGGTGGGCAGAAAAGCCACATTTCTCTCAGATTAAACGGTACCTATAATGGAATCAAGGCCGAAGGGTTGCGATTTCCATAGTACCGAGCCAACGGGTTTACAACTCATGGTTTCTGGATACGTAAAAAAAGTAGCCTAGTGTTATGATGTCTGAGTTGGTCAGGCCACGGGTCGTACATACGCTAATAATGTCGGCAAATTGAAATCAATTCTGTCGTAATTATTGCTTAGATTTATGTTTCAGTTTTTAATTTACCTTTTACTTCAATAGTATATATTTATTCAACATGTCTGGTTGTTAATGAAGCTTTTTCGTCTATAATTTTTCTGTTTTTTTTTTAAATCTATATGTTTATTAATTTTTTTTAAATACTGAATGTATTGTTTATTATTCTACCCTAACTTTTAATATGGTCATGTTTTTTGTTTATTAATTATTGATATATTTTTGTCTTTATAACTCTTTAATGTCTAGCTAAGCTTGTTTTCTATAAATTATATTATCTTTGAACACAGAAGACACAAACAATAGACTGCACACATTTTTGCCTGGCATATTTCGCTGTTTCTTGTCAGATCATTTATTATCTTTGTTGTTGTTACTTTTTTTTATATAAAAAAAACTATTTTCTCAGATATTATGTAAATTTATGTGTATTCTATTTCCAGTTATTGATTAATCTATTTATTTCGGTATCCCAGCCTCTGTTCTATTTCACAGACAGTGCAGACATTTACAGCCACAACTTCATTCTGATAAAACCAGGAGTTTTTCATGAAAATATTAAATACAAGAAAATTAACTAATAGCAGTATAAAAATCAGCTATCATTATGTTGCGAAAAATTAATATCATATGTAATGTAATGAAATAAACTGACTACATGTAAACTTGAAAGCTACCAGTACATGTATGTCTATAACATAATTTGTTCTTCTAGCTTCAGTTTCACAAAAGTATTGTTTTACCTGTTTCAATTATTTCTTACCTGTGTTTCAAAGATTGTTTATCCCCGTTTCAGGTAATGTTTTTTTTTACCTGTTTCAGTGACTGTTTTACCTCTTTTTCAATGAATGTTTTACCTCTGTTCCAATTATTGTGTTACCGCTGTTTCAAAAATATTTTATATCTGTTTCAATGATTGTTTTACTTCTGTTTCGATAATTATTTTACCTCTGTTTCACTGACTGTTTTACCCCTGTTTCACTGACTGTTTCAACGAATGTTTGCCTCTGTGTAAATGATTGTGTTACCTCTGTTTCAGTTATTGTTGTACCTCTGTTTCAGTGAATGATTATTCTCTGTTGAAATGATAATTTTATCTCTGTTTAGTGATTGTTTTAGTCCCCGTTTTAGAAACTTTTCGTTGTCATGCTTGTTGTTAGATTTATCTGTATAATTTGTTGTTTACTTTACTAAAATAAATTATTGTTATCTAACACAGAGTTAATTTTTCAATTCCTGCCTCACAGAGTTAGTGTTTCAGCTACCCTCTCAAAAAATTACTATTTTAGCTCCTGTCTCACACAGTTGTTGTTTTAGCTCCTGTCTCACACAGGTATTGTTTTAGCTCCTGTCTCACACAGTAATTGTTTTAGCTCCTGTCTCACACAGTAATTCTTTTAGCTCCTGTCTCACACAGGTATTGTTTTAGCTCCTGTCTCACACAGGTATTGTTTTAGCTCCTGTCTCCCACAGTTGTTGTTTTAGCTCCTGTCTCACTCAGTTGTTGTTTTAGCTCCTGTCTCACACAGTAATTGTTTTAGCTCCTGTCTCACACAGTAATTCTTTTAGCTCCTGTCTCACACAGGTATTGTTTTAGCTCCTGTCTCACACAGGTATTGTTTTAGCTCCTGTCTCCCACAGTTGTTGTTTTAGCTCCTGTCTCACTCAGTTGTTGTTTTAGCTCCTGTCTCCCACAGTTGTTGTTTTAGCTCCTGTCTCACACAGTTGTTGTTTTAGCTCCTGTCTCACACAGTTATTGTTTTAGCTCCTGTCTCACACAGGTATTGTTTTAGCTCCTGTCTCACACAGTAATTGTTTTAGCTCCTGTCTCACACAGTAATTGTTATAGCTCCTGTCTCACACAGTCGTTGTTTTAGCTCATGTCTCACACGGTTATTGTTTTAGCTCCTGTCTCACACAGTTATTGTTTTAGCTTCTGTCTCACACAGTTACTGTTTTAGCTCCTGTCTCACACAGGTGTGGTTTGAGCTCCTGTCTCACACAGTCGTCGTTCTATCTACTGTCTCACACGGTTGTTGTTTTACTCCCGTCTGCTATAGTTGTTGTTTTAGCTCCCGTCTTATATGGTTCTTGTTTCATCTACTGTCTTCCACAGTTGTTGTTTTAGCTCCTGTGTCACACGGTTGTTATTTTAGCTCCTGTCCCACACAGTTGTCGTTTTAGCTACTGTCTTACACGGTTGTTGTTTTAGCTACTGCCTCACACAGTGGTCGTTTTAGCTACTATCTCACACGGTTGTTGTTTTAGCTCCTGTCTGCCATAGTTGTTGTTTTAGCTCCCGTCTCGTTGTGTTCTTGTATCAGTTACTGCCTCACACAGTTGTTGTATTAGCTCCTGTCTCACACAGTTGTTGTTTTAGCTCCTGTCCTACACGGTCGGTGTTTTAGCTCCTGTCTCACACAGTTGTTGTTTTAGCTCCTGTCTCACACGGTTGTTGTTTTAGCTCCTGTCTTATATTGTTGTTGTTTTAGCTCCTCTCCCACACAGTTGTTGTTTTAGCTCCTGTCCCACACAGTTGTTGTTTTAGCTCCTGTCCCACACAGTTGTTGTTTTATCTCCTGTCTCACACGATTGTTGTTTGAGCTCCTGTCCCACACGATTGTTGTTTGAGCTCCTGTCCCACACGGTTGTTGCTTCAGCTCCTGTCTCACACGGTTGTTGTTTTAGCTCCTGTCTCACACAGTTGTTGTTTTAGCTCCTGTCTCACACGATTGTTGTTTGAGCTCCTGTCCCACACGGTTGTTGCTTCAGCTCCTGTCCCACACGGTTGTTGCTTCAGCTCCTACCTGATACAGTTATTGATCTCCGTGGCGAGGCGGTCAAACCGTTTGCTCGCGCTCTGAAGGTCGTGGGTTCGTTTTACGGCTGCGTCGTTCAGTTCACGAGTTACATTTTTACGGAGATCCCTGAAGATCGTAGCCGGAGCTGCGGAATTCGTACTTTGTATGATGCTCTTGGCAGGTGGCTAGCCGTTCTGTGGAGGGAGACTGAGGCATAAAGAATAAAACCAGGTGCAATAAAGTTGACATTAACTTCTAACGCGAACAATTAACAGAGGTCCTTGGAATGGCTGCTGCAGCAGAGGACTGGGCACGCATGGGAAAGTCCAATGTAAAATTACCACGATTATGATAACGTAACATAATATTACACTCAGCTGTTCAGTAAAGCGATCGCAGTTGCCTAAAAACATGTTTTATTTGTGTATTCTGGCTCAGACTGTGCAGCAGGAACCCAGACACAACCACGCAGACAACCACGCAGACAACCAGAAAGACCACCATGAAGACAACCACAAAGACCACCATCTGTCTCGCTCTGCTGCTCCTCCTGGCCACGGCACACACAGCGGCCGTGTTCAACTGTTCCGTCATCAAGTCCGAGTTCCAAGACTGTGTGGAAGAAGAGTCGATTTGTCCCAATGCCATACGCTTCAATCTGTGGAGATGCCTGGGCTCCAGATGTGCCATGGCAGAGAGAACCTACTACTGGCAGAACTGCTACAACCTCGGCACTGACTACTGGAAGTGCAGGGTTCTCTTCAGGAAGCTCAAACGGGCTTGTTACATCTGGGGGGACTAGTCATACCTCTCATGGCAGAGACACAAGCACTCAACTAGGGGAACTAGTCACACATCTCAAGGCAAAGACACAAGCACTCAAACGGGGGGACTAGTCACACATCTCATGGAAAAGACACAAGCACTCAACTGGGGGAACTAGTCACACATCTCATGGTAAAGACACAACTACTCAACTAGGGGAACTAGTCATACATCTCAAGGCAAAGACACAAGTACTCAACTGGGGGAACTAGTCACACATCTCATGGCAAAGACACAAGCACTCAACTGGGGGAACTAGTCACACATCTCATGGCAAAGACACAAGTACTCAACTGGGGGAACTAGTCACACATCTCATGGCAAAGACACAAGTACTCAACTGGTGGAACTAGTCATACATCTTATGGCAAAGACACAAGCACTCAACTAGGGGAACTAGTCACACATCTCATGGCAAAGACACAAGCACTCAACTGGGGGAACTAGTCACACATCTCATGGCAAAGACACAAGTACTCAACTGGTGGAACTAGTCATACATCTCATGGAAAAGACACAAGCACACAACTGGGGGAACTAGTCACACATCTCATGGTAAAGACACAACTACTCAACTAGGGGAACTAGTCATACATCTCAAGGCAAAGACACAAGTACTCAACTGGTGGAACTAGTCACACATCTCATGGAAAAGACACAAGCACTCAACTGGGGGAACTAGTCATACATCTTATGGCAAAGACACAAGTACTCAACTGGGGGAACTAGTCATACATCTCATGGCAAAGACACGAGCACTCAACCGGGGGAACTAGTCATACATCTCATGGCAGACACAAGCACTCAACTGGGGGAACTAGTCATACATCTTATGGCAAAGACACAAGTACTCGACTAGGGGAACTAGTCACACATCTCATGGCAAAGACACAAGCACTCAACCGGGGGAACTAGTCATACATCTCATGTTAAAGACACAAGTACTCAACTAGGGGAACTAGTCACACATCTCATGTTAAAGACACAAGTACTCAACTGTATAACTCTGGGCTCGGATTGTTGACTACACATGATATTTATGCGAATTAATAGTTGAAAACAACTAAATTATCTTATCAACAAAACACACAGCTGAAATATTCATTGAAAGCCTGGACTGGACAATTATATTTTGTATCAGAACTAGAAAAGTATTCAAGAATTCTGTTCCTTTCATCAGACGTTTTACAGCTATGTCACTTTTACAATAATGTCACGTTTTACCGCCGTGTCACGTTTTACCGCCGTGTCACGTTTTACCGCCATGTCTCGTTTTACAGCTATTTCACGTTTAACAGCTGTGTCACGTTTTACAGCTATTTCACGATTTACAGCCGTGTCACGTTTTACAGCTATGTTATGTTTACAGCTACGTCACGTTTTACAACTATGTTGCGTTTTAAAGTTATGTCACATTTTACAGCTATGTTATGTTTACAGCTACGTCACGTTTTACAACTATGTCGCGTTTTAAAGCTATGTCACGTTTTACAACTATGTCACGTTTAACAGCTATGTCACATTTTACAGCTATGTCACATTTTACAGCTATGTCACATTTTACAGCTATGTCACGTTTAAGTAATAAAATTTATAGTGGTCTGTGAAGTAGTGTCTTCTCTTTGAATGTTTCTGACCTTGTATACGATATAATTTGTTGATAGAATTAACAGATGGGAGTAGCACAGTGTAGATACATACATACAGACAGACAGACAGACAGACAGACAGACAGACAGACAGACAGACAGACAGACAGACAGACAGACAGACAGACAGACAGACAGACAGACAGACAGACAGACAGACAGACAGACAGACAGACAGACAGACAGACAGACAGACAGACAGACAGACAGACAGACAGACAGACAGACAGACAGATCACCCTTCGTAATACCGTCTACCCCCGGCCGTAGTTAAGACAATAGTTATCCTGTCCTACATCACAAGTTACAATACTGTGTTTAAAAAGATCACCTAGTAGAATCTTGCTGCAAGTGATCATTACAACATTCTTACAAATAATATTCGATTAAATCTCCAGACAAAAGTTTGTATGAAAACTTCAGAAATTTTTTCCTTTTTTAAAGAAAGCTTGATTTTAAATTACAATGACAGGGATTTGTAAAACTAACAAACAAAATCTTCTACAAATTCGCTGTGAAAAAAATGTCAATTTGTTTATTCTTTCCTTGACTTCAACAAAATGTTGAGTAGAGAGAGAAGGTCTGCTGGAAACTGTCTAGATCAATAGAGAAGCTTGATGTTCAATTCTAATAAAACAGGCAGTAATGTTTGATGGTTGTTGAATTGAACTTCAGTTATAACAGATTCACTTATCTGCTTTATTTATGTAATTGTTACTTTAGTATGCACCTGACGAGATACAGCGAAATATGCAAGGCAATAAATTGTTCAATCTATTGTTTGTGTCCTATTTGTTCACATTTATAATGGGCAAAGACACTGCTTCAATTTCTTAACTTTTGTATTCACATTTGATTCCGTCGTTCCATATTTTTATATTTTCCTCCTCTTGATGTGTGCTTTCGCTCCAACACTTCCCGTTTCAGCCCCCCCCCCCCCCCCTTTTTCCAAACCCCCCCCCCCCCACCCCCCCCCCTTTTTTTTTTCTCTCACTTAGACGCTTTTCACCACATGATTGTTAAGCGACTGTGATTCAATGATTTGTCCTCAAATGGAGCCTGGAATTCACGCGCAGAAATTTGACATCACTAAACAAGTCAATATGGATGTGGTAAAAGAGATTTTATACAAAACTGTTTATTAAATAACGATGTCCTACCAAAAGACATAATAACATCTTTGACCCGTTGGGGTCGTTAAGGAGGATCGATGGAAGCACTAAAACACAAAACCCGCCATCTTTTCTTTGTCTTCCGTTGACGACAAGTGTATGATAACTTAGTCCTATTTATTACTTGATGTTGTCATTCTAGTTTCTTCTGCGCCCTTCTCTTCTTCGACTACACCCCCTCCCCCTACGGTTTTCCACAAAATAGTTTGTTTCTTCTTCCTGTTCACCAGCTACAACCTCTTGCCCACTTCTGGACTCTAGTGCTGCTCCAGAACCGGAGTGTTGTGTGTACATCCGTTTCACAGATCTGACTCAAGTGTGTAGACTTAGGTTTCCTTGCCTGTTAGGCAGATACACTCCTGCTTCGAAAGAAGCTCCCAATTAGTCGACTCTTACGACATGTTTGGAAGCAGTGTGTCTGTTCTAGTTTTATCCACAGTAGGACCATTGGAACCCACACGAGGAATACAGACTAGTTTAAACAGCAATGTCTGCAACAGCCCTTTCAAACAGCAATGTCTGCAACAGCCCTTTTCAAACAGCAATGTCTTTAACAGCTCTTTTAAACATAAATTATTGCAATAGCTCTTTCCAACATTAATTTCAGAATGTATACAAACGTGGCTGTGTAGAAAACGAGGCCTGTCACACACAACACTTGTCAATCACAATTTGTGCAAGACTGCTTCAACACGAGGTCCTATTGCAAGGAAAGTAACACACAATTCAGCTTCTGGGACGACTGCGAATGCAAAGAGCAACTAGAGGAAATAACAAAGCAACAACTGAAATATTTCTACCGGATTAAAATACATAGCTATCATCATAATGTGCCCTTTCAACTGGCGAAGGCACTCATGCTTCTCCACAAATCACGATCCCTGGTTGCCTTGAACAGCTTATTTGATGATATCCCTCCATGCCATCGTTTCAGCCCATCCAGCATCACCTCTCTTGGTCTGCCTCTACCACTTTATTTCACTGATCTTTCCAGTTGTCACGATGTTTTCCACTGCACACATTTTCCTTCTGATGATATGATTGTTCACTGATATTGGAATTTATTGACTTGGTTACTTATTTATTGACTTGGCATAGAAGGCATCAGATTGAAAAATTAGGCGCATAAATAAAACCTAAAGCTCTGGTCAGACAGTCTAAACACCGCTACAAGGGCTGGACAACAAGAACAAATATGCTTTTACAAAGATTTCGGACAATTCACCTCCCCCCCCCCCCTTTCCACTCTTTCTCACTTTCCTCCTTGCCTCAGCCAGAAACGATACATATGTTCTCTCCACCCCCCCTCCCCCCCCCCTCTTCCTAACTCTTTCCAATTTTTCTCCATGCGCCCCAGCTAGAAACCATACATCTGTTCCCCCCACCCACCCCCCCCCCTCCCTCGTTTCCCCCAACTCTATTTTTGTCATAGAATTTCTCAGAGATTGAAAACCCCAGCTTGGTAATGAACACCGTCTGTAGCTAGTCAGTGCATGCGGCACGGAAACTGACCCTAATAATGCAACGATAAAACATCAGTCCGAGACTGCTTAGGACGTGGTCATTCTCACCTTTAGCGGTCTATCAAGCTAGGTCCGACCATGCAAGCACAAATCAACACTTCCTCACATTCTGACTTAAAGGGAACTAACAGTCTACAAAGCTAGTGAGAGTGTGGTTTTTAGACGAAGCTCTGACAGTCCGAACAATTAACAACAGTTGACTAGAAAATATTCACGAAAGAAAAATAGTATTATAACAATAACAGACGGAGTCACCATCGTGTGGCGGATCGGAAGGTCTCGGGTTCAACGCCTGGCGGTTTGTAGCGAAAGCCAATGGATAATCGTTAGTGCAAGACAGCCTAGCACATGACAACACAACATCTAGCATGAGAATGGAGGTGGAGACGGTAACTGCAGCTCTCCGGTGTCTAGAGACAAGATGCATACACATGTCGCATTTGTAACAGACTCTGAAAGCATGGTGAAAAATGTGAAGACAGGGATGCTTCGAACAGAGTGGCAAGCTTCACTGGAAAGGTCACGGGTAGTGAGCATGCTTTGGATCTTTTCTCAGAGCCATGCCGGCGTGGTGGGTAATGAACAGTCGGACAGATTCCCTGGATCTGCACCACTGGGTGGTGAATTGATACATGACAAGGCAGATGTTGTCAAGGTCCTTTAGTAACAGGCAACGGAATCAGTAGAGAAAGAAGATTATTATGGCCTGGAGAGAATGAGGCATCTGCGTGTAACCGGAGGGTTTGGCCGGCTTACTACACTCAGAGGAAAGGCAAGACGGACTTATAACCAGATTGAGACCGTGTCACAGACCTCTGGGTGACCTGGTTGGTCCGTGGCTCATTACTGGGCCTATGACAGACAAACTAACCTTTAACACACTGAACTCAAACGCACACAGAGCACACACGACAATCTTTATTGCAAGTACAGGTAATACAATAGACAATTGACTTCCCGCTGTGTGGCCACCTATTGCCTGGACCCTCTGGCCGAACGAGCTTTACAGTCGCCTCGCTTTCCAGGACGTTCCACAGGCAATCTCCTGGTGCACAAACCACACTGGCACGAGATACGCTCTTACCTATCGACACACTGACCAACCAAGATGTCACAGCCTCTGTCTAGTGCAGGGTCAGCGTGTCTCTCACAGAACATGTACCTAAACGATATAACTGGTCAGAAATAAATGGACACTAGTAACTTATTGTGGCACAACACAATACCTTGTACCAGTTGAATACACAGCACAAAAGACTCATATTTTAACAGAATACTGTAAATACTCTACGCAGTCACTAAAGAAATATCCTAACTCTAATATACTATCAGTGTCTCGCTACCACGTCTGCTCTGTCCGAACGCTGTCCACTCAATCCCCTGTGTCCTTTCACCTCGTGTCCTCTGACCCGTTCACCTGCCCCTGGGGTAATCGTCTTGCGAACTTGTCTGCAACAGAGTTCACTCTTTCTTGTCGTGGCCAAGTGGTTTCTACTGAGCGATAGTTTCACCGTGCAAACAACACAGACTTGGCCAGTCACGGCACTGACCTTTGTGTCAACCCTGGGGTGTCACCTGAACACGGTACACCCTACGGTGTGGTCCATTCCGCTACTGACTGTACTCACAGGGTTGTGACAGACCCGTACCATCAGTATTGGAACTCTGCACTGGCTGCTGAAGATGAGGACGGATGATACATTGGAATGCCCTGAGTGCCGTGATGTCAATTCTTGACTATACTCAACTCACTGTTATAATTTCCTACATTCTTTCAGACAGACAGACAGACAGACAGACAGACAGACAGACAGACAGACAGACAGACAGATAGATAGATAGATAGATAGATAGATAGATAGATAGATAGATAGATAGATAGATAGATAGATAGATAGATAGATAGATAGATAGATAGATAGATAGATAGATAGATAGATAGATAGATAGATAGATAGATAGATAGATAGATAGATAGATAGATAGATAGATAGATAGATAGATAGATAGATAGATAGATAGATAGATAGATAGATAGATAGTAGATAGATAGATAGATAGATAGATAGATAGATAGATAGATAGATAGATAGATAGATAGATAGATAGATAGATAGATAGATAGATAGATAGATAGATAGATCCCCAACTCGGCCAGGTGTCCCTGACAACACAGGAACATATTTGATTGTTCAGTTCACAGGATACTTTGTTGTGAAAGCAGAAAACAGCTTCCCAGTGTGTCAGAACAATCGACAACTCAAAGCAGCAGTAATCTGTTAGCTCAAAAACGTGTGCTAGACACTACAATAGTAATGTTAATTAATTTTCTGTAAGCGATCGACATCCTTAATTTGAACAAAACATTCTAGAATTAGAAGATTTGTGGGTTGCCATTTTGTTTTGTTCGTTACACCTCGATTTCCCTATGAACTGATATTTGATGAACTTTATTTATGAACTTTATTTATGTTTTCATATATTGTTACCAGAAAAAGTGTTTGAATTTGTAAGTTGTGTTTGAAATTATTCTTTTCAGTACTGTAATTGATTTTTTCTATTGATAAATAATAAACGTTCAAATGACGTTTGATGTTTTTATTGTGTGTGTTTTTTTTTTTAAATCAAGGGACTTTATCGTCTCTGTCAATTATTATGCTGAATTAGAACACATGGGAGCAGATAAAATGACATTCTATACTGAAATCTCTCTTGTACAATATACATTGTCATTTATCTCTGGAATGGTTTGCTTGATGTAATAATTTTAAAAAAAAAATTGTTTTGAAAGATTCTTAAATCTGTGGTTTAGTCTTCAAAGGGCAGAGATTTGTAATTCTCCTTTAGGACTTAATCGTTTGTTTGTTTGTTTGTTTGTTTTAGTATCCAGAAGCCATGAGTTTGTTAACCTTTAGGCTCGGTATTATGGATATCGCAACCTTTCGGCCTTGATTCCATTGTAAATACCGTAATTCTGGAAGAAAATGTGGCTTTTTTGCCTACCCCCGGGTTTGAACCCGGACCACAAGGCGTTCGTCACCCGCTCACCGCGCAATCCGGTTTAGCTAACTACGCTAGAGAGCCGGGCTTAGACTTAATCGTCAAAGAGAATTGAGAAGACTGTATTATAAGATGGAAATATGTTTATTTTGCTGTGAGCTGTTTGTGTGTGTGTGTGTGTGTGTGTGTGTGTGTGTGTGTCTAAAGCGTAGCACATCATTATCATCATCATTATCATTATCATCATCATTATCATTATCATCATCAACATCATCATTAACATCGTCACTAGCGTCATCATCATCATCACCTTCATCATCTCATCCAGTGTTGCATGCTCAGCAAAGATTAAATAAACAAGGTTGCAGGAGATGGGGCAATTGGGGTTGATCTTCCCCCATTTCCGCTGGGAGCCTTTTATGTGCATCTCGATTTGCTAAACTCAGACCAAGCTTGTCATCGTCTGCCCGTGTGTGTCTCTGAGCTTCCGCAGCTCCCTTGTCTTACAACGTCAGTTAGTTATTGCTTTAACTCTGTCTTATCAGAGGACGGCCATTTTTTAAAAGCCATCGGCTGAGTTTGAAAGAGTTTTAAAAGAAAAACAAGAAAAAACTGAACTATAAGTCCATCCCAAAAGTTACAAAAACAACAGTTGGGTATCAAATGTTGATATCTGACCTGCAACTTGTTCATAAACATGTCGTTGTAAGTCAATAATTATATTGTAAACATACATCTAGTTTTTTATTTAATAGTTTGTTTTTTTTAATTCGTGTTGTTGTTGTTGTTGCGATTATTAAAAACAGGGGGGAAAAATCAAAGCATTAGATTAAGATGCTTAAGGTAAATGGAGTGATGCGAATGATGTAAAACATCAAACTGCTCATAGTTTAAAAGTAATTCGTGCAAGGCGCGCGCTTTTAAAAAATAGTAATTGAATACGTTATGTACTGTCATCATCTCATTTCTATAATCGTTGCTCAGTTCACAGGCGTTTAACTCTTTCTTCTCAACACTGAACCATCTGTATAGATAATCAGATCACCAAGGTGTGAATTGTCGTGAATCAACTGTTGGACTTCAATCTCCGTAGCACCCGCTGGCCAGTCTCTGCGAACCCGGTCCAATGTGATCATAACCCTACACAGATCAGACTTTTCCTCTGACCAACTCCTTTCCTTGCCCAATGTTCTCCAGCATGCATACTTGTCTTATTGTATTTTCTGATTGAGCCATCCACGATTTCCCCCTTTTTAGCTTCTGACACTTACCTGCAGCCAAAGCTTCAGACAGAGGGTGTTTTTTGTCTGCAGCAACTCTGAGGTATGACTTAGCCTGCAGCACCTGCAATAGTTGGCAATGCAAGGATGTATCGCATGCACACAATCTGGGTGTCTCTTGTACAACCCAGGATCAGCCGCATAGCTTCATTCTGTAAGCGCTCAGGTTTCTCTAGCTGACTTTTCGAGACAGTGAGTAACCCCAATCCATAATGAATCACTGAGATGATTAAGTGCTGGTAAAGTGTGAATAACATTCTCTGCTCCATGTCCATCGCTGTCATAATCTTTGGTGCATTTAGACCTTTCTGAGCCCTTGTCACAATCCCCTCTATTTGATACCCGAAAGATACACTTCTGTCAAAGGTTATTCCCAGGTACTGTAGTCCGCGGTCTCTTTTGATGTCCCTGCCATTTATTTTGAGTATGGGAACATCAGCTCTAACAATCCTGTTGTCCAAAGAACACCACAGGACGCTTGCCTTGTCTGGGTTGATTACAGAACTCATCTCTGTACACCAGTCGATTACCTTATATACTGTTTCCTGTAAGTCTTCAGCTATTTAATTCCGATCTCTCCCCTTCCTATATACAAGAACATCTTCCGCAAATTCTGCCAACTCCAAGTGTTTCAAGGCAGGCAATCTTGCTCGTAAAAACATTGAACAGCACAGGTGAAAATGCAGATCCCTGTGGGAGTCCTACAGCTACAATACATGGCTTAGAGGTCCATAAACCCAGGCAGAGAGCTACCCGGCGAGTGTACAAAACAGCTGCTATCCAATTCACCAACCAAGGACAGACTCCCTTCTCCAAAAGCTCTTTCATCAAGATACTGTGAACAATGAATGAGACAGTACTGGGGAAAACTGACAGGGAATTAAACTTGCTGATGCCATGGTTGATTCAGACCTTGTCTGTTTAAATGATGGGACGCTAACTAGAATGGCAATGAGGCCTAGCGATGCAGACACCGCTATTGACCTGGCTCTGGTTACCCAGTCAGCAGTACTGGACACCAAATGGACTGTCCTGTGCGATCATGGAAGTGATCATCTGCCATGTTCGGTTTTGATTTCCAAATCCAGGAAAGTCAAAGCTTCAAGATCTTCTAGGCCTTTCGAGTATGAGCGGACTAACACCGTTCTTGGACTCCTCCGACAGAGAGCATGTAAGATGGCCGGCAGATCTACTTTTGTGCAGCCTCCATGGTGGACATCAGAGGTTGAACAGGCATGGAAGTTAAAGAGAGCTGCAGTCAAGCGTTTAAAGAAAGTGGTGACAGGCAGCCCTAAGCTCACAGGAGGAGTTGGAGGGCGCGGAAAGAGATGATAAAGATAAGATATGAGTTTTTCAAGCAGAGGCAAAACAACAACAACATGGGAGCATTTTATTGATGAGATTGGAAGCGATAAGACACTGGGAAAGTTTTGGAAGCTACATAGGCAGATGCTCAAGAAAGATAAGCCCAGTAAGAGCAATGCATAGAGTTAAAGGTCTGCTATTAACTACAGTTATCTTTCCTAAAAAGATTCTTTTCACAGACAGTCCACAATGATGGGGATAACAGAGATAAGAGTTAAAGAAGATCTGGCAGCCGTCTTAAAGAACAAACAATATGCAGACATCATACAGGTAACACCTGTTCTGAAAAGAGCGAAAGATACTTCACCCGGGCCCGACGTGGTTAGATATTCCCACATGAAAGACATGAGTGATGCAAACCTGTTGGAGATGACTGCTTGCTTCAACCTGAGCATTAGGACAGCTTCAGTCCCAGAAGAGTGGATGCACAGCTACCTGATTCCACTTCATAAGCCTGGCCAGAATCATTCAACACTCAGTGGCTTTAGGATCATAACCCTACAAAACAGCTTTGGTAAAGTGCGGGAGAAGATAGTGGCGTGTAAGCAACAAGAATTTTGCAACAGAGAAATCTCCTTCCACGAGGATTGGGAAGTTACCGGCCCGGGAAGGACACATGGTCAAATGCAGACACTTTTGCCTTTGATATCTTCGAAGGTTTCCAGAACAGACAGGAAACGGTGGCAGCAGCACTAGATTTAGAAGACGCTTACAACAGAGTCAGATACAATATAACATCCTGGTAGTTTCCTCGGCCTGTACGCATGAAAATAATAATACTCCTTTTCCTCCTGTTCTGTAAAGTACAAAACGAGCATGCGCAGACAAGACAATCTGTATTTAGACTTCAAGTAGGAAGCAGGATAATTACTTATTTCTGACAGAATACAGAAACTATTCTTTTTGACAGAATGCTGAAACTATTCCATTTCTGACAGAATACAGTAACTATACTATTTGTTGTTAATAATTCTGGCATTTCACATCGACTAATAAAGGTTGCCTGTAACTAATGATGGTATGTCATGATCATAATGGCTCTGTCCAGGGCACTAGTACACAGCGACGCTGTCTAGATTCCGACACGATAATATTACAATAATTACAATAATTATAATCATTGCTATACTGTTGAGGATGTTTCGTTTAGTCACTCTACAGATAATCTGATGAACATGTAAAATTTTACTGGCAAGTTCCCCTGAACTATTATTTACAAATACGGTTCCTTTTGTTTTAATTGTATAAATGGATCTGTAAACTAACGCCTAGTTGAAGAGGCCAGTTTGGATTGTAAGATGATGTTGTGGCATTTCTTCAATTGACAATTTTTTGGCAGCGTTCCCGAGAATCTGCGACGGTTTCTGCCATTAAAAACTGTGTAAATCAATACTGTATGTACAATCATACTGGGGGGGGGGGAGGGGGGGGGGGGGGGGGGGGGGGGGGGGGGGGGGGGGGGGGGGGGGGGGGGGGGGGGGGGGGGGGGGACTCCCAACCAGCATTACATTCTAGGGTATAACATTTACACATTTACACTGATATCTCAACCTTATACATAACACAATAAATACATAAGTACATCAAATCATTGTTAGCTTTAACTTTTTTTTTATATGAAAAAATTAAAAAAAAATTTTAAAAAAATGGCTGCATAGAGGTTGTGGCTACTTATGGGGCATGAATGATAACGGGAATGCGAAGTTTCTACAGTGCACTAACATAGATATACAATTGTGCTGTATGTGCACATCGCACAAATATGTGAAATAGTGCTGTATGGGCACAGCGCACAAATATAAGAAAACGTTTTGTATAGAACGGTGATATTTTATAGCGTTGTACTTGTTCATATAGTAATTATTTTTACACTCGTCATATTATTTTAAAATAAAATGTATATACTACAGGAAACTACAATGCACCAGGCTTAACTGTCTCATGGTATTGCTAAAGCGGAACAAGGAACCTGGCTCATACAGAGCACCATATGTCTATAAGGGAAAAACACCAGCTATTCTATATGCTGCAGTGGTTTAGTCCGACTACTGATGGAAGATCTGGCTACTGGGATGAAGAGATCTGTTTCTTCCAGTGCAACACGTGTCCGGCAACCTCTTGGTCAGGTGTCAATTAGGGCAACAACTCGAGGAACTCACACCATGACCTGCAATGTCTTCGTCAGGTGTCAATTAGGGCAACAGCTCGAGGGACACACCATGTCCGGCAATCTCTTGGTCAGGGGTCAATTAGGGCCACAAGTCGAGGCGTTTTTTTTTATGTATGCTCATGATAGAGGCCGCATTTACTAGCGGCGGTGATGGTCGTGGTGGTGTTGGTGGTGATGGTGATGGTGATGTTGGTGGTAATGGTGATGGTCGTGGTGGTGTTGGTGGTGATGGTGATGGTGATGGTGATGTTGGTGGTAATGGTGATGGTCGTGGTGGTGTTGGTGGTGATGGTGATGGTGATGGTGATGTTGGTGGTAATGGTGATGGTCGTGGTGGTGTTGGTGGTGATGGTGATGGTGATGGTGATGTTGGTGGTAATGGTAATGGTCGTGGTGGTGTTGGTGGTGATGGTGATGGTGATGGTGATGTTGGTGGTAATGGTGATGGTCGTGGTGGTGTTGGTGGTAATGGTGATGGTGATGGTGATGTTGGTGGTAATGGTGATGGTCGTGGTGGTGTTGGTGGTGATGGTGATGGTGATGGTGATGTTGGTGGTAATGGTGATGGTCGTGGTGGTGTTGGTGGTAAAGGTGATGGTGGTGTTGGTGGTAATGGTGATGGTCGTGGTGGTGTTGGTGGTGATGGTGATGGTTGTGGTGGTGTTGGTGGTGATGGTGATGGTCGTGGTGGTGTTGGTGGTGATGGTTGTGGTGGTGTTGGTGGTAATGGTGATGGTTGTGGTGGTGTTGGTGGTGATGGTGATGGTGATGTTGGTGGTAATGGTGATGGTGGTGTTGCTGGTAATGGTGATGGTCGTGGTGGTGTTGGTGGTGATGGTGTTGGTCGTGGTGGTGTTGGTGGTGATGGTGATGGTGGTGTTAGTGGTAATGGTGATGGTCGTGGTGGTGTTGGTGTTGATGGTGATGGTCGTGGTGGTGTTGGTGGTGATGGTGATGGTCGTGGTGGTTTGGTGGTGATGGTGATGGTCGTGGTGGTGTTGGTGGTGATGTTGATGGTCGTGGTGGTGTTGGTGGTAATGGTCGTGGTGGTGTTGGTGGTGATGGTGATGGTCGTGGTGGTGTTGGTGGTGATGGTGATGGTTGTGGTGGTGTTGGCGGTGATGGTGATGGTCGTGGTGGTGTTGGTGGTGATGTTGATGTTCGTGGTGGTGGTGGTGGTGATGGTGATGGTCGTGGTGGTGTTGGGGGTGATGGTGGTGATGGTGATGGTCGTGGTAATGTTGGTGGTGATGTTGATGGTAGTGTTGGTGGTAATGGTGATGGTCGTGGTGGTGTTGGTGTTGATGGTGATGGTCGTGGTGGTGATGGTGGTGATGGTCGTGGTGGTGTGATGGTGATGGTGATGGTCGTGGTGGTGTTGGTGGTGATGGTGATGGTCGTGGTGGTGTTGGTGGTGATGGTCGTGGTGGTGTTGGTGTTAATGGTGATGGTCGTGGTGGTGTTGGTGGTGATGGTGATGGTCGTGGTGGTGTTGGTGGTAATGTTGATGGTCGTGGTGGTGTTGGTGTTAATGGTGATGGTCGTGGTGGTGTTGGTGGTGATGGTGATGGTCGTGGTGGTGTTGGCGTTAATGGTGATGGTCGTGGTGGTGTGATGGTGATGGTGATGGTTGTGGTGGTGTTGGTGGTGATGGTGATGATCGTGGTGGTGTTGATGGTTATGGTGATGATGGTGTGGATGGTGCTGGGGGTGATGATGATGCCTCAATTACCAAATTGATTAAGTATGGAACCTTCTGGGAGCTAAGATAGTGTAGTGGCTAAGGGTTCGGCTGTCGGTCGGTCCGAAGTTCTTTGTTCCAGTCCGCCTCAAAATCGCTTCATTTCCAAACTTGACTTTGGCACTGAGGTCGACCCATTCTCACACTGGTGCTGGGTGTGCCAGGTAGGATCATGGGAAGTGAAGGCGACCGGCGTGGTGGTAACCATAGTAGCTACGGAATGCCCATTGATGTACAAAAGTATATCTACCATAAAAAGCCAGATTTTCAATTGTTTCTTTGAACATTTGAGTTCCAAAGAACGCATAATACGTTCATAGGTTTCTACATAGAAGCCCAATGAACGCATGATGCGCCGATTTTATGACTCTGTTTACTGCCCCCTGGGTCTGTGTTGCTAAACCCCCCTATGACTCAAAGAGTTAAACATCCATGTCCAGCGGGGATGCTATATTCTCTGTCCATGCTTCTTCTCACACGTGTTGGTGCCTTGCTGGCCAGTTAGTCTGCTCGCTTATTACCCTTTACGCCAGCATAACTAAAATATGTAGATGCAGGTGAGAGAGATGTGTAGATACAGGTGAGGGAGGTAAATTGCAATTTTAGAATGCTTTCTACTCATTCAGAGCGCATACCGCCTGTCGCTGTCATCTGAATCATGTTGATGGAGTCTGATACAATAATTGCCTGTGTGGCTGTTTGCTCTGCTGCCCATGCTAGTGCTATAGAAGCAGCGGCTATCTCCATGGTGATACTTGACGTCGTTGCCTGGTATGTCTTTGTCCTACTGGGTGCTGGTCCGAGAGTTTGGTTAGCCAGTAATCGGTCAGTGTCGGCATCTGTGGCTTAAGCGTTAGCGAACGCCCTTCATAATGCTGGGATGCTGGGCTCGATACCAGCTGCAGTCGATTTGGCAGTAGACCATCTTACGCTGGTTTCAACATGGGTATCAAAAGCCGAACAGTAGCAATGGCAAACTACTGAAGGAAAGACATGCCTAGAAAACCTCCTATAGCCAAAACATGCTGGGGTTGGTTCTGCAACGCGCTGTAAAAGATACTCAAATAACAAATAGGTCAGCACCACAATAACCGCCTTTATTTCCTTGCAACACTTTCCTGTTACCTATCTTTCACTAAGTCGCACGCTGAGCCAGTGCTGACTGATATAAATACATTTCGCCTGGCTAATTCAAACAGAAGACGAACGAATGACCAAACGAACGAGCCAATGAACACACACAAATTCAAAGTGTTAAGTATTGGGCACTCAGGCACATCTAACATTCTGCCCTTGCAGTCCTACTTCTTGCATACAGTTATTTATTCAAACATCATTTTATGGAAAATACGAGAAATAAACAATGTTCGCAACATCGAAGTCTTCATTGTAACACAATGAAATATGCTCTAATTATACTTAAGCTTCGGTTGAATGGACAAGAATGTGGATAATATAATGGACAGAATGAAACAACTGACAACGGGCAGTAGTACTGAACTCCTCGCTCTAATCTGGATACAACAGTCTGCAGGAGACAAACCTGGAGGTGACATTCTTACATTCGAACAGAGGAACGTGTTTGTGATGGTCAACCTTGTAGTTATCTGTACGGTCATCTGTGTTCTAGGAATTATTGCCAATATTCTCAACATCATTGTTTTCATCAAGCAGGGGTTCGAAAACACGGTCAATATTTGCTTTTTGGGACTCGCCATCTCAGACTTATGCTGCCTGTTGTCACTGCAGTGGATCGCCGTGTGTCTGAATCCCTACCTCGCTGACGCCGGAGCTCCGTGGGTGCCTGAAGAGTTCCAGTACCTGACCGCAGCATGGCCACACGTCATTTCCGGGAGAATAACAAGTTACATAACTGTGTATGTGACAGGAGAAAGATGCCTGTGTATATTAGCTCCCCTGAAGTTGAAGCAGATCGTGACCCCACTCAGGACGACAACGATTGTTGTGATGATATACGTGCTCAATATCTTGACCATGATCCCCGAATATCTGACCTCCTACCTGGAATGGACATTCTTTCCAGCTACAAATCGGACACTGCTGTGTTTGGCTTTCACAGAAAACAGAGAAGAGATGTCTGGGATCATATTCTTTCTGAGCTTCGTCACAGGTGTCACCTCGTTTCTGGCGGTAATTGTGTTTACTTTAGTTCTGGTAATCAAACTCCGAGAGACCTCTCAATGGAGGAGGTCAGTGGTATCTGGAAGTGGTCAAGGTGTTCAGATGTCCAGCCGTGACCAGAAAACGGTGAAACTAATCGTTCTTATTGCCGGTCTGCTGATCGTCTGTTTCACCCCTAGCGCCATGGTCAGTCTGGTGACGTTTGTGGAGCCGGAGTTTGACCTGCGGAAGCGTTTCGCCAACACGGGCCTCTCAATGTGGTCAGTCAGTTGCATCTTTCAAGCCATCAACTCCAGCGCTAACATCTTCCTCTACTACAGCATGAGCTCCAAGTACAGGCAGACATTTGACCAGCTGTTCATCCCAGCCCGCACACAAAGGGCATGCAAGCAACCCAAGAAAGGCCAGTAAAGTATTTTCTAGAAGTAACCTGTATACCACTGCCCTATTAGGGCCTGTCTATAGGATATTCAATTCTCTGCCAATCATTTGCCTGGTGCCTTTTCTTGTCCGTGACAGTTGTAATAACCCGAGTGCAACATCCTACTGATCGACCCCTATTTCTTTTTCCAGAACAATTCTTTCCGGCAATGCTCTAAGCCAATGTTCTAACAACTATTATAAGGTACCGCTCCAAAGTACTATTTTAAAATAACGTTCTAAAGCACTGTTCTGAGGTACTGTTCAAAAGAGATGTTAACTGCAACGTTTAGTTTAGTGAAGGAATTCTAAAATAATAAAGTAGGTTGTACGATATGGTTCTGCTTTTTCGGAGCATTCCCACCCCCCCCCCCCCCTTTTCCTCTCCCTCTAGTTTTTGTCATCACAAGCCAAGAGAACATATTGTCTCCCTTCCTAACACAACACACACACACACCCTCTCTCTCTCTCTCTCTCTCTCTCTCTCTCTCTCTCTCTCTCTCTCTCTCTCTCTCTCTCTCTCTCTCTCTCTCTCTCTCTCTCTCTCGTTGACTTTATTTACGCTGCCCTTTAGTAAATATCATTTTAACACCAGTCATAATCAACTTCATTTGTATGATCTACACTAATCACCATTTACATTAATCATCATCGACATCATCGTCTACATCATCATCTACATTATCATAACCATCCTTCAGCGTGCTTTGTACAGAACTTTGCTTTCGAAACAATCTTTTCTCTAAATTACAAGCTGTCTATGCTAGACCTGTCGTTTCTCTAAATTACAAGCCACGAGTCCTGTATATGCTAGAGCAGTCGATTCTTTAAATTACAAGCCACGAGTCCTGTCTAAGCTAGAACTGTCGTTTCTATAAATTACAAGCCACGAGGCTTGTCTATGCTAGTGTCACATACCGCTCGTGTCACGTGCCTGATTAAGGATTTCTACTTATGAACCAACAGCACTCTGAAATAGTATAAGTGTTAGGATGTCGGCTCGTATAGGTCTAGGCGGTATCCCGCGGCCAATATACACCCAACCTATTTCAGGAGTAGGGCAACACAAGCTATGGCACTACAGAATATATATATATATATATATATATATATATATATATATATATATATATATATATATATATATATATATATATATATATATATTCTAGGCGCAACTTGGCAAGACGTCCCCACTACTTCAAGAAAATAGCTCCCAGATTATGATAGTGTACTATCACAGTCATGTTAACACAGATTAAGATTACTACTATTAATACATGTACTCCAGACAGCTAAGAACAGTGAATGATGGACACTCAAGTCAATAATGAAAAATTCCAAAGACATGTAATAAATTCAACATATACATCATATATGAATCAAGCAAAGAAATTCAAGAACAACCAGAATTATGAAAGACCGCAAACACAGTATGTCTGACTGACCCTTAGAGATATTAACAAAGTCTGCCTATTTTAATCCTTGTGAATACGTGTGGACAATTAATCAACCTGGCAGGTAACCATTGACTGATGCCACTTATCTGTTTATACTTCGGAGTCACTGCTGTCATCTGAATCACCATTACTTGGATAGGCTGACCTTCCGGGAATGTTCTATCAGATGGTTGATGTGGTAAAAACAGTCAAACTCATTGGTCAATCACTGGAGCCCAAACAAGCTCCTGGAGAGGGTATTCTGGCACAAAGACTGTTACTGGTAGCCCTGAACAACTGCTGGACAAAAGGGTGGTGAAGGTGCATCACCCATGATAATGTCTGTTGACAATGACACTGGTGGCATGTAAGCTGATTCCTACAAACTGGCTTACTCCTGGATGGCCTCTATGCTGGTGGTTATGTGGACTGCTGATTGACTGCCTGGCTTCCAAGGAGATATCATCCCAAGCTTAGGATTCGTGCAGGTAATAAACTGGTACTTTGTTCTAGACAGAATTAAGCCAAAGGCAAACACTTCTGATCTACAGGGAAGCCCGGCTGAGAATCAGAGAGACGCTTGGCGTCACTTTAAAAATAAAGTAGCCCTTTAGATCAATACGCCGAGGAGTGAATTGTCTTCTCAGATTAAGAATATCTACTCTACAACTGTAAGATTCAAAATGTAGACTTTTCAGGAGACCCAGAACATAAAGAAATATATATACCGTCAGATAAAGGGCTTAAATAGACATGATGGACTATATACCCACAGGACGGGTCTATATTTGATTGTGACCTGCTATGGGTGCCAGCGTCACGAATAGTCGAAAGTGTAGGCGTGGCTGTGGTCATTCCACGACTGCTGGAACTGTCGATTTTCTAAATTACAAGCCACGAGTCCTGTCTATGTTAGAACTGTCAGTTCTCTAAATTACAAACCACGAGCCCTGTCTATTTTAGAACTGTCAGTTCTCTAAATTACAAACCACGAGTCCTGTCTATGCTAGAACTGTCAGTTCTCTAAATTACAAACCACGAGTCCTGTCTATGTTAGAACTGTCAGTTCTCTGAATTACAAACCACGAGTCCTGTCTATATTAGAACTGTCGATTCCCTATATTACAAGCCACGAGTCCTGTCTATGTTAGAACTGTCGATTCCCTAAATTACAAACCATGAGTCCTGTCTATGTTAGAACTGTCAGTTCTCCATCTGAAGCCAGGAGTCACGTCTGTGTTAGAACTAAAGTTTCTTCAAATCGCGGGCCAGGATCTTTGTCTTTGCTAGAACTGTCGTTTGTCTAAATTAAAAGCCAGGAGCCCTGTTTTTGTTACAACTGTCGTTTCTCTAAATCAGAAGCATGTTGTACGTTTTATGTTAGAACAGTCGTTTTCTGTAGTATGTTTTTAGAAAGTGTTTTTTTTTTTTTTTTCTGCTGGTGTGTATACCTAGGGATACTTGACATTAAGTGAAAAGACAACATCACGAACACTCAAACGTTGAAAAATAGCAGGTTTGACAACAGTTGTCTGAGTGCTCGGTCTACTAAGACTCAGGTAGCTGGGTCACAGTGGAGGGCATCCTCTATAGTGAATTCAAGATGGGTAAAAGATGACGAGGGCGACCTCTAGTATGATGTAGCGATGTTTGCAAGCGGGACGTGAATGATACAGGTATTTGTGGGAACACAATGCCATTGGCCGTGTTTCCAATCATGAAGGAAACGAGAATGAATGAAGAAATTATTGCAGAACGGATCTGAGCTTAGCGTCTGAGAAGAAACACACTAACGCAAATGATGGCAACCACCCGTCCTGATATCCAGACTATAACTGTGGAAGATTTTTCCTAACTCTGGCGGGTCTTGCTAACAACACTCGCCATCGCCATGAGCCGTGAGTCCCATGCCATCTCATAGCAAAATATAACAATATCGCCTGGAAAGACGGAAAAGTGCCTGTTTTTCTTCTAATATCTAGACAGGTCAGGCAAACAACGCCAGGGTATCCGACAGGTAAAAACTCTCAGATGATTCAAGACTTGTCTACCTGAGATTCCGTAGCCTTGTGTTTAAGCAATAAGCCATGGTGATCACTGGACTAGTCCACGGGCAAGAAACCAACGTTCTCAGCCTTTAACAAACACTTAGTATATTGCCACAGTTGCTATAAAATAAGTCAGTGTGGGTTTCAACGTGCGTGCTAAACCTTCACTAGTCGACATTGTTGAGTCTGAAACCTGTTTTTAGAATATCGCACCACCATCATGCACGGCGCTGCGACATTCGAAACACGGGTCACAGTCTCACGTCCATCTGTCTTAAACCCTCACATGCAGGAGCAATAGAAAAAAACAGGAACATTTAGAACATACTGGAGAAGTGTGTATTCAATTCCAAGATGTCAGGCACAAGTCAGACGATATTAGGGAGTCAAAGACAAGTTACGACAGGCTCTCGCCTAGTTAGTCATTAAGGAGAAAGGGACAAACGTGGTGCACTGGCATTCAGGTTGAGCTCGAGGGGGAAAACCATCAAGAAGTTTAATGGTACCTTTGCTGTTACAACTAACAGCCTCTCAGGAAACCGTGGCTGGCTGTAACAGGGCAATAGAATGCCTTGGTAGTCGAGAGTTCACACACTCTTGGCTAGTAAGTGACTCAGTGCATGTGCTTCAGAAAATCATCAGACAAAAATGGGTTGCAACACTAAGCACTTCGTGAATGGCTGCCATAACCTTCGTCTTTGAACCAGGTAATGCGGGTATCCAAAGCAACGAGCGTGAAGATTATCCTACAGACAGTGCGATTGCTGGTCCGATACTGACTGATTGACTGACTTTCAACCCCACCAGGACATCACACAAGCGATAAACACCCGATGACACAATGTGCCACCATGTGGGTGAGGATCACCGTGGAGAGGTCCCAGAAACCGCTTTCAGCCTTTAGGCCATATTTATGGCCAGGCTATATTGCAGCCTCTGGCAAGAGCCAGAGTAGGGCTTCAAATAATGAAAAATTCCATCCTAAAAAGGACGGGAAATAGATAATTAGTCCGGTACTGGACAGAAGTGATGTTATCAATGTCATTGCAGAGCTTACCGTGAAGACGATCGCGGTAAAAGACATGACTCCACATCACTGTCTAGAGTGGTGGATATGGGGTGTAAGATGGAGTTGAAAGAAAAAATATTTCACCAAGAAGTTTGAATAATCAAAACATAACTGGCATCTTTAGTCGTTTTACACTTGTGGAACTTTAGAGAATAGTTTGGAGCACCCATGGATCTGTCCGGAGTGCTGTGATGATAATCCTTACTAGCCACTAACAAAAAACATAAAGTATTGATGTCAACAAAAAGCTTTTTAAGTCGGTCAGAGCGGATACAAGCAACAGAAACAGTCAGTGACCTTTCCTACACCAGCGGCGCTTCCGGCGAATAATGACCAGTCAGCATTCGGTGCCTGATGAGGTAAACATTAGGCCGGTCGCATTTACTTCCCCAAAATTAGTGAACATTCTCTGCTGGGTCCACCTGGGAGTCAAAGACATTTGAAAACACCGCTCGCAGAAAATCGAACATCTGTAAGGTGTGTGGAGTTGTTCTGTCATCATTGATATATTGTTATACTCATCTTTACTGGTGTTATGTAGCCCATCTTTACTGGTGTTATGTAGCTCATCTTTACTGGTTTTATTTAGCTCATCTTTACTGGTGTTATGTATCCCATCTTTACTGGTGTTATGTAGCCCATCTTTACTGGTGTTATGTAGCTCATCTTTATTGGTGTTATGTAGCTCATCTTTACTGGTGTTATGTAGCCCATCTTGATTCGAACCTGGGTCTCCCACATAAAGGCTTGGTGATCTAACGCGCTCCTCTGTGTAGACGCAGTATCTGCTTCTTTATTCTCTCTAGTCCTTTCAGAGTCACGTTTTGACTAGGCCTCAGGTGCGAGCCTTGACATATGCTACCCAGATGCTGGCATGTACGGCCTCAGATATTCTATCTAATCATTGATTTGCGTGGTTGACCTCTGGATCTACTTCTTTATTCTCTCTAGTCCTTTCAGCGTCACGTTTTGACTATGCCTCAGGTGCGAGCCTTGACATACGCTACCCAGATGCTGGCATGTACGGCCTCAGATATTCTACCTATCCATGATTTGCGTGGTTGACCTCTGGATCTGCTTCCATGATGTCTAAGTGACATTGCTCTCTGTGGGGCACTGTCTGGTGGTAGTCTTGACGCATGTCCGAACCATTTGATTGGTCGTCTCCTGATGTAGTTAGTACTGATTTTTTATTCCAACTTCTGACTTCGTCAAATCCCACCCTGCCTCTTCGATTAACATTTAGAATTTGCCGTAGACATGTCGTTTTTGTTGTTTCGATTTATCTTGTTTTCCTGCTATTGTTAATGTCCACGTTTGAACTAGCTCAACAGAGACTGTATTGAATAGTTGCCTTTTGATGTCAACTGTTTCATGTTTGTTTTGCAAAATTGGACACAAATGGTAGAAAATTTGATTTGCTTCAATACATTTGTGTTCAGTCTCTAATTGCATTTGTCTATTTGATGATATTATGCTTTTTTAGAGTCTTGAACTGTTTGCAGCTGGACCAGTTGTTAGTTGTAGAGGCAAGATATGTTCTATGTCCCAGTTTCTCCCAGTTGTTAGTTGTAGAGGCAAGATATGTTGTTTATTCCAGTATCTCCCAGTTGTTAGTTGTAGAGGCAAGATATGTTGTTTGTCCCAGTATCTCCCAGTTGTTAGTTGTAGAGGCAAGATATGTTGTTTGTCCCAGTATCTCCCAGTTGTTAGTTGTAGAGGCAAGATATGTTGTTTGTCCCAGTATCTCCCAGTTGTTAGTTGTAGAGGCAAGATATGTTGTTTATTCCAGTATCTCCCAGTTGTTAGTTGTAGAGGCAAGATATGTTGTTTGTCCCAGTTTCTCCCAGCTCCACCCGTTACAGGACCAGTGTGCCCATGCCTACATTCCCTCGGCCGTTGCAAGTCGACAACGGATGGACCTTACATATTGTGGCTTAGCCAAAGCTTTACAGTTAGACAACAACATACATCAGATTGCTATAGACCGTATGATTCTCCTATACATGTATATGAACCATGTATATGAACCATGTATGTGAACCACGTATGTGAACCACCTGTTAGCTCCAGACTCGGGCACAGAGTTCAGATTCTGCATGTGGGATCCTCGGCAGCCGATCGACAGTCCTATGTGATATCATTCATTCATTCATTCAGTAGCATGTCCCTCGCGGAACCTCGCTGCCATAACAACCCTCCGGAAAACCTTCCTATCCTGAGCAAGATGTCCTGCGTCTGATACACCCATCTGGAGATCATCTGCCACATCCTGCACCCATCTTCTCCTTGGCCTTCCTCTTCCTCTCTTCCCAGGCATATACCCCTCCATTATTGTTCTCTCTAGACTTCCAATGATTGTTATGGATTCTTGGCAAAATTTGCAGAAGGTAGTTTGCCGTTGCTTTCCTCCTGAGCAGTGGCTATACTAGTCGGTGGCCATAGCCATTGTCTCTACTGATGAGATCATCTGCCTTTCGCCGCAGAGTGCAGACCATAACCAACAATACCTGTCGGCTGCTCTTACACTCCATCCACCACCTGCTTCCATGGCTTCACGTAACCCTGATTGGGGGGCTAAACGGGTACTCCACCTTGCCCAAGGGTGTCCCGTAGACTAGCGGAGGAAAGGAGGCGTCTTACTTCTCCTTTGATAGGGGATACCCCTACCCCGCTAACCGAATGTGATATCAGATGAACATTTTCATTTATCCAAAGTCGGTTTCTGTATCGATAACTATAATTTGTGTGTGTTCTGTTGTTGCATTGGAATAAGAGCGCCAGACGGACTTGCTCGTCAGTTAGGGTCAGGGACGAAGCTGCTCATTCCAAGTGCTAGCTGTATTGTGGAGACCATGTGTTGTCCATGTAGCTTGATCCCTCTCTCGGCTGACCTTGTTTATCCCTAAAGGAAGGTAACTTTTAGAAGAGCAGAACTATGTCTTTGATTGATGTGCACACGTATTCCTCTACATGTGTGTGAGCTTGTGTGTAAGTGAGTGTGTGTGTGCGCGCGTGCGCCCGTATGCCAGTGTCAGAGTCCCTTTCATCATAATTCTCAGTAACTTGTCAGTGCATCGCCTCTGCGACCTTTGCCCCCAACATCTCCCTGGATGACGATTTTCTACACATCTATATACCTATCAGGAGTCGGTACCCACATATGGACACTGTAGACCATTGATTACCTCGACAAGGTTGTACCGGGTAAAACCTGTAACTGTGCCACTTTTCTCACCGTCCTATGTGATTACTTACCTGCAGTAACTCTTACTGCAGGGGCGGTAATCTTCAGAAGCGACAGACAACTCCATGTCGATGACATCAACATGCAGGTGAGTTATCGCTGCTAGCGGTGTGCAAAAGTGCCATGTCTATGCGGATAATTTGACACCTCAGTTCTAAACCTAGTCATTCTTTTTTACCCAAAAGTGCCAACTTTAGATCGCGACCGCTAATTTGACACCGGCCACGGCTCCAGAAATGTTATTAACACCACACAGAGTTCAGAAACTCACACTTTCGACAATTAGGGTGTTTGAAAAATCGACAAATTATAAGTTTGACATTGACTTTTGACTGGAATAAACTCTGAAACTATTTATCTTATAATATTATCAGCAGTCGGTGGGTAGAAAAATAGTTCAAAAGGATGTCCCTTACACAATATTTTAACTTGTTAGATAGTTGCAGACAGATATTATGATTGTTCCAAGTTAATTTTGTTTAATAAGTTGCCTTGTTTTTCCCTCATCCATCATTTTTATTCCAAAATTTAAAGTCCTGTTTAATTCTCTCCTTAAAGCTTCTAACTGTGGGTAGAGAGAAGTGATAACATTTAACGAACAGCAGCAACTTACAACTATGACCGAATGGTTTCAGGTTTTATGTCAGTGCAAATACTTTACTGTTTTCTCACAAGTATTGGTGCTTGACAAGTATATTCTCTTGACCTTGGTAGAGAGACTAGAGCGCAGAATGCTGGCCCAGTGATCATTAGCTCGAATCTTTCTCAAGGTGAATTTGTGTGTGTGTTTGTGTGAGAGAGAGTGTGTGAGAGAGTGTGTGTGTATGTGAGTGTGAGTATAAGAGAGATTGTGTGTGTGAGTGATAGAGTGAGTGTCTGTGTGAGAGAGAGTTTGAGAGTGTGTATAAGAGAGAGGGTATGAGTGTGTGTGTATGAGTGTGTGTGCGTGTGTGTGTGTGAGTGAGTGTGTGTGAGTGTGTGTGAGAGTGTGTGTGTGAGAGAGAGTGTGTGTGTGTGAGAGAGTGAGTGAGAGAGAGTGCGTGGTGTATGTATGTGTCTGTGTGTGTTGTAAATGTGACCTGGCACTGAAGGTGGACCGCCCGAACTTGGCACAGGAATAATTCCCTCTGGTCACAAATGGCCGGCGTGTTAGCAAACAGATCGCGCATATTTCGTCCATGTGTCAACAAATGGCTGGCGTGCTAGTGAACAGATAGGGCATAGATTGTCCATATGTCTACAAAAATCGGGTGTGCTAGCGAGAAGATCTGGCATAGATTGTCCATGTCTACATTTGGCTCTAGGGCTGACGTTTCTTTCAATTGAAACTTTGCTGTCGTTACATGCCGATATCGCCATAAGTTTTAGCTTATATATCACGTTATTATAATTCAGCACAGTGCACGAACCCTAGAGCACCGGCGACACATCTTAATGTGTGTAAACACTATTTTAATTTTGAACTTTTGCTTGGGTACAATAGACCGACGCTTGATGTTTCAGTTTTCAAATACTCCATCATTTCTGACTTAGCAAATGGACCAGCGATCTCAGAGTTTCTCCCCTTGTCGGATATTTCCCAAACGATATTTCAGAACCAGGGAAGTACAACAGCATTTTTCGTCTTTGTAAACATTTAATAGTCAACACCAGGGGGTGAAGCAAAAACCAGCTTTCTTCATTATTGGACATGTGTGTGTGTGTGTGTGTGTGTGTGCGTGTGTGCGTGTGCGTGCGCGTGTGTGTGTGTGTGCATTTGACTTCTTGGTAGTTTCAACTACTCTGCTTCGTCTAGTCTAACTTATCAATTCCGTTTCGTTGATTTTGACTTTCCTAGTCTAAAACGTCTAGCCTAAATTGTCTAGTTTAACTTATCAATTTGTCTAAAATGTCAAGTCTAAACTGTTTAGTTTAACTTGCCTAGTCTAACCTGGTTAGTCTGAGCTGTTAAGTGGGACTTGTCTAATTTTCTTCGTCTTGTCTGTAATATTATTGAACATACAGGTGGCGTTTGAAGTGGACTTGAGTGTGTGTGACTGGTCATCTGCTGAGAACATGAGTGGACAGGCTACAGAAAGCAGACTCGGACAGGATATCCTGACTGTTGAACAGAGGCACCTTTTTGATCTCGTCAACTTTGTGTGTCTTTCCACGTTCATTTGTCTCTTTGGGATCATCGCCAACATCTTCAACATCATCGTCTTCTTTAAACAAGGCTTTCACAATACAGTCAACATCAGCTTTTTTGCATTGGCCGTATCAGATATCTGCTGCCTGTTGACTCTTCTATGGATCTACGTATGTTTAAACCCTCTTGTGAACCAACTGCACGTGCCGTGGGTGCCCGAGGAGTTCCAGTACTACACAGCCGCCTGGCCCCACGTGATCTCTGGCCGTATCACAAGTTACATCACCGTCTACGTCACAGGAGAGAGGTGTCTCTGTATACTGGCTCCCTTAAAGGTCAAGGAGATTATGACGCCATTACGAACAACAATTATCGTCTGCTTAATTTACTTAGTAAACATTTTGACGATGGTTCCAGAATATGCCACGTTCTTCCTGGAGTGGAAGTTCTATCCAGACAAGAACAGGTCTCTGATATCGTTGTCCTATAAAGGTAACCGAGAAGAAACATCAGGCATCGTGTTTTTTCTGAGTTTCTTTACTGGCGTAGCCTCGTTTCTGTCTGTCATCTTGTTCACTGGTATCTTGGTTGTCAATCTCAACCAAACGTCGGAATGGCGGCAGAAAGCAATGTCCAGCTGCAATCAGACAGGGGCCATATCAAGCCGTGACAGAAAGACAGTCAAGCTGATCATCGTCATTGCCAGCTTCCTGATCGCCTGCAACACCCCCGGGGCCGTGATCAGCATGGTGACCTTTGTGGAACCAGAGTTCAACATGCAGAAGCAGTATACCAACACGGTGGTGGCCATGTGGTCAATTAGTTGTGTCTTCCAGGCTGTTAACTCCAGTGTCAACATCTTCTTCTACTACAACATGAGCACCAAGTACAGGGACACGTTCCAAAGCTTGTTTCATTGCCATTGCTGTCTGTCCTGTTGTACTGAAAATTGAAGCTGCCAACTCAAAACAGGATATTTGAAAGTTTTCCAAGGCATAAACTGGGTATTTATTTATTTAATTTAGGCAAATATTCGTCGTAAACAAAAGACACGCGCACACAAACACAAACCATACCGTTTTACACACTCGACAGTCATTGTAACAAACATTTAGTCATAAACTACCTGTTCCATATTTATTTTAACAAAAGTTTAGGAAAACATTACAAATTCAATACTCCATCTCAGGAAGTGGTTATTTAGTGTAACAAACGCTCAAAAAAAAAAAAAAAAAAACAGTCGTACAATTTACTGTAACAAAAACTAAAGAAAAATGGCCTCTAATTCAATACGTAGTGTGAGGATTATTGGCACCTTTCCGTCTTTTCAGACGATAGTGTTACACTGCTCTATGAGGAGGCATGGGACTCACAGCCCATGGCGATGGCGAGTGTGACTAGCGAGACCCGCTCGTGTCAAGAAAAGTCTTCCACAATTATAGCATGGGATTTCAGGACGATTGTCAACATTTGTTTAATCCGTTTCTTCTCAGACACTCAACTCTCATCTTTTATGCATTGATTTCTTCCTTCACTCTCATTCCCTTCCTGGTACGCCCTCTCCACACAACACGGTCCATGACAGTTTGTTCCCATGAGTCCACCCCAATGCCTGTATCATTCATGTCCCGCTTGCACACATCTTTATATCGTAGTAGAGGTCGGTCTCGACATCTTCTTTCTGTCTTTAATTCACCATAAAGGATGTCCTTGGGGACTCTGCCCTCCTCCATTCTCCAGGTGTGACCCAGACACCTGAGCCTTCGTAGACTGAGCATGGAAAAGACTGTTGTAGTACCTGCTCTTTCCTGTACCTCAGTGTTTGTGAATAATGCCAAGTATTTTTCTTAGGCATCGCGTGTGAAAGCTATTTAGCCGTCCCTCCTGGTGCAAATAGGTTGACCAAGTTTCACTGCCATAAAGCAGAGTGCTGAGAACACAAGCCTGACAGACCAGAATTTTTGTTTGGATTGTGAGCTTTCTCTTCTCCTAAACTCTTTTTGTCAAAAGTTGATTTTTTGATCCAGCTATAGTTTGTTATTCACTGTGGAACCCCGATAGGTAAAATGGTCTACTGTCTCAAGCTCTTCACTGGCAATTTAGACTGTAGGTCTGTCATTAACACTTTGCGCCATAACCGTTGTCTTTTGTTGTTGTTGTTGTTGTTGTTGCTAACTGTTAGTTCAAACTCGCAGCATGCATCAGCAAAGGCAGATAGTAAACATTTCAGCTCCTCCTTTGAGTGGGTGGTTATTGCGGTATCATCTGCAAACAACAGCTCTCTGATAAGTACCTTTCTTATCCCTGTTTTGGCATTCAGCCTGAAGGCATTGGAAAAGCTGCCATCAGATCCAGAATGCTTGAATATACCACCCTTCTGACCTCGAAAGGCATATTCCAAGAGAAATGAGAAGTGTATTCCAAAGAGATAGGAGCAAGTACACACCCCTGTTTTGCTCCATTTCTTCTCCCTCCGATGTGACACCCTCACAGTTGATTGTACCTTTCTTACCTGTGTGAAACGACTCAAAACCGATTAGTAGGTTAGGTGGACACCCAGTCTTCTTCAGTGAACTGAAAAAAAGAAACCTGCGTTCTGTATGCACTCTAGTTTGTGCAGTGGACTCTGTGAGACAGCGAATAGTCCTTGTCCATAATCAATCACCGACAGGACTAAGTGCTGATGTCGTGTGACAAGCATTCTCTGTTCTGTGTATAATGCATCTTGTCACAAGATCCTTCTCGTCAAATGTGATTCCCAATACTTCAGTTTGCTTTCTCTGTTGACGTTTCTATCATCTATCGTGAGACTTGAGACATCAGCTCTAACAATCTTCTAGTCTAGAGAGCACCACAAAACAGACGTCTTTTCTGTGTGGACAACAGCGCTCATTTATGTACACCAGTCAATCACTTTGTCTACTGTCGCCTGTAACTCCTGGGCTGTTTGTTCCCCAAAACGCCCCTGCCTATAAGCAGGAGTGTCATCTACAAATTGCAAAATGCTTCCAACCCCTTGAGACGTCTAAGCTTGCAATCTTGCTCGTGTGCACATTCAATAGTACAGATTAGGCGACAGATCCACCTGACAGTCCTGTGGCTATCATCTGATACGCGGCGCTCAGGTCCATGAACCCAGACAGAAAGCAGCCCGGCGAGAATACAGGGCAGCTGCTTTCCAATTCGACAACAAGGAACAGTCCCCTTTAACATCTAAACATTATTTCTGTTAAACGTTTCGTTGAGATCAAGCGGAGCCGCCATCGTTTCTGTCTGTTCTGGAACCCTTAATAACCTCAGAGGCAAAAGTGGTTGCATTTGATCAGGTATCTTTTCCCGGTTTGTAGCTGCCCAAACCTCTTGGAAGAAGCTTTCTCCTTCCAAAAATGGTTGCAGCTTGACAGCGATTATCTTCTCTGAGACCTTTCCATATGTATTTTGTAAGGTGATGATTCTTAAGCCACTAATCTTTAAATGATCCTTGCATGGTTTGGCAAGTAGGAATAAATAGCTGTGCAACAGTCCTGCGATACTGATGCTGTCCTATAGAAGCAGTCGATCATCTCCGTCAGATCTATATAGATCAAAGCCTTCATTTGACCACAGCTGACCCTATCGGGCCCTGGTGCACTGTCCCACGTCTGCACAATTTAAATTCAGAATTGAACATATAAACGGCATAGACAATCATTTGCCAGACGTCATGTCAAGATTGTAAACTAAATAACAAGCATGCTGTGATTTAAAAATACAATTTAAGGTTTTTTTGAAAAGTTTCAATGGTTCATCGAAAGGAACAAATTTTCATGTATACAAGTATACTTTGTAATGAATGTTAATTGATACGTGCACAAATGTTGTATGTTGTGTGTTGTAATATTGATTTTTAACAATGACGGACAAGACAATGACGATAATAACGCAAAGTGACCTACAAGAAAAATGAAATTTGTTAACAATTGAAAGTACACAAATTATTGAAGGTAAATTGGCTAGAAAATTAAAGGCACAAAAATTTATTGGAGGTATACATATTGAAAAATGTTGGAATTGTGTATAAATAATGAAATTTTGCAGCTGTTGAAATTGTGTACAATCATAATGAAATTGCTAATAAACATGTAATATGGTATTTAATATTTTGTCATGGTAACAAAACAAAGGGAGATAATCACTTTAGACTTAAAAATTGAGAAAGGGAAATAAGTTAAATAACGGTAATTGGGTCAGATCTTCTAGGTGGGAAAGCATCAAGATCCAGTTGAAACGGACATCAGTAGGTGTTCAGTGAGTGCAGTAGCAAAGTTGGAACTTTGCAGATTCACATTGCCGTTCCATAGCCGTTAAGGACCTCCGCACCGAATTTCGGGGTGCCTTGGTGTGATGTTCTGTCTTTAGGCAGACTGTGGGATAGAATGGGGAGTTTGCAGTTGTCTGAACGCGGTTTCTGGGACCTCTCCACGGTGATCCTCATCCGCATGGTGGCACTTTGTGTCATCGGGTGTTTGTCGCTTGTGTGATGTCCTGGTGGAGTAGAAAGTCAGTCAGTCTTTCGCACTGATTTTGGAGTGTCTTCAGGTATTGATTTCATTAAACTACACGATACTCACTGAACACGACGACTCAGAATGTTCCAATTGGAAAACAGGATTAACCGAAAATGTTAGCAATACTTTTTTTTAACCAAAGATAACAGTGAAAATACCCCAAATCCTCACATTAATAAACCCACGACCGTTAAAAGATAACAAAAAGAAAAAATATTTTTATTCTTTCATAAGGATGGGGAAAAATATCTAATGTTGATATTTTGTCACAGGGATTTTCTAAACAATATTATGGAAGTAAACATGAGATAAGAGAGAAATACATGCGAATAAGAAAATTTGTAGAAACATGAGATAAACGAACAGGGCTCAGACCAGCACGTGAAACCCAGAACGAGGGTTATAAGGTTAGACCACTGTCTAATCAGTTAGCATGTGTTTGGCAGCTAGCGGGAAATGTCGTATCTGATGGACGTGTGAATGTGACATTGTATAACTGAAGACGTGAAGGAGATTCTATTCCATGAGAGGACAGCCAGACGACAACCTGATGACAGCATAACCAGAGGTGGTAGCCGATGAGTCCCAACTGTCCAAGGAGTCTAACAGCCATGATCAGAGATGCTGGATCAACCATTGTGTGTATTGCGTGTGTAATGAAACAGGACTGAACGGTATCGAGTGTGGATGGTAGCAGACGTCGATCCTGTACTTGATCACCATCTCTTGTTGGACCTGCTAGCCAATAGTAGGCACTGACTGGACCAGATTACCTGTGAAAATTCAATAAAACATATAATCGGATATCTCTACTCGTTACCAACTGTGTGCATTGAGAATGTCATCTATGTCTTAGATATTTTTTTTAAAAACCTATCACCCAGTCAGCACACCTAGGAGACAATATCCCAACAGGTTATGATCAGTTGTCACAATACACACATAGCCACCTGCTGCCAAACCGGCTGCTGTGGAAAATAATCCGATAGGTCAAATTTATGAAACTGCGTTCAAAAACCATGGTCGCGGACTTCCCAAACAAACACCATTTACTGTAATATCTTATATCTATGTTCGGCCCACTGCTTTGATGTCACCATTACTCTTGTTTACCAGTTATTTATGTCGAGGCCATTTGTCCTCTTTCTACAGACACTGCAGATGTTCTCTTCTGTTGCTTTTTCTAGCTTCTAATTGTCAACGTGGTCTTCTCAGAGACACATATGATTGCATAGACACGTAGAGAATAGATGTGCACCCCACTACTGTCCACCACAGACAGGTGTTTGCAGCAAGTATCCAACTATTAACCTGCTGTGATAGGTATACATTATATAATTTTAAAGACAGTCAAAAGTGAGAACGGATAACTGTAGAAAGCGATTGGCGACTGGATGAAATTACAGGTTTTTCTTGTCTTAATCACTGCTTGCTGATCATGTCGCGGTCTGATGTATGCCTTGTAAGGACATAGACAATCTGTGTGTCCCAGAGGTATTATTTATTTAGAACTATTGATTGACAGTTTTCTTTTGACATGTCTAATTTTACTGACAGTAACTTCCAGGTCACGAGAGAACGGTCATTAATATGTTACTGTGGTTACTTGCAGAGGCTGCCGTTACTCAGACAGATTTTAGGGGTGGGAGAAACGGTGCCGGCTGTTCATGAAGCACAGTAGCGTCTAGACTTGTTTTAAAATGTGTCTTTGAAGCACTTTAAAAAAAGTGCATCTCTTGTGAGACTTCACACATATTTCATAGATGTCAGAGGTTTCTATATTAACTGTCGTTTAAACAACAGCCAGTCTGAGAGCTAAATGATACTTATGGAACTGATGAAGTCATAAAGACCCGAGAACCAGTCTCTGTTGCCAGTCATGGACGGCCAGTCACGTGACGGGTAGCGGACGGTACAGTAAAGTGCCGTTTTCTATAAACTGTGGGTGTATTCAGCTTTCGTTTGCTGGAACCACAGGTCATGCGCCAACTCAATGGCAATAGGCAGAATCACTGGACAGCCTGAACTTCCCGGGAATCATTCATAGTACTCAAAGAGAGGGTATGTGGCAGCGCCAGTCAGACGTCCAGCAATCGCCACCTGAGTGGATCACCTACTGACTGTCGATTGGTTTGTGAAAATATGGGGCGCGGCTAGCATCATATGTCAGATGCCCTGAGCGTGAAAAGATCCTTTACCTTTATCCTTTAATGGGAATTCGAATCTGTGACACCAGGGACGACAAGCCAACGCTCAAGTCACAACTTTACACTGCCTAGCAGTTTGAAACTGTGTGGTTGTGTTACCCAGCCTCTCTGTGACACCAGGGACGACAAGCCAACGCTCAAGTCACTACTTTACACTGCCGAGCAGTTTGAAACTCTGTGGTTGTGTTACCCAGCCTCTCTGTGACACCAGGGACGACAAGCCAACGCTCAAGTCACTACTTTACACTGCCGAGCAGTTTGAAACTGTGTGGTTGTGTTACCCAGCCTCTCTGTGACACCAGGGACGACAAGCCAACGCTCAAGTCACAACTTTACACTGCCGAGCAGTTTGAAACTCCGTGGTTGTGTTACCCAGCCTCTCTGTGACACCAGGGACGACAAGCCAACGCTCAAGTCACTACTTTACACTGCCTAGCAGTTTGAAACTGTGTGGTTGTGTTACCCAGCCTCTCTGTGACACCAGGGACGACAAGCCAACGCTCAAGTCACTACTTTACACTGCCGAGCAGTTTGAAACTCTGTGGTTGTGTTACCCAGCCTCTCTGTGACACCAGGGACGACAAGCCAACGCTCAAGTCACAACTTTACACTGCCGAGCAGTTTGAAACTCTGTGGTTGTGTTACCCAGCCTCTCTGTTGCAGCTATTGTTTTAAACTCGGTGGTTATGTGTCCTTCACCTTGTCTTTATACTGTGGTAAAAATGCTCCCTCTAACCTCGAAATAATATTGCTTTAAATAAACTAAATTAAAAGCCAGATGTGTGTAGAAGCACAATGACATAGAAACCCTAACGCCAGATGTGGGAGAACAAATCTCCTGTCAAAATTAAAACGGTGGAGGGTGTTTAGTTTCCATGGAGACAGATCAGCTGAGAAATCTGACAGACTTGGTAAAAAAAGAATTGGTTCTTCCCGGCATTCTCAGTGACAGTCAAAGAGAAATCTTTGAAGTGGTGAACATGGCTGGCTTCAGCTGCCTCATTAGTTGCTTTGGGATTGTGGCCAACATCATTAACTTGTGTATATTCTTCCTACAAGGTTTCTCTAACACAGTCAACATCAGCTTCTTTGGGATGGCCATCTCCGACAACGTTTGCCTCATCACTTTGCTGTGGATATCAATCTGCCAGAACCCTCTTGTAAAGTCGAGAGCTCTTTGGGTGCCCGCGGAGTTTGAGTACCTCACTGGTGCCTGGCCTCACATCGTCAGCAGCCGAATCACGAGTTTCATAACTGTCTACGTCACGGCCGAGAGATGTTTATGTGTGCTAGCTCCTCTCAAGATCAAACAGATCATCACCCCAACCGTGGCAACAGTCAGTATTTTTTTAATCTATTTCTTCAACATTCTGACCGTGTTCCCCGAGTACTCTAGTGCATACCTCGACTGGAAACTTGTTCCAGAAAACAACAAATCAGTGCTGGCTGTTTATTTCACCAGAATTCGAGCTCACGTTTCAGGTTTAAGCTTTCTAATTAACTCCATCACTGGCATTGTGTCTTTTGCAGCTGTTGTTCTTTTCACCGCCATCTTGGCTGTCAAACTCAAACAGACGTCAGAAAGGCGGAGACAGTTATCTCACGCGCGAGTCCAAAACCAGCCTATGACACACAGAGACAAACAGACCGTGAAGATGATAGTGCTGATCGCCACTGTTTTGATCGTCTGCTACACTCCAGGGACGCTGTTTGGGTTGGCAACTTTTATATATCCCGAGTTCGACATGAGGAAGCGATACGTCAACTTGGGCGTGGCCATGTGGTCACTGGGCTTCATCTTTCAGGCCGTCAACTCCAGTGTCAACATTTTCCTGTACTACAGAATGAGCTCTAAGTACAGGGCCACTTTCCATCGAATATTTTGTGGGGACAGGATGCGCCTGGATCTGGCTGCTTGATGTCCTTATTTCATATAGTCAAGGCACTGTGGCGTCTGAGAATCCCGATATGGGAATTTGGTTGAAATATTATAAACAGTATAGTGTCACTTCATACATACCGGGCAAGGGTGCTTCATTTCATTATTACAATCATTTTCACGTAATTTCAATGACAGAATCTGTGAATCTGTAGAGTCTGTAGTAACGCCCCTGACGAGATTCAGCGAGATATGCCAGGCAATATATTGTACACTGTATTGTTTGCGTCCGCAATATTGACATTTACAACCGGTAAACAGAAGCAACGATAGAGAACATATTTGTTCTACAAGGTCCGACAATTAAGTCATGAGACTATTTCCATAAAATATTGACATAATCAACAGTTTAAGATATAACCTCTATCTGATTGAAAGTAAGCCCCTTGTGCGAGTGACACGATCTAAGAAACACTGGAACAACCTCTGTAGTTCTTCTGTTGTTATGGCCCTTAAAGTCGATGTTACGACTCTTTGGATGTCATCAATGTCGTTAAAGAAGCGTCCTTTCATCGTAACTATACATCAGTCTCATGACTGAATTGTCGGACCTTGTATGCAAAGAGTAAGTGTTGAGATAATGATCCTGGCTACACTGCAGGGCCTTGCTCTCAACACAATCTGCCCAATACTCTCGAGTTTAGCACTTTTATGTGTCAGTGTGTGTATGTGTGTATGTGTGTATTCTTTGTGGATTGTTTTAAAGGCCAGCGTGTCTTTGGCATGCTGTATCCTCACGCGTGCATTAAAGTTTGACTTCGCCTGTTCTGCACTCTTTAAACAACAGCAACGTTTATTTTAGTCATAGTTTTTCAAGATCTGTGATACGATGTTGCCCATGATCAGTTTTTATCGAAGTTCATATCTTCCTAAAAGTCAGGATTTTCTTTGCAATGTAGAGGTGCTGAACTTCATGTGGTGCTGTACCCAACTCAGAGCTCATGCTGGTCTAACTTTGTCTAAAGCTTTTAGTGATCATCCCAGAAAGAGGGAACTGGCCAACGTAGATAGGACTGACTTTTTTTTCCATGTCGGAGTGCATATGTCTGGAATTCTACGAACCAACAGCCTGCACACGATTAAGCCAGATCTGTAAGACGCAAGTGCATGCAACATCCAAGCATTGAAAGAAAGTCAAAGTACAGAAATAAAATCCGGACTTCTCGTTTCTTCTCCTTCTTAGCGCTCACGTGTTGTAAACTCTGGCGGAAAGTTATGGTTGTACGTCCATCCTGCACTTTGGGCTTGATCCAGAATTCGAGTTTGTGTGTCCATTCTTTACTGATCTGGCTTATTTGTATAGAGGCTGTTGGTTCCTTGCCTGTAAAATGAAGGAAACCTCTTTAACTAGTCGCCTCTTAGGACATGGGTTTGGGGGGCAGTGGGTCAGTTCTTTGTTCTTCACAATAGAGCTCCAGAACCCAGACGAGGACAGTGGGACTGTTCTTTGTTCTTCACAATAGAGCCCCAGAACCCAGACGAGGACAGTGAGACTGTTCTTTGTTCTTCACAATAGAGCCCCAGAACCCAGACGGGGACAGTGGGACTGTTCTTTGTTCTTCACAATAGAGCCCCAGAACCCAGACGCTGACAGTGGGACTGTTCTTTGTTCTTCACAATAGAGCCCCAGAACCCAGACGAGGACAGTGGGACTGTTCTTTGTTCTTCACAATAGAGCCCCAGAACCCAGACGAGGACAGCTGATGAACGCCAAGGAAAAGAAGTATTTTCTGTCTTCTTTACCAACTGTGCTCTCAGCGATTCCTGGAAACGTTCAAGGTCCAGTTGTCTCATTGAGTGGATGGTCAATGACTCACACAAGTTTAAGAAAAGTCCGGTTGTCTCACTGAGTGGATGGTCAATGCCTTACACAAGTTTAAGAAAAGTCCGGTTGTCTCATTGAGTGGATGGTCAATGCCTTACACAAGTTTAAGAAAAGTCCGGTTGTCTCACTGAGTGGATGGTCAATGACTAATACAAGTTTAAGAAAAGTCCAGTTGTCTCATTGAGTGGATGGTCAATGACTAATACAAGTTTAAGAAAAGTCCAGTTGTCTCATTGAGTGGATGGTCAATGACTCACACAAGTTTAAGAATAGTCCAGTTGTCTCACTGAGTGGATGGTCAATGACTAATACAAGTTTAAGAAAAGTCTGGTTGTCTCATTGAGTGGATGGTCAATGACTAATACAAGTTTAAGAAAAGTCCAGTTGTCTCACTGAGTGGATGGTCAATGACTAATACAAGTTTAAGTAAAGTCCAGTTGTCTCACTGAGTGGATGGTCAATGACTAATACAAGTTTAGGAAAAGTCCAGTTGTCTCATTGAGTGGAGGGTCAATGACTCACACAAGTTTAAGAAAAGTCCGGTTGTCTCATTAAGTGGATGGTCATAACTAATACAAGTTTAAGAAAAGTCCTGTTGTCTCATTAAGAGGATGGTCAATGACTAATACAAGTTTAAGAAAAGTCCAGGTGTCTCATTGAGTGGATGGTCAATGACTTACACAAGTGTAAGAAAAGTCCAGTTGTCTCACTAATTGGATGGTCAATAACTTACACAAGTTTAAGAAAAGTCCAGTTGTCTCACTGAGTGGATGGTCAATGACTTACACAAGTTTAAGAAAAGTCAAGTTGTCTCACTGAGTGGATGGTCAATTACTTACATAAGTTTAAGAAAAGTCCAGTTGCCTCACTGAGTGGATGGTCAATGACTAACACAAGTTTAAGAAAAGTCCAGTTGTCTCACTGAGTGGATGGTCAATGAGTTACACAAGTGTAAGAAAAAATCCAGTTGTCTCACTGAGTGGATGGTCAAGGACTTACACAAGTTTAAGAAAAGTCCAGTTGTCTCACTGAGTGGATGGTCAATGCCTTACACAAGTTTAAGAAAAGTCCGGTTGTCTCACTGAGTGGATGGTCAATGACTTACACAAGTTTAAGAAAAGTCCAGTTGTCTCACTGAGTGGATGGTCAATGACTTACACAAGTTTAAGAAAAGTCCAGTTGTCTCGCTGAGTGGATGGTCAATGACTTACAGTAGTTTAAGAAAAGTCCAGTTGTCTCACGGAGTGGATGGTCAATGGCTTACACAAGTTTAAAAAAAGTCCAGGTGTCTCATTGAGTGGATGGTCAATGACTCACACAAGTTTAAGAAAAGTCCAGTTGTCTCACTGAGTGGATGGTCAAGGACTTACACAAGTTTAATAAAAGTCCAGTTGTCTTTGAGTGGATGGTCAATGAGTTACACAAGTGTAAGAAAAGTCCAGTTGTCTCACTGAGTGGATGCTCAATGACTTACACAAGTTTAAGAAAAGTCCAGTTGTCTAAGTCTGTTCCTCTGCTGTCTCATGTCTGTTCCTCTCCTGACTCATGTCTGGTCGTCTTCATGTCCCGTCATCTCCTCTGCTGCATGTCCAGTCATCTCCTCTGCCGCATGTCCAGTCATCTCCTCTGCCGCATGTCCAGTCATCTCCTCTGCCGCATGTCCCATCATCTCCTCTGCCGCATGTCCAGTCATCTCCTCTGCCGCATGTCCAGCCATCTCCTCTGCCGCATGTCCAGTCATCTCCTCTGCCGCATGTCCAGTCATCTTCTCTGCCGCATGTCCATTCATCTCCTCTGCCGCATGTCCAGTCATCTCCTTTGCCGCATGTCCAGTCATCTCCTCTGCCGCATGCCCAGTCATCTCCTCTGCCGAATGTCCAGTCATCTCCTATGCCGCATTTCCAGGCATCTCCTCTGCCGCATGTCCAGTCATCTCCTCTGCCGCATGTCTAGTCGTCTCCTCTGCCGCATGTCCAGTCGTCTCCTCTGTCGCATGTCCATGCATCTCCTCTGCCGCATGTCCAGGCATCTCCTCTGCCGCATGTCCAGGCATCTCTTCTGCCGCATGTCCAGTTATCTCCTGTGCCGCATGTCCAGCCATCTCCTCTGCCGCATGTCCAGTCGTCTCCTCTGCCGCATGTCCAGGCATCTCCTCTGCCGCATGTCCAGGCATCTCCTCCGCCGCATGTCCAGGCATCTCCTCTGCCGCATTTCCAGTCATCTCCTCTGCCGCATGTCCAGTCATCTCCTCTGCCGCATGTTCAGTCATCCCTTTTGCTGCATGTCCAGTCATCTCCTGTCTCATGTCCGGTCATCTTTTGTCTCATGTCCGGTCATCTCTTGTCTCATATCCGGTCATCTCTTGTCTCATATCCGGTCATCTCCTGTCTCATGTCCGGTCATCTCCTGTCTCATGTCCGGTCATCTCCTTCTCATGTCTGGTCATCTCCTCTGTACCATGTCCGATCATCTCCTGTCTCATGTCCGGTCATCTCCTCTGTCCCATGTCCAGTCATCTCCTCTGCCGCATGTCCAGGCATCTCCACTGCCGCATGTCCAGGCATCTCCTCTGCCGCATGTCCAGGCATCTCCTCTGCCGCATGTCCAGTCATCTCCTCTGCCGCATGTCCAGGCATCTCCTCTGCCGCATGTCCAGTCATCTCCTCTGCCGCATGTCCAGTCATCTCCTCTGCCACATGTCCAGTCATCTCCTCTGCCGCATGTCCAGTCATCACCTCTGCCGCATGTCCAGTCATCTCCTCTGCCGCATGTCCAGTCATCTCCTCTGCCGCATGTCCAGTCATCTCCTCTGCCGCATGTCCAGTCATCTCCTCTGCCGACGCCTAGTCATCTCCTCTGAAACATGTCCAGTTATCACCTCTGCCACATGTCCAGTCATCTCCTCTGCCACATGTCCAGTTATCACCTCTACCACATGTCCAGTCATCTCCTCTGCCTCATGTCCAGTCATCTCCTCTGCCACATGTCCAGTCATCTTCTCTGCCACATGTCCAGTCATCTCCTCTGCCACATGTCCAGTTATCACCTCTGCCGCATGTCCAGTCATCTCCTCTGCCACATGTCCAGTCATCTCCTCTGCCACATGTCCAGTCATCTCCTCTGCCAGCATCGGTCCAGTCATCACCATCTGCCGCATGTCCAGTCATCTCCTCTGCCACATGTCCAGTCATCTCCTCTGCCGCATGTCCAGTCATCTCCTCTGCCACATGTCCAGTCATCTCCTCTGCCGCATGTCCAGTCATCTCCTCTGCCGCATGTCCAGTCATCTCCTCTGCCACATGTCCAGTCATCACCTCTGCCGTATGTCCAGACATCACCTCTGCCTCACGTCCAGTCATCACCTCTGCCACATGTCCAGTCATCACCTCTGCCTCACGTCCATCACTCCTCTCATCTCCTCAGCCTCATGTCCAGTCATCTCCTCTGCCACATGTCCAGTCATCTCCTCTGCCACATGTCCAGTCATCACCTCTGCCGTATGTCCAGACATCACCTCTGCCTCATGTCCAGTCATCACCTCTGCCAGCATGTCCAATCATCTCCTCTGCCTCATGTCCAGTCATCTCCTCTGCCACATGTCCAGTCATCTCCTCTGCCACATGTCCAGTCATCTCCTCTGCCACATGCCCAGTCATCTCCTCTGCCTCATGCCCAAGCTCGTCGATTGAATGGCTAGTCTCATGTGAAGAGTGATGTGCCGGGCAACATTTTTCCTCAACATTTTCGTCATCACTATCGTGTGCCGTGGCCACAGACGTGGACTGCACTGTTCTGCCAGCAGACACAATCACCAGAATCACGGATCTGAACAGTGTTATTGTCTCTCCCCATCCACATGTCATCCAAGCCATCCACATGACATCCAAGCCATCCACATGTCATCCAAACCATCCACATGTCCAAGCCATCCATATGTTTATCCCGTTCCCTTCTCCCTTGCTCTTTTCTTACCAATCTAGCCATTCGTTACCAAGTTCTCCAGCTCATCCCTCGAGATATTTAGTTTTCCATTAAAATTCCGTTCAAACTTTTGCAAGGTTTAATAATCTGGTCGAAGTATTTCAGTTTGGCTGACCTGGTTTTGTGTATGATTCAGATTTGTGTGTGTGTCTAAGTTCAGATGTATCATGTCGTAATAGGTCTCTTTTGAAACCAGCGAATTCTTTGAAGGTTTCTGCAACATGTCATTTCTATAGTCTTGATTTTCTGTAACAGTTGTAAGTGCAATGACTCAGCTTTTAATGTCTTTGGCTCTAGTTACTGCAGACTCCTCTTTCACACCCGAAAACCAACACAACAAGCAGAAAATGGACGATAGCGAACAACACAAGACTGTTTCATACTTTATTCTTCCACTCGCTGTTATCTCAGCCGGTACATGAAAAAGTCATGTCTAGGTTGATGCAAACAATTATGGGAAAAAAAATCAATTATACTTGCACTCATCGAAACACGGCCGCACATTCCAACAATCACAATGAAGCGCGCAAACTTCCTCCGTGTTGACGACACAAACACAACTTCAGCGGGCAGACGAGAAACCGCCCATTGTTGCTGTCTGGCCAGGAAGAGCGGTCGAAGCTACATTCATCCTCCGACACATTATGGATCCACAAACACTCCTTCGTTCTTCATGCACTCCTTTTCTTGGCCCAAACGAGACTGCCCACATGCTCTTTCTAAGGCATTATATAACCTTTTAACGCCCATATTAAAATTAAGAATTTTTCGTGTTTTCCGATTCACATCAGTTTCATTTAGCCAACATTTTCTCCGTGATTCCCACGGGTTTCATCTGGCCAGCATTTTGTTCGTGACTCACCTCGCGGTCCTTGTTACACTCAAATATTCCATTCATATTTATTGGCTGACGTCGTTCCGTCTGGGACATAATTTATCGAAAAGATAATGGTTCACTACAGTAAGCTACCACATAAATCACAAAGATCAATTTCTTAACTGAAGAGGGAGGGCTTCATTTTTTTAAAGATTAATGTTACCACAAGGAACGAGGCCCCGCCCCCTCCCCCTAATATAACATAATTCGTTCGTACTGGGCCAAAGTCTCAAAACTGCTAAATGGTGCTAGGTAAAAATCACTGAAGTGCTAAATGGTGCCAGATAAAAATCACTGAAGTGCTAAATGGTGCCAGGTAAAAATCACTGAAGTGCTAAATGGTGCCAGGTAAAAATCACCGAAGTGCTAAATGGTGCCAGGTAAAAATGACTGAAGTGCTAAATGGTGCCAGGTAAAAATCACTGAAGTGCTAAATCCTGTTTTGAGAACCTCATTTGAACATTGTGTATTGGCGCCTTTGTCTAGTCTTAGTTGAAAGTTTCAGCTTCACTGCAAAAGGATTTCCCTATAAATACTTGTTTCGTTCCTGTGCCAGTGAAAGTCAAATGAACTGTACATCGCTGTCCTATTTGAACAGAACTGGTGAACAAATAATTAGTCCTGGCAAAGTCTTCAAATATAGGCATGCAGTAAACGCTTGTGACAGCTGCTAGAGGTGCCAAAGCCACCAGTGGTCAAGAGAAATGCAGTTTGTCGTTAATTAATTGAAGTAGTCAGGCATTATAAGTTGGCCATGCACGCGTATATTTATTACATGAGGTATTTCCCCAGCCCCCGCATAAACCAGCTAACGGTGGTGTTGAATATCACGATTCAACAGCTGCGCAAATGCAAGGCATTCAGCATGAAGAAGAAATAAAACAACAGCTCACAGTGCTGCACCAAGCACTAAACTCGGTTTCTGTTAATGGGCATACCATGTCCTACCCTGCCAATGCAGGAAGCCGCAAGGATGTTGGTGTCTAAGGCTAGACCATAGCAAGATGTGAGACCCAGTCCTGCTTTCACCGGATGCTTACCCGCCGTGGCAGTATCAGTTTGTATAAATATTTGCGCATGACCATTGAGTTAATCGTATGTGTCAATTACTCCACACACACACACACACACACACACACACACTCACACGCACACACACAGACACATACACACGCACACAGACACACACACACACACACACAAATGCTGTGTCTGCAGACAGCTATTATCGAATTTGCTGTCTAGACAGTGTGCTGTCTAGACAGTTTGCTGTCCCCCGCTGCTGAGATGATGTCTTTCCGTGTAGTGGACCGCTACGTGACAACATCGCCAGAACTCGGCGCTCGACATTACATAACCAGACAACACGCTGGTACCTCCCTACAAGTAAAATGCCACGTAGCCTACATGTGAAATGTACACACAACAGCAGTCCATGACAGGAGACCAGAACAACCCCAAAGAAATCACAGCCACCGAAATACAAGTAACACTCTCGCTCGGCGCCATCTTGAAAACGGAAGTCCTGGTGGATTCCGTGTGGGTTCCAACACCACCAAAGACACGTATAACAATACGTGCAGAACGGCATTTTTGTTTTTGTTTTTTGTTGGTTAGTTTAGAATCTGTGGGTTGTGATCACCTTACCACAACAATCTATATACCATTGACAACAATCTATATACCATCGACAACAATCTATTTACTTCTGACAACAGTCTATATAGTTATAGTAATACACTAAACATGACAACATCCAGGTTATGGCTGTTTCGTTTCTTCATAAGACAGCTCTCCAGTAAATAATTAATTAAGTCACTAATGCAAACTCTTTGTTTAGTCTTCATCTCCAACCACACAAAAAATGAAAATCACAAATTCAATATGACGCAATACATATCACAAATTAAACATCCAGAAATTAATAATACAATTTAATATCACCAAATGAATTGACGCTAATGAATATTTCAAAATTATTAACACAAATTGAATATCACAAAGTACCTACATATCTGCTACCACACATAACTAAGATGTTCCGCTTCAAGTATGGCTGCGCTAGCGACCATGAATAAATCAAGGCGTGGATTTTGCGTATGGTATCGGTTTTCATCGCTTAAATCAAACATCTTACCAGTTCAAACAGAGGAAGGCAATATGTTCCACCGCTGGATGCTGCAAGGAAGGTAATATGTGTGTCAGATATTGTGTATACCATCTTCAGGTGGCAACGAAGAGAGTGAAAGGAGAAGACGGAGAAATGGAGCGAGAAGACGGCAGAGACATCGGAGAGCCGGAGCTTGGAGAATCAGGCGAAAAACGGAGCGTCTGGGATTAAAGCATATTAGAGTGGGATACTGGAATTGTCGTAGTGCCAAGCAGAGAGGACCTGTACTAGAGAGACTGATTTACGACTTTCATATCCTCAGATTAAACATACAAGGTCCGAAAATTAAGTAATGAGACTGATTTTATTATGGCCAAGACGAAAATGTCATCTATGAAGCTAAGCATGAAATTCAAAGAAGACCATTGACTCACATCGTGAAGACCATTGACTCACATCGTGAAGACCATTGACTCACATCGTGAAGACCATTGACTCACATCGTGAAGACCATTGACTCACATCGTGAAGACCACTGACTCACATCGTGAAGACCATTGACTCACATCGTGAAGACCACTGACTCACATCGTGAAGACCACTGACTCACATCGTGAAGACCACTGACTCCCATCGTGAAGACCACTGACTCACATCGTGAAGACCACTGACTCACATCGTGAAGACCACTGACTCCCATCGTAAAGACCACTGACTCACATCGTGAAGACCACTGACTCACATCGTGAATACCACTGACTCACATCGTGAAGACCACTGACCTACATCGTGAATACCACTGTCTTACATCGTGAAAACCACTGACTCACATCGTGAAGACCAATGACTCACATCGTTCACATCGTGAAGACCACTGACTCCCATCGTGAAGACCACTGACTCACATCGTGAAGACCACTGACTCACATCGTGAAGACCACTGACTCACATCGTGAAGACCACTGACTCACATCGTGAAGACCACTGACTCACATCGTGAAGACCACTGACTCACATCGTGGAGACCACTGACTCACATCGTGAAGACCACTGACTCACATCGTGGAGACCACTGACTTACATCGTAAAGACCACTGTCTTACATCGTGAGGACCACTGGCCTCAATCACGTGAAAAGAAATGTCGCAAATGCTTGTTATAATTAGGAGTTGGTAGTAATTTCATACTATGCCATCTAATTTATATTGTATGTAGATATTGTAACACCCGTTGTGTTGGAGTAAATAAATGTGGTTTAATATTATCAACTATTAAAAGGTCATTTCTGTAAGTGGTTATCATAGGTGCCCCAGCACATCGGTTTACCTGGGGTCCACAGTGCTGGTAACATTACAGCACTGCTTGAAGTAGTTAATTTCTTCGGCACATTAGGCTGAAGTTTAATGACAATGAAATCATTCGAAGTTGAGAAAACGTGACCACTCTGGCTCTCTTAAAAAACAGTGGTCTGTAGGGGAGAAGTGCTGGAGCCTGACCTGAAGATACAAGACCAGTGTTTGACAACTCTCCGCCGGTGACACCAGCCAGCCTGGCTTGCCATCCAGACAGAGCAGGACTGTAACTTTAGGGCAGTAAAAGATGGGGCAGCCCAGAGTAGACAAGAAAGAAGGAAGAAAGAAAGTAAGGAACGAAGGAAGGATTCATTAAAGTTGCCGCGAGTTCGTGTTTCAGTTCCGGCTAGGGGTAAAAGTGTCCAAACCAACCTTGGATTGTAAGTCGATGATTTATAGGATAGAAGAAAGATCTCCGTTAACTGAATTTTCAGTCAACCAACAAACTAACCAACAAACTAACCAACAAACTAACCAATAAACTAACCAACAAACTAATCAACAAACTAACCAATAAACTAACCAACAAACTAATCAACAAACTAACCAATAAACTAACCAACAAACTAATCAACAAACTTGCCAACAAACTAACCATTGACTTAGGAACCTGTCAGTGAACACATTTACTCAGCAGAAATCATTATCAAAGGTGCCAGTGTTCTGATGCCGTCACTTGTACGGAACTTTCTCTAGGCTGCAACTTAAGTTTGGCCTTGTGCTTCGGAGGGCCCATTGTGGCGTGTCGCACAAGTCGACTAGTTAGGAGTGTTTCCTTTCAAGTCGGAGCTCATCTGCGTGATAGGACAGGAACCAACAGTCTGCATATTAGTAAACCAGATGTGTAAACTGGATGTGAACGCAAAACTTGAGATCTTGAATAAGACTCAAGTACGAAATGGAGGAACGAACAAAACATTCCGCCGGAATTGACAGCCGCGGTACTGTAAGAAGAAGAAAGGAAACGAAAGACTCTTCCTACCGCAGCAAGATTCAAGTACCATCGAGTTTGGGAACAAATAAACAGATCAACCACAGACTAGATGTCGCTAGAACTCCTGACATTAAACGTGATTATTTCGACCAACAACACGCTTCTGTGAATAACATACTCCCATCAAGATGGCAGCTGGCAAGTACACGTCCCTCGTTGTTGTCTGATTGTTGCCGCTGAAGTTGATGATATGTCTGAGACAAATAAACATATCAATCGGTGCTGCCACAGTGTGTTTGTCCCAAGCTAAATGTTAGGACGACTTCAGCAATGGCACTGCAAATATGAGGACTAGCAATGTAATTATTCTAATAATACTCTCTTAGTCTATGTGGTTATAATTAGGGTACAGATCGTCTATCCCCTTCCCTACCCGATAATTAATGTTTATGTCTGTTTAGCATGTTTACCTTTGCTAATTTATTTTGTAAATATTAAGTAGTGATTCCTGTGTTTTATAGATAAATCAAACAGTTAGTTGTCTCGTATTTTTTGAAGAATCTACACCGGCCAGCTGTTTGTTGCTGCTACTAGCAGACAGAGGGTGAGAGAAAACCGGCACGTCGAGCATCCACACATCGCTCATCAACATCATCCGTGTGGTACTGGACAACATCATCCGTGTGGTACTGGACAACATCATCCGTGTGGTACTGGACAACATCATCCGTGTGGTACTGGACAACATCATCAGTGTGGTACTGGACAACATCATCCGTGTGGTACTGGACAACATTTGGAAGATAGAGTTGTTGGCGAACAGAAACTAGCAGACACGAAAACAACTGCTATGTTGTAAATACAAGTGTCACACCCACACATAAACACACACACACACATAAACATACAAACACACACTCACACACACATACACACACATAGACACACACACTCACACACACACACACACACACACACACACACACACACAAAGGTGTAGCAAATGTATCTTTAATCAAACATTAAGATTACTTAGTAAACAGTCTCTTTTCATTTCAGACAATAAAATAACTATACTAAATATTGACTAGATAGCCCGGATTATTTTATTGAATACAGCAGTGATTTTATCATAGCGCCACCACCGTTGCACATTATGTATCATTTCACACCATTCTAAGTGTTTCTTTCTATATTTCAATTAACTTCACATAGTGCTTCTGTTTTACAGTTTTTTTTTTTTTTTTACAGTCCATATATTCATACTGATCGGCATCCTGTGATTTGATCAAAACCAGGTAGGAAACTGTTACATCTGGCACTGATGTTGAGCTAGTTGATCTCGAAGAACAAGTCAACTGTAATGTTCATCTGTGCTGCCTACTTATCTCCACCTTCTTCACCAGGCCAAAAACACAGGTTAATATAATCTGTTCTACACCGGTTTGTTAGTTACAATATTGTCAGAAAATCTCATAAAGAAAACCACCCAACTGTTGATATCTAATGTCAGCGGTTAGTGGTATTATGTAAACTAGCAGCGCTCGAAGTCAATGGTCTACAAGCCGGCAACTTGACCAGCTTGAGTGAGATCAAACAAACAGTTCATTCAATTTGAACATCCTCAAATGGAGCGATCGGAAGTACCGCAAGTTTCTGGCCTTATCTGTTCCTTTGGCAGCGTCGCCAACATTATCAATCTGACAGTATTTTATAAACAAGGGTTCTCTTCGACGATTAACATCAGCTTCTTTGGCTTGTCCATATCAGACTTCTGCTGTGTTATGACACTACTCTGGCAGACTATAGGTTTTAACCCTCTTGTGTTAAAAGCTGGGGCCTTTTGGATGCCCTTTGACTTTGTTTATCTAACGGCTGCTTGGCCACACAATATTTCTTGTCGGATCACAAGTTACATTACCATCTTTATCACACTAGAGAGGTGTCTGTGTATAGCCCTGCCTCTCAAAGTCAAGGACATCTTCTCTCCCGCCAAAACCACGGTTGCTGTGGTTCTAATATTTCTGCTGAACATCGTCACCTTGGTACCGGAGTACGCCACAGCTTATCTAGATTGGACCTTCTTCCTAGAATCCAACAGGACACTGCTAGCGTTACACTTCAGACCCGGCAGGGAGAAAGTCGCTGGTTTAGTCTACATGATGAACTGTGTAACAGGAATGATATCGTTTGTGGCAATTGTTGTTATCACAGTTTTCTTGATCTTCAAACTCCAGGCAGCTTCACAATGGCGTCGTGAGGTCACTTCCGGTGGCCATCAGCACGGGACAGTGTCCAGCCGCGACAAGAAGACGGTCAAGATGGTGACCATCATCGCCTGTATCCTGATCGGCTGCTACACGCCAGGGATCCTTGTCAGCATGGTGACCTTCATTGAGCCGGAGTTTGACGTCGGCAAGAAGTTCTTTAACACCTTTATCTCGATGTGGTCTGTAGGCGGCGTGTTCCAGGCCTTAAACTCCAGTATCAACATCATCCTCTACTATCGTATGAGCTCCAGATATCGAGAAACCTTCCAGCAGCTGTTCGTTACAAGTACCTGTTATCGCAAGCGTTTGCGGCCTGCGGGACTCAGTTCCCAGATTTAAGTCAGTGCCCGAGAAAGACTGCCCATCTTACTTACACAAGACATCTGTTCGACCCACTGTTAAACTGAATGTATTTTGTTTTCAATGTTAAATATTCTATTATGTGCGCACCATGATTACTGCTGGAGGAAGTAGACGACATACTTGAGCCTGAACTCTCATTGTCATCGTACTTCAACCTGAACTCTCATTGTCATCATATCTCCGCCTGAATTCTCATTGTCATTATACCTCAGCCAGAACTCTCAGTGTCATCATACCTCAGCCTGAACTCTCATTGTCAACATAGCCCAATCCTGAACTCTCATTGTCATCATACCTCAGCCTGAACTCTCATTGTCATCATACCTCAGCCTGAACTCTCACTGTCATCATACCCAAATCCTTAACTCTCATTGTCATCATACCTCAGCCTGAACTCTCATTGTCATCATACCCCAATCCTGAACTCTCATTGTCATCATACCTTAGCCTGAACTCTCATAGTCATCATACCTCAGCTGAACTCTCATTGTCATCATACCTCAGCCTGAACTCTCATTGTCAGCATACCTCAGCCTGAACTCTCATTGTCATCATACCTCAACCTGAACTCTCATTGTCATCCTACCCCAATCTTGAACTCTCATTGTCATCATACCTCAGCCTGAACTCTCATTGTCATCATACATCAGCCAGAACTCTCATTGTCAACATACCTCAGCCTGAACTCTCATTGTCATCATACCCAAATCCTGAACTCTCATTGTCATCATACCCAAATCCTGAACTCTCATTGTCATCATACCTCAACCTGAACTCTCATTGTCATCCTACCCCAATCCTGAACTCTCATTGTCATCATACCTCAGCCTGAACTCTCATTGTCATCCTACCCCAATCCTGAACTCTCATTGTCATCATACCTCAGCCTGAACTCTCATTGTCATCATACCTCAGCCTGAACTCTCATTGTCACCATACCTCAGCCTGAACTCTCATTGTCATCATACCTCAGCCTGAACTCTCATTGACATCATACCCCAATCTTGAACTGTCATTGTCGTCATACCTCGGCCTGAACTCTCATTGTCATCATACCTCAGCCTGAACTCTCATTGTCATCATACCGAAATCCTGAACTCTCATTGTCATCATACCTCAACCTGAACTCTCATTGTCATCCTACCCCAATCTTGAACTCTCATTGTGATCATACCTCAGCCTGAACTCTCATTGTCATCATACCTCAGCCTGAACTCTCATTGTCATCATACCCAAATCCTGAACTCTCATTGTCATCATACCTCGGCCTGAACTCTCATTGTCATCATACCTCAACCTGAACTCTCATTGTCATCATACCCCAATCCTGAACTCTCATTGTCATCATACCCCAATCTTGAACTCTCATTGTCATCATACCTCGGCCTGAACTCGCATTGTCATCATACCTCAGCCTGAACTCTCATTGTCATTATACCTCAGCCTGAACTCTCATTGTCATCATACCTCAGCCTGAACTCTCATTGTCATCATACCCCAATCCTGAACTCTCATTGTCACCATACCTCAGCCTGAACTCTCATTGTCATCATATCCCCAATCCTGAACTCTCATTGTCACCATACCTCGGCCTGAACTCTCATTGTCACCATACCTCAGCCTGAACTCTCATTGTCATCATACCCCAATCCTGAACTCTCATTGTCACCATACCTCAGCCTGAACTCTCATTGTCATCATACACCAATCTCATTGTCATCATACCCGCAGCCATGATGACTCTCATTGTCGTCATACCTCAGCATACCTTCATTAGCATACCTCAACCTGAACTCTCATTGTCATTCTACCTCAATCCTGAACTCTCATTGTCATCATACCTCAGCCTGAACTCTCATTGTCATTATACATCATCAACTCTCATGTCCTTTTTCTGAACTCTCATTGTCATCATCCTCAAATCCCTCTTCGTCTCATATTCTCTTGAACTCTCATCTTATCATCATACCTCACCTGAACTCTCATTGTCATCATACACCTCTTGAACTCTCATTGTCTCATACTCAACCTCTGAACTCTCATTGTCATTCATCTCATTCTGAACTTTCACTTCCTCATATATCTTGAACTCATCTTTACTATCATACATCAGCCTGAACTCGCATGTTTTTTTTTTTTACTTGCTCACTTCTTATTCTCCTTCTTTGTAGTGTTCGCCCTTCAAAGTAAGGTCGGCCCTGTGTATTGTTGTTTACAGCTAGGCTGTGATATCGTCCCCTTATAGACTAACACATCGGATTTTAGCAACCATTTAACTATTCGCCTTCTATGACATGCTTGTTAAGGGGCGGTTGGACTATTCCTGTTTTCATGTCAGTCACACATGGAATAAACTCAGTACCATTGTACCGTGTGAATCTTTCTCTCTGGCCAGTGGGTTATGTCTCTGTCGTCGTGCTTCTCATTCCCGCCACTACCAGGTCAGTCTTGTCGAAGAGCCTAAGTCTTCTTATCAACTAGCATTTCTGACGGCTTGTCTCAGTCTCTCACTCTCTCTCTCTCTCTCTCTCTCTCTCTCTCTCTCTCTCTCTCTCTCTCTCTCTCTCTCTCTCTTCTCTTTCAGTGTGCTTGCGCAGTTATGTGATATGATAACCTCTTGACGCCTTGGTTCCCCCCTCCCCCTGCCCTGTTACATAACTGATTCTTTGATTTCCAGTACAGGTTCATCGGGTCCCATATTCTGGCCCAGCGAGGACAGTCAGGCGTGCACATATGTGGTGCCGGCCATAACATCCAGGCACACCTGCGACACATCCAGGCACAAACCTGCGACACATCCAGGCACGACTACGACACATCCACGCACGACTGCGACACATCCAGGCACGACTACGACACATCCAGGCACGACTGCGACACATCCAGGCACGACTGCGACACATCCAGGCACGACTACGACACATCCAGGCACGACTGCGACACATCCAGGCACGACTGCGACACATCCAGGCACGACTACGACACATCCAGGCACGACTACGACACATCCAGGCACGACTACGACACATCCAGGCAAGACTGCGACACATCCAGGCACGACTGCGACACATCCAGGCCGACTACGACACATCCAGGCACGACTGCGACACATCCAGGCACGACTGCGACACATCCAGGCACGACTGCGACACATTCAGGCACGACTACGACACATCCAGGTACGACTACGACACATCCAGGTACGACTGCGACACATCCAGGCACGACTGCGACACATCCAGGCAAGTCTGCGACACATCCAGGCAAGACTGCGACACATCCAGGCACGACTGCGACACATCCAGGCAAGACTGAGACACATCCAGGCACGACTGCGAAACATCCAGGCACGACTACGACACATCCAGGCACGACTGCGACACATCCAGGTACGACTACGACACATCCAGGCACGACTGCGACACATCCAGGCACGACTGCGACACATCCAGGTACGACTACGACACATCCAGGCACGCTTGTTGGATGCGATATTCTGTTGTTCACGAATCAAGGGATAGGGACGGACGAGTGCCTTCTGTGGCCGAGAACTGGAGCCTTACATTGAGAGCTCGGCTTAATTATGGCCGTCAGTACTAGAGCATTCAACAATAAGATCATAGCGGAATAAGAACACTGACATGTTTGACATCTCAAAATTTCACACATGCGTGTACACGGAGGGGATTTAATGAAGACGCTGGTTTCGTCAGACACGAATTCTGAATTCTTGAATTCATTGATTCGCGGATACCTTGAATATCCTTGACATTCGGGCCAGGCTCTGCGGGTATTAAAGGCAACAAAATGTGAATACAAAGCACAACAGCCTGTCACTGGAAAGGAGTGATATCTTAACGCCAAGCAATGTGCATACAGCAAACGTGACTGCAACAACCAGCAGGAATCAACATCCCGGTCAAGACTGGTGGACAGGTCACGCAGAAGAGGGCGGGGACTATAGTTGTCCCAGTATACAGCTACAGTGGCCAACAATAAGCAGACATCAACGTTAGGCTGGCTGAAGCACAAGGATTGACTTAACAATACAAGGTTCCACAATGAAGTAGTGAGACTGATTTTATTATGGCCAAGACAAAAAATGCCATTTATGAATCAAAGCATGGAATCCAAAGAGGCAACTTTCGTCTATGATCTGGCTACTTGTCATCACCACCCGATAAGCAGACAACAAACAAGCCGCCATTTTGTTAACCTAGTCAGAGGTGCCACCAGACCTATTCAATATATACGCAGAAAATATAATGAGAAATGTCAAAAATGACCAGACTTGTGACAGTTATGATCCGCTCAAAATTGGTGGTAGCCCTGTTTCGGAACTCCGCTACGCAGATGACACAGTCCTCCTTTCAAACAGCGTAAAGGGAATAGAAAATTTAATATTGTCTGTCCAAAAGCACAGTGTAGATCAAAATCTTTTCTTGAATTTAAAGAAACAAGAGGACGAAAATGGCTGTTTACCGCTCTACCTATGTACCAGTCTTGACCTATGGATGTGAGCCATGGGCAATGACATAAGCTCACAAAAGCCAGCTGCAGACCTCAGAAATGAGATATTTGAGAAATGTAGTCAAATTGACAAGAAGGGACAAAATCCGCATTCAGACAATACGTCAAGGTCTTGATATACCCAATCCTTACAAACCTGAGTGAATCAATCACAGTTACGATTGTCACAGACCTATGGGTGACCTTGCTGGTCCGTGGCTCGTAACTGGGCCTATGACAGACAAACTAACCTTTGACACACACTGAACCCGAGCGCACACAGAGCACACACGACAATCTTTATTGCAATTACAGGTAAAACCATAGACAGTTGACTTCCTTCTGTGTGGCCACCTATTGCCTGGACCCTCTGACCGAACGGGCTTTACAATCGCCTCGTTCCCCAGTACGTGCTACAGGCAATTTCCTGGTGCACAAACCACAGCAAGGCGAGATACGTTCACACTGACCGACCAAGAAGATGTCACAGCCTCTGTTCAGTGCAGGGTCAGCGTGGCAAGACTAGACGTTCTCTCACAGAACATGTACCTAAACGATTTAACTGGTTAGGAGTAACTGGAACCTATTTACCTCTTATGGCACAATACAATACCTTGTACCAGTTAAATACACAGCACAAAAGACTATCCTATTCTAACAGAACACTGTAAGTAATCTATGCAGTCACTTAACAAATATCCTAACTCTAATATACTATCACTGTCTCGCTACACATCTGCTTCGTCTGACCGTCGCACACCGAATGTCCTGTGTTCCTTTCACCTCGTGTCTCTTGATCCGTTCACCTGCTCAGTCCCCAAAGGGGTAATCGTGTTGCGAACTTGTCTGCAACAGAGTTCACCCTTTCTTGTCGCGGCCAAGCGGTTTCTCCTGAGCGCTGGTTTCCCCGTGCAATAACAGAACAGACTTGACCAGTCACGGCCCTGACCTTTGTGTCAACCCTGGGCTGTCACCTGAACACGCACACCCTACGGTGTGGTCCATTCCGCCACTGACTGTACTCATAGGGTTGTGACACTATGGTTTGGACACGTATGCAGAATGGGAGAAAATCGGCCACAATGACAGACATGGGAGGCTAAGAACCAGGGATTCAGACCTCCAGAGTGCGCTGGGAAGACAACATTCGACAGTCCCTAACTGACAGAGGACTGGAATAGAGCAACGCCAGAAAGGAAACTGCTGATAGAGACGTCTGGCGATCTCTCTGGCAAACCTTTACACCCAAGGTAGAAAAGGAACGACTAAGTAAGTAAGTACGAATGTCGATTGTGTGACGACAGAATCTCAACAAGTTATTGACCAGAGCAATTGTTGTAACTTGTCGGTCTCAGCTGTCAAGGTCTTTGTAACTTTACTGACTTCACCATCACCACCACAACCACCACCACAACCACCACAACAACCACCACCACAACAACCGTAACCACCACTACCACCATCATCATCCACTTTCAGTAACTTTATCGAAAGCATTTACTTAGAATATGGAACCTTTGTGATCAAGTAGACCATGTTTTTATTATACTGGATTGAGCGTTGATATTGGCGGCAAGGCACATGAATTTGGGCTCTGCATGAGTGTAATGTTGTGAATTCCCGGGGAAATCCAAGAGAGTTCCCGATGGGGAGGACAAGGTCAGAGGACCAGTGATACAAGAGAAAAATGAGATAAGTGGGTCTCGATTATCCCGGGGTGAGTGAAATAAGGGATACAAGAAAAGCGTGGGACAGGAACGGAAGACGTGAACCGAGAGACGGGAGTAAGACAGTCGAAGTTCGGACCTGGTTGCGAGAGGTCGTATGAATGGACACACATGAAGAGAATGAAGGAATTGTGAATACTTGTTATGTTTCGAGAGGAGATATGAATGTTTCTTTCATGTCCGAATACCAAGTATAAGGTTTCGTTAAAGAATGGATGGACGATTTGAAAGACGCTGATGGATCGAAGTAGTGTGTGAGAAGTTTGACCAGGCCGTCGGAAATCAGCCAAGCAGAACGAACCGAGGAGGAGAGAATATGTGCCTGTGATCTATTGTAATTCAGCGAATAAAAGCACGTAACTGAACATTCGTCTTTGCTGTGTCGTAACAACTTACTGTTCGTCAAATAGCAACGTGGCTTACCAAAACATACCCCTAGCAGAGCACATTGCAGTGAGAAGCAAGGCGCTCATTCCATAAGGAGGGAGAGAGACACCACGTAGCACAGTCCCCTGTGAGATGGTACTTGGGAGCATCACGCATAGGAAAGTCGCTACAGTTATTCTATCGCGACCAATGCTGAACTTTACGGAAGACTCAATGTCTACTTACTAAACTGTTGAGTTGTTCGGACCCCCAACCAAACTAATAACCAACCAAATAGCCAAGCTGCCATTAGCTAAACAACTAGCTCACCAGACAGAAGAAGAAAAAACACCGGTCAGTCAACCCCACAGAAACAGCAGCATGTCTCACAGCTGTCTTAACAGTTTTTGATACAACTCCTTATCGAACACGAATGAACACAGCAGTTAACCAGGAACACTTGGATATACATGCTCTGGTACCTGTGTCTAAGTTTTTGAAGAAAAGGAACAGCACTGTTCCGCCATCAAGGCTAGTTCTGCACACTGTATCACACAATGGCCTGACTGACTGACTTTCTACCCCACCAGGACATCACACAAGTGATAAACACCCGATGACACAAAGTGCCACCATGCGGATGAGGATCGCCGTGGAGAGGTCCCAGAAACCGCGTTCAGACATTTGGCCATGTGTATGGCCTGCCTATATTGCGGCCCCTGGCAGAAGCCAGAGTAGGGCTTCAAATGACGAAAAATTTCGTCCCGAAAAGGACGACTCAGTCCTTAAAATAAGCGGTACACACGTTGTGCTGTCTACTCAAGCGCCATCTTGGAGACCTTTCCGACAACATCCGGTAATTTGTTTGTGACTAGTTTCGTGCCGATCTGAACGTCGTCTGCTCTGCAGACTGGCGGGATGATCTTTGTAATGTTTCCAGGATAGTGAGTCCAGTTCATGGAAGTAGTGAAAGCTGCTTTGAGGAAGTGACCAGAGAAAGGCCTCAGCGGTGGTTGTCACTGTCGCTGATCTTTATATCAATGTTTTCATCACCAGTAGACCAAACGGCAGGAGCCCCAGCAGGATTGTGTGCATAAGTGAACACAGGTGATTTAAATACACAAAACGGTACTGGAATGAAGCTGCCTCAGAACTACAACTTATATCTAGAGACTCTGGCCTGGCGATCTGGGCACGGATGAGCTAGAGAGGCAAACACGACGCCAGTATCTCACCTGTAATATCTTTGGAGCGGCTAATAACTGTCTTCTGAGCTTTATAATGTCACAGCCATGTAAACATTCATTAAAATGCTACCAATTTATGTTCTCTGCGATTGCCCTGACTGTATGGGTGCAAATCATTATCCATAGACTTATTCTAACGGTATGTTGTCTGCTTGGTCAGTGCTGATGACGGCAGTCTGGTCTGATAATTCCAGTGGGTTTTTCCCCGACGCTCTAGAAGAGTTATTGGCCACTGACATCTTAGAACAAGGAAATGGGTTGCCTTTGTGACAATAACAACCTGGCATGTAATTACAGTGTTGATATATGTGTGTTTTCTGCTAATAAATATATGTGTGTAGACGTGTTGTCATAGAAACGAAATCTCAAGACGTACTGATTCGAGATCTACCGAGAACACTGTAATTATGTGAGAGCAATGTTCGTAAACATAATTCTCGTTTGCTGGAGCAAATAGGGTATGTTTGACAGATGCTAAAAGGAAATGTCTCTGTATAACAGGTTATGTGACATCAACATTAGAAAAGTGTCGGGTGAAATCTCATACAGCACACACACACACACACACACACACACACACGCGCGCGCACACACACACACACACACACACACACACACACACACACATCTGCAGGGCTGCTTTTATTTCCGACTAATTAATAGTTGATGGAATATCTGGATAATGAACAAAATATGTCTGCCACAGACATCGCTTGTAAAGAGACACTAGCAAGTTGCCTTGTTTCTTGGCTTGAGTTCAATGTCTATAGCTGTGTGATTTCACTGTGTCGTGACTCTGTGATACTTTTTTGGATGGATATAACATGGACCAGTGTACAGTGGAGATAACTCCTGACGGGTTTGACTTGGGCAAGTTGAGTACAGCCGAGTCAGGGATCCTGAGCGTGGCCCAGCGGCAACTATTTCAGGTGATCAACATCTCGTGCATCAGTTTTCTCGTCAGTCTGTTTGGTGTCGCTGCCAATATTATAAACATAGCCATTTTTATCTGTCAGGGCTTCTCCAATACGGTCAACATCGGATTCTTGGGTTTGGCCATTTCTGACCTCTGCTGTTTGATAACGTTAGTCTGGATCGCTCTTTGCCAGAACCCACTAGTTATGAGAGCCGGGGCACCCTGGGTGACCATGGAGTTTGAATACCTCACAGGGGCGTGGCCTCACATTGTGTGTGGGCGGATCACCAGTTACATCACTGTTTATATCACGGCCGAGAGATGTTTGTGCATACTGCTACCACTGAAAGTCAGACACATTATAACACCAACAAGAACAGCCGTTGTCGTGTGTAGCATCTACATCTTGAACATTCTCACAGTAGTCCCCGAATATTTAACAACTTACCTTCAGTGGCGATTTTTCCCAGAGTTCAACAAATCTCTGATAGCACTCGCTTATACAAGTCATCAACACAGCTTATCTGGCATAGTCTACTTTGTGAATTCGGTCAGTGGAGTGACATCGTTTGTAGCCGTCGTCTTCTTCACCTCAGTTCTTGTTGTCAAACTGAACCAAACTTCCCAGTGGCGGAAAACTGCCACATCAACAAGTGCCGCTTTATCTACCCGCGACAAGAAGACCGCCAAAATGATTGTGCTGATCGCTGTTGTCTTGATCGTCTGCTACATTCCAGGCACAGTGTTTGCCATGACAACCTTTGTAGTGCCCGATGTAAGCGTGCACAAACGATTTGTCAACCTGGGCATGGCGTTGTGGTCGTTGGGCTTCGTGTTCCAATCGTTCAACTCCAGCGTCAACATTTTTCTCTACTACAAAATGAGTTCCAATTTTCGTGACAAATTTCAGAAACTGTTTCATAAACAAACATCTCACTAACAATGTAAATTGATAGTTGTCTTATGTCATTGAAAGGAAAATATAGGGAAGAGAAAAGATCGACGAAAGTAAGAAAAACATAAAATATATGTAAGCTGAACAAAACCAGTAGCAATGATCAAGCAGACGAGGTTGCGGCGATTAGCCTTCATCAGCAAAACTACGACGAGAAACAAAACATGACACACTTGTAAATATACTGAATGTGAAATGGTTTCATTTAAATATGATGTGCCAGGATTGAGACAAAGTAATAATAAAGGAGAGAACTCTCTACAGTGTCACACTGTCCTTGATCGCTCTGAGCTTGGACATCAAGTAAACTAAACAGATGTAGCCATTTGTAAGCGATATAGTCGACATTTTCTTGTGTCATTTCTGGTAGTTTTCTTCTTTGTCTTTCTTTCCTCATCCTCCTCCTCCGTCTCAGCACAGTGTCACGACTCTCTAAGCGTCTGTCTCATAAGTAAACGCATTTACCTGCATTCTTCCGTGTGGGTGTCCCAACAACTTTGAGCGTCCACCGTTCCTCCAGTTGTGCAGTATCTTTCCCCTCCTTCAAGGCTGTCATTGATATCTTGTACGGTGCTCGGTAAAGACTTTCCCTGTCTGCATCCGTTCAGCAGACACGTCAATATTATCCGATGTCATAGCTTGTACTAACACATATTGCTTATATTTATAAATATATAAATACATATATATATATGTATATATATATATATATATATATATATATATATATATATATATATATATATATATTTATATATATCCTGGTCAGGTCTTGGTCATGTATGAATGAGCTACCGTGTAACAGGAGCCTGTTACCACCTGTCTTCTGTTACGCCGAATGTTGGGCGGCGTAAACGAACCCAAGATCCCATATTGTGGCAACGGCTTCGGGCGGGGAAGGGCATTGGGGAGGATTCTAGCCTTATCCCAGGAAGAGGAAATGCAACCTGAAAACTTTGTGTTAAGGTGGGACAGACCAGGCCTTTTGCCTTGGCTGGCAGCTGGTCTAGGAGGGAAGCTCCGACAGGCAGACAGATAGAGCCCTGTTCTTCTGATCCGGCAGCTTCTGCAACCTGCCTTGTTCCAAACGTACTGGTTTTACCTTTCCTTTGGAGTAAACAAGGCAGGTCGAGGGAGGGCTCATTATGCATGGGCAACATATGGTCTATGGAGAGGAGGAACTTCATCCCTGGCCCTAATCGGTCTCGGAAACAAATCGAGAGGCAGCAGTTACGGGTTATAAGTCCTTGTCAATTGGCGTAGACGAGGGCGCCACGGGTTGCCTCTGACGGTGGGAGACATCTTCAAATGTCACTGATTAACCACCGCCCGCCTCAAGCTGGGCAGCCCTAAGCCAAAAAGGTGTTGATCCGCCACAGCTTGTATGCTTAAATGGGTGCTTGGAGCTAGGACAAAATTCAAACTGCAGGCTGTAAAACCAATGCACCAAGCAATAAAAAGAAACATGACCCGAAGCTTCGACTTGGCTCTTGGAACATGAGAACCATGTGTCCAGGGTTTTCCACTGACCTGGAAAACATTAATAAAGTGAGAAAAACAACTATCATTGATGCCGAACTCAACAAACATGGAAACATCCATGTCATGGAAACATCCAAGATCTGGCCACTGGCACCAGCTGGACCTTATTCTCACAAGGAGGCAGCACTTGAACTGTGTATCACTAACTCGCAGCTACCACAGTGCTGACTGTGATACCGACCATTCCCTAGTTGCTGCAAGAGTTCGGATGAAACCAAAGAGAATTTTCACTTCCAAAAAAAAAAAAAAACATATATATCACTAGGTTAAAAATGTATAAAACTAAAGACCCTGAAAAGTGTTTTGAGTTTCAACAACAGCTTGAAGATGCTTTCCAGGATAACCCTACAGCAAGCCTCAAATGGGATGAAATAAGGGAGATTGTATCAGTCTATGGGATTAGAGAAAATAAAAGTGAGGACTGGTCTGAAGCAAATAGCTAGACACTCCACCCTTTAATTGACAGCAAAAAGACAATACTCCTCAGAAACAAGGACAGAACCAACAAGGAACACTCTCATTGAATTAGGAGCAGCTAGAAATTATTGGCAAAAGGTAGCTAGGCAGTATGCCAACAATTACTGGATCCAGCCATGTGAAAGCATTCAAAATGCTAGCAGTGGTGGGAATGTTAGAGGCATGTATGAGGGGATCAAAACGGCCATCAGTCCTACTATTTTAAAAAGTGCACCACTAAACAGTTTGAATGGAGAAATTATTAATGACAAGAAGAAGCATCTAGATAGATGGGTGGAACATTATCTGGAACTTTACTCAGTTGATACTGAACTAGCAGATGGTGCTCTCAATGCCACGAAGACGCTACTACCTCTTGACTATCTAGACACATTTCCTAAGGTTTTAGAAGTTGGGAATGCTATTGATGAATTGGCTTCAGAGAAAGCCCCAGGCAGAGATGGAATTCATATTGAAATCATTAGGAGTGGGAAAGACATTCTTACCCCACACATCCATCAGCAAATAGCACTCTGCTGACAAGAGGTACAGGTTCTGCAAGACTTAAAGACGCAATCATCATAACTATGTACAAGAACAAGAGTGATCGGAGTGACTTCGATAACTACAGGGGAAAATCACTGCTGTGTACTGTTGGAAAAGTGCTTGCGAGAATTGTTCTGCGAAGACTCCAGATCCTGGGGGACCGCGCTTACCCAGAGTCCCAGTGTGGCTTTCGTGGGAACCGATCTACCACTGATATGATATTTTCATTACGACAGTTGCAGGAAAAATGCCGCGAACAAAATCAACCACTGTATGTTGCTTTTATTGATCTTACCAAGGCATTTCGTTTGGTTAGTTGAAAAAGTCTGTTCAATGCACTGAAGAAGATTGGGGGTCCACCTACTTTACAAAGCATTATTGAGTTGTTCCACACAGGTATGAAATTCACAATCAACTTTGATAGTGTAACATCGGAGGAGTTTGTAATCAAAAATGGAGTGAAACAGGAGTGTGTACTTGCCCCTACCCTCTTTGGAATATACTTTTGACACATGCCTTTCGAGATCAGGAGGGTGGTATTTTCATTCATTCTCGATCTGACGGCAGCCTTTACAATGCTCGTAGGTTGAAGGCCAAAACCAGGATAAGAAAGGTACTTATCAGAGAGCTGATGTTTGCAGATGATGCCGCAATAATCATCTACTCAGAGGAGGAGCTGCAATTTTTACTATCTGCATTTGCTGATGCGTGCTGTGAATTTGGACTAACAGTCAGCAAAAAGAAGACAAAGGTTATGGTGCAAGGTGTTAATGACAGATCTACAGTCTACATTGACGGTGAAGAGCTTGAGACAGTAGACCATTTTACCTATCTGGGTTCCACAGTGAATAACAAACTATAGCTGGATCAAGAAATCAGCATCAGGATAGGTAAGGCGGCAACAACGATAAGCAGATTAAAAATGAGAGTTTGAGAGAACAGAAAGCTCACAATTAAAACAAAAACTCTTGTCTATCAGGCTTGTGTTCTCAGCACTCTGCTTTATGGCAGTGAAACTTGGGCAACCTATTTGCACCAGGAGAGACGGCTTAATAGTTTTCACATGTGATGCCTAAGAAGAAAACTTGGCATTAAGTGGAAGGACAAAATCACAAACACTGAGGTACTGGAAAGAGCAGGTACTACAACAGTCTTTTCCATGCTCAGTCTTCGAAGGCTCAGGTGGCTGGGTCACACCTGAAGAATGGAGGATGGCAGAGTCCCTAAGGACATCCTTTATGGTGGATTAAAGACGGGTAGAAAATATCGACACTGACCTCTACTACGTTATAAAGATGTGTGCAAGCGGGACATGAATGATACAGGTATTGAGGCGGACTCATGGGAACAAAATATCATGGACCGTGTTGTGTGGAAAGGGCATATCAGGAAAAGAATAAGACAAGGAAGAAATGATTGCAGAAAAGATTAGAGCTGAGCGTCTGAAAAGAAATGGATTAAACACAAATGTTGACAACAATGGTCCTGAAATCCCATGCTATCATTGTGGAAGACTTTTCTTGACACGGGTGGGTCTTGCTAGTCATACTCGCCATCGCCATGGGCTGTGAGTCTCATGCCTCCTCATAGCGCAATACAACACTATCGTCTGGAAAGACGGAAAGGTTCCAATCAATCAATCAATCAATATATATATATATATATATATATATATATATATATATATATATATATATATAAAGAGGGAGAGAGAGAGAGAGAGAGAGAGAGACGCTCCCAGGTCGACCCTGCCTTGAACGAGTACAAGGTGCAGTCCTGGTTAGGAAAGGCGGCTGGCGTGATGTTGACCATAAGACCCACCAAGCGCCCATAGGTCTGTAAAATAAAGGTCCAGCCCTATGTGCCCAATACGCCTGAAGTCGTGGAAGAGGTTCCTTTAGATTTTCAACTTTTATACAGACGCCAGGAAAGATTTGTTTCCCCATTGACAAAAAGACTTGCGGTTTCCCCCATCTTCCGTTAGTTTGTGTATTACTGAAATTAAAGAGGTGAATATGGAAATGTCTGCGGTATCTGTCTGTGAGCATGACCAGTTGTTTGGTCAAGCCTGACCTATCTAAACTAAATAGGACAGACTGTGACCTAATTTAGCATTTTACCACTTTTAGTCGCAGAATTGTCGTCATCATCATCATGTAGCCGGATCTGTTTTCAAGACCAGCCTCCATCACGACTGAACACAAAAGACTTGATCACCTGCCACTCTTTCCTCTTCTGCTTGTATTCTTTAGTGAGCGTAGACCCCGACCAACACACACCAGGTGACCCTCTACCATAGCTTGCAACTCGCCCTTCTCCTCCCCTCGTTTCATATGTTACACCTAGTTATGATTTTCGTCCTCCTGCCTTTATTTCTGTGTCCTGTGCGTTCTAGTGTAAAGACTGTATATGTGTTCTCAGTTTGTTTCAGCCAGCATCCTATCCAATTTCAACAACTTAAATCTCTATTTCTTTAGTTCTCTCAGACAACTCCACATTTTGTGATTACGTCATACCATTTCAATCTCCTCTTGTTCTGTGCAGGCAACAAGTTATTGAATGTTGAATGTTGAATTAAGAATCGACATCATAGCACTCAAGACACCTCCATAAGAGCTTCGTGCCCATCTTCAGCAGCAAGCCAAGAGTTCCAATTCCGATGGTATCAGTAACTGTCTGATTTTATATCCGTCTCGCCTTTCCCTTGAGTGTTGAGCGTCAGACAGATCCCCAGGTTACTCCTCGCAGCGTCCATTCTTCTCAGACCGGAATGATCAATTAGCGCCCTTTGGTGCAACCTCCATTTGGCGCAACCTTCCTTTGGCGCAACCTCCATTTGGCGCAACCTCCCTTTGGCGCAACCTCCCTTTGGCGCAACCTCCCTTTGGCGCAACCTCCCTTTGGCGCAACCTCCCTTTGGCGCAACCTCCCTTTGGCGCAACCTCCCTTTGGCGCAACCTACCTTTGGCGCAAACCTCCCTTTGACGCAACCTCCCTTTGACGCAACCTCCCTTTGACGCAACCTCCCTTTGGCGCAACCTCCCTTCGGCGCAACCTTCCTTTGGCGCAACCTTCCTTTGGCGCAACCTCCCTTTGCAATCCCCTAAGCACGTACTTAATGGTACTTTTTTTTTTTTTTAATTGTTATGTGAAAGCAGACAGCCAGTAAAAACCTTTTTTGATGCCATGCTTTAAGCATATTTTTAATTCGATTTTTTTTTTTTTTTTGCCTTATATTTTTTATCTCTTTTTTCACTTCAGCTTTCAAAATATTTGGTCTATCGTAAAGATGAAACAGTTCTAGTTTTTATCTCTACTAAGTATGGAAGCAGTCGTGTTACCTAAGATTAACTTTGAAGATGCACAATGTGTCTGTGGTCAAGGTGGCAAGAAGAAGGGAAGATAATATCAGAGAAACTCTACAACAGTACAATGTGTCTGTGGTCAAGGTGGCAAGAAGAAGGTAAGATAATATCAGAGAAACTCTACAACAGTACAATGTGTCTATGGTCAAGGTGGCAAGTAGAAGGGAATAAAACATCAGAGAAACTTTACAACAGTACAATGTGTCTGTGGTCAAGGCGGCCAGAAGCTTCTTTGTTATCAAGGAAGGTCTTATCCTGTAAAGAGGGGTGGAAAAAGAAAAATGCATTAGACATAGAAAATCTGCACAAGTAGAAATGTGCCAAAAGAAAAAGTCAACAAATGACAAATATGAGAATGAGACAATTACCACACACACAAAAGACAACTAATGACAAATAAAAGAATGAGACAATTACCACACACACAAAAGACAACTAGTGACAAATAGAAGAATGAGACAATTACCACACACACAAAAGACAACTAAGGACAAATATGAGAATGAGACAATTACCACACACACACAAAGGTCAACTAAGGATAAATATGAGAATAAGACAATTACCACACACACAAAAGACAACTAAGGACAAATATGAGAATGAGACAATTACTACACACACAAAAGACAACTAAGGACAAATATGAGAAATAAACAATTACCACACACACAAAAGTCAACTAAGGACAAATAGGAGAATAAGACAATTACCACACACACAAAAGATAACTAAGAACAAATATCAGAATGAGACAATTATCACACACACACACACAAAGAGATCGCGGAAAGTTGCTTATTCTTAGAATGAGGGAGCGGGAAAAAGCTGAATAATTTCTTTTTTTATACGGGGTATTTTACGCTCTGGTGCGCAACACATGGTGTAACCCCTGTTCCAGTAATATTTATTCTATCAAATCATTGAATAAATCAAATATCAGACTTGCAGTACATTACCTTATGTTGTCGAGACAACTCAAAAAGACACAATGAGACGGTTTCAGGCCCTTGGTAGGTTTCATAGAAATGTGTTTTATTGTTGCCACTCAAAAGTTGCCGCTCAAATGTTGCCAGTTTTCTAAGACATCAGAAGTTCAACAAATAATTCATGAAAATTCACGCCCAAGTGATGTTATTATCTATACAGTTGGCTTTGTGTTGAGGTGCAGACGAAGTGCATATAGGTTTATAGCAAAGGCGAATGGGGGTCGCTTAGTGCAGCAGAGCCTTAAATTTGATATCACAAAGTCTAGTTTGGGAATGGAGGTGGAGGCAGTCACTGCTGGCTTGAGAATCACCTGTACACACGTGCGTGATTGCAACTGATTCACAGAGCATGCTGAGAAAAGAGAAAACAGGAATGCTTCGTACAGAGTGGCAAGCATCACTTCCGAGGTCCGGTGTAGTTAGCTTTCTTTGCATATTCTTTCCAGGTCATGCCGGTGTGTTGAGAAATGAACAAAGGATATACTGGCTGGCTCTGCACAACTTGGTGATGAATTGATGTATGAAAAATTAGATATTGTAAGGGCTTTTTTGAGTACGCATGAACAGTGAAGAGGCGCAAATGGATCATTACAGTCTGAGGGGAAAGGCGTTGCGAGGAGTTACCAGGGGATCTGGCCGACGCTCAACGCTTGATAATGATGATCATGATGATGATGATGATATAAGGATGATATTGATGATGATGAGGATCAGGATGACAGTCTCAGTCTTACTTCTGTCTTTGTACACAGCCGATAGGCTTAGCACTCATCGCGATGTCTGCATATAATGAAAAGTGTTTGAAAGCTATCTCGGTATTTAGAGCTCATGTGGTAGTAGAGGATGATGTTGACACTGGAGTTCAGAGCCTGAAAGACACAGCTGATGGACCACATGGCCGTGAACGTGTTGAAGAACTTGTTTCCCAAGTCAAACTCCGGCTCAATGAAGGTTACCATGCTGACCAGGATCCCTGGCGTGTAGCAGCCGATCAGGATACAGGCGATGATGGTCACCATCTTGACCGTCTTCTTGTCGCGGCTGGACACTGTCCCGTGCTGATGGCCACCGGAAGTGACCTCACGACGCCATTGTGAAGCTGCCTGGAGTTTGAAGATCAAGAAAACTGTGATAACAACAATTGCCACAAACGATATCATTCCTGTTACACAGTTCATCATGTAGACTAAACCAGCGACTCTCTCCCTGCCGGGTCTGAAGTGTAACGCTAGCAGTGTCCTGTTGGATTCTGGGAAGAAGGTCCAGTCCAGATAAGCTGTGGCGTACTCCGGTACCAAAGTGACGATGTTCAGCAGGAATATGAGAACTACAGCAACCGTGGTTTTGGCGGGAGAGAAGATGTCCTTGACTTTGAGAGGCAGGGCTATACACAGACACCTTTCTAGTGTGATAAAGATGGTGATGTAACTTGTGATCCGACAAGAAATATTGTGTGGCCAAGCAGCCGTTAGATAAACAAAGTCTAAAGGCACCCAAAAGGCCCCAGCTTTCAACACAAGAGGGTTGAGACCTATAGTCTGCCAGAATAGTGTCACAACACAGCAAAAGTCTGAGATGGACAAGCCAAAGAAGCTGATGTTAATCGTCGAAGAGAACCCTTGTTTTAAAAACACAATTAAATTGACACAGTTGGCGATGGCTCCGGTGAAACAAATAACGCAGCATACAGAAACAAAATTGATAACAACAAACAAATATGATTCATAATCACTTAAAACATCTACGCCCATGTGGAGCGTCACTGGTTTGTTACTGTCATTAGTATTGTGCAGATTGTCCCCAGACTCCATGATGAACAAGGTTTCAGTTACAATGAGGCCTATTTCAATATTGCCTACGTCTGTTCAACACTTCGGATTGTAGTCGGATGATAGAGTCTAGGTATATGCTGGTGTTTGGCAGACTGGATATCTGCATCTCTATGTCTCTGATTTGGTTCTCCCTCTGGGGCAGATTAGACATGAGCTGCTAGGCTGGGCTTGGCGTGGCGCCATTTTCTTGGCACGCCGTGTGGGTTTAGATCCAGTACATCAACTAATAATACAAAGGACAATTGTTAACCAAACAGAAACATTTCATTCTGGTAATGGTATAACTAATTTTGCCTCCCATGACAGGAAAACTGGTCAGACAACGTAGGTCAAATCTGCTATCTGAAGCAAATTAACTTATAGTGGAGCAAAATGACTGACCTTGAATGGTCTTATATTATGCATGTGCCTGCTTTTTTCTGGGCTGTCAATCGCAGCCAGCAGTTTTATCTTTCTCTGCTGTCATAAACTTGGGACAGTACAGCTGGTCCATCACGGCCCTACAGATGGTTCATCACGGCACTACAGATGGTTCATCACGACCCTACAGATGGTTCATCACGACCCTACAGATGGTCCATCACGGCACTACAGATGGTCCATCATGGCACTACAGATGGTCCATCACGGCACTACAGATGGTCCATCATGGCACTACAGATGGTTCATCACGGCACTACAGATGGTCTATCACGGCCCTACAGATGGTCCATCACGGCACTACAGATGGTCCATCACGGCACTACAGATGGTTCATCACGGCACTACAGATGGTCCTTCACGGCACTACAGATGGTCCATCACGACACTACAGATGGTTCATCACGGCACTACAGATGGTCCTTCACGGCACTACAGATGGTCCATCACGGCACTACAGATAGTTCATCATGGCACTACAGATGGTTCATCACGGCACTACAGATGGTTCATCACGGCCCTACAAATGGTCCATCACGGCACTACAGATGGTCCATCGCGGCACTACAAATGGTCCATCACGGCACTACACATGGTCCATCACGGCACTACAGATGGTCCATCACGGCACTACACATAGTCCATCACGGCACTACAGACGGTTCATCACGGCCCTATAGATGGTCCATCACAGCACTACACATGGTACATCACGGCACTACAGATGGTTCATCACGGGATTACAGATGGTTCATCACGGCCCTACAGATGGTCCATCACGGCATTACACATGGTCCATCACGGCACTACAGATGGTTCATTACGGCCCTACAGATGGTTCGTCACGGCCCTACAGATGGTCTATCACGGCACTACAGATGGTCCAGCACGGCACTAAAGATGGTCCATCACGGCACTACAGATGGTCCATCACGGCCCTACAGATGGTCCATCACGGCACTACAGATGGTCCATCACGGCACTACAGAGGGTCCATCACAGCCCTACAGATGGTCATCACGGCCCTACAGATGGTTCATCACGGCACTACAGATGGTTTATCACGACCCTACAGATGGTCCATCACGGCCCTACAGATGGTCTATCACGGCACTACAGATGGTTCATCACGTCCCTACAGATAGTTCATCGCGGCCCTACAGATGGTCCATCACGGCCCTACAGATGGTCCATCACGGCACTACAGATGGTTCATCACGTCCCTACAGATGGTCCATCACGGCCCTACAGATGGTCCATCACGGCCCTACAGTTGGTTCATCACGGCACTACAGATGGTTCATCACGGCACTACAGATGGTCCATCACGGCACTACAGATGGTCCATCACGGCACTACAGATGGTCCATCACGGCACTACAGATGGTCCATCACGGCACTACAGATGGTCCATCACGGCACTACAGATGGTCCATCACGGCCCTACTGATGGTCCATCACGGCACTACAGATGGTCCATCACGGCACTAAAGATGGTCCATCATGGCACTACAGATGGTCCATCACGGCCCTACAGATGGTCCATCACGGCACTACACATGGTCCATCACGGCACTACAGATGGTCCATCACGGCACTACACATAGTCCATCACGGCACTATAGACGGTTCATCACGGCCCTATAGATGGTCCATCACAGCACTACACATGGTACATCACGGCACTACAGATGGTTAATCACGGGATTACAGATGGTTCATCACGGCCCTACAGATGGTCCATCACGGCATTACACATGGTCCATCACGGCACTACAGATGGTTCATTACGGCCCTACAGATGGTTCGTCACGGCACTACAGATGGTCTATCACGGCACTACAGATGGTCCAGCACGGCACTAAAGATGGTCCATCACGGCACTACAGATGGTCCATCACGGCCCTACAGATGGTCCATCACGGCACTACAGATGGTCCATCACGGCACTACAGAGGGTCCATCACAGCCCTACAGATGGTCATTACGGCCCTACAGATGGTTCATCACGGCACTACAGATGGTTCATCACGACCCTACAGATGGTCCATCACGGCCCTACAGATGGTCTATCACGGCACTACAGATGGTTCATCACGTCCCTACAGATAGTTCATCGCGGCCCTACAGATGGTCCATCACGGCCCTACAGATGGTCCATCACGGCACTACAGATAGTTCATCACGTCCCTACAGATGGTCCATCACGGCCCTACAGATGGTCCATCACGGCCCTACAGTTGGTTCATCACGGCACTACAGATGGTTCATCACGGCACTACAGATGGTCCATCACGGCACTACAGATGGTCCATCACGGCACTACAGATGGTCCATCACGGCACTACAGATGGTCCATCACGGCCCTACAGATGGTCCATCACGGCCCTACTGATGGTCCATCACGGCACTACAGATGGTCCATCACGGCACTAAAGATGGTCCATCATGGCACTACAGATGGTCCATCACGGCCCTACAGATGGTCCATCACGGCACTACAGAGGGTCCATTACAGCCCTACAGATCGTCCATCACGGCCCTACAGATGGTTCATCACGGCACTACAGATGGTTCATCACGACCCTACAGATGCTCCTTCACGGCCCTACAGATGGTCTATCACGGCACTACAGATGGTTCATCACGTCCCTACAGATGGTTTATCGCGGCCCTACAGATCGTCCATCACGGCCCTACAGATGGTCCATCACGGCCCTACAGATGGTCCATCACGGCACTACAGATGGTTCATCACGGCCCTACAGATGGTCTATAACGGCCCTACAGATGGTCCATCACGGCACTTCAGATTGTCCATCACGGCACTACAGATGGTCCATCGCGATGTTCTCTGATGCTTTTCCCTTTCTCATATGCCTGAAGAAAGAGCGACTGCCTCTTTATTACAGTTGTACATGATTCTCTAATGTCATCCGCCATTTCCAGGCAGTCAGTGTCAGTGGCTGTGTCTGTCCACTGTATCAGCGTCCCAGAAATCACATCTACGCGGCCTCCAAGTTTGGTTTCATTTATTCATTCACACTGCAGGTATCACGGCCCTACTGTAATACTGGCTCATCATTAGATCCCAAAATTCACGGCCATACAGCAACACTGTATACACACACACACACACACACACACACACACATATATATATATATATATATATATATATATATATATATATATATATATATATATATATATATATATATATGTGTGTGTGTGTGTGTGTATGAGTGTATGTCTTAAGCCATCCACCTTAATTTCTCTTGGTCTGCCTCTGCCTCTTCTACTAGTGATCTTTCTTGGCGTCACGATATTTGCTATTGCTCCTTTTCTCATCACATGACCAAAGAACTTTGTTTGTCTCCTTCTCATTGTTGTATATAATGTTCTACTTTCATTAGTCATTTCCAGGCATTCAATAATGGTTATTCTGGAAGTCCAATATATTCTCAACATTCTTCTCAAGAACCACATCTCAGCAGCCTCTAAACTCTTCATAATTTGTTTGCTCACATTCCAGGTCTCACCACCATACAACAGAAACATCTCGATGTAACATTCCAGGTCTCACCACCATACAACAGAAACATCTCGATGTAACATTCCAGGTCTCACCACCAGACAACAGAACAGACACGATATAACATTTCAGGACTCGTTTTCTGATGTTTAAGGAGAATGATTTATTGATCAGATACTTTTTATCTTCTGAAATGCTGTCGGTGCCTAGCCAGTTCTGCTTTTAATTTCTGTCACAGATCGTCCAGCTGACGTCACGAATGTCCCCCAAATACTTGAATGTATTAACTTGGTTAAGAACTTTTCCTTCAATTGCCACGTCACATGTTAAAGTTATCTCCATTGTTGATAGAATCATTGTTTATGTTTTCTTGATTTTCAAGGGAAGTTTTTTTTTTTTGGCACTCTCTAATACAGCAATGTCTAATAGTTGGTGTAGGTTTTCTGAGTTTTCAGCTAATTAAAAAGTATCATTCAAAGTTCCGCCTGAACTAATCTACCGGAACTGCTGCCTGGGAGTTCCCAGTTGTGCTGGTCTACATCACGTTCCTGTCTTGAGCAGTAGACTGCCACTGACTGCTTGTTCTCTTTCTGTCCCAAACAACGTTTTGTGTGTACGATTGTATTTCTCACGTTTGATCATAACAGACAAAAGAAATATGGCACACTGTGTACAGGATTAGTTTGCTTGCCTCCTGTGAGGTTAAGACATGTATAGTCTGTTTTGTTAGTTCTGTCTTGGGCACTTACCGACAGCGTTAAAACAAGCCACATGGACAGAGATCGTCACCTAGGAAATCATTTAAACTAGTGAGCAGACGATACTACAGTATTTGAAACTGATGTATAATCTCTCTCTCTGTCTCTCTGTCTCTCTCTCTATCTCTCTCTCTCTCTCTCTTGTAGTGTCGACATAAACGAATCACCCAATCATTGAGTTTATATAGTTGATGTCATCGTCATCTGTCTTATGTCTCATAACTAATTATATTTATCTAATATAGTAATATAACGACAAAATTGCACCTATTTCCCAGAGATGACATGATACAAAGTTTCAAAGTAACACTTATTTCTGTACCAAATACATTCAATGAGCAGTTAGACTTCGAAATGTGCCAGACTTTTCCCTGTCGATTAAACATTTTCTCCTCGCTTAATAGCTCATTGTCAGTGGGGCGGGAAGAGACGTGGGGGAGGGGGGTGGAGGGGCGCGTCAGTCTGTTAACCTTCCACCCTCGGTGATGGTTGTAATTAAATCCACTCTATTGTGCTTTCGGTCTTTGAATGTTTATCTTGTAACTAATCCCAGTCTGGGATTTGTTAATTGGCTCTCTAGCTCCCACAATCTCTGAAACTGAGAAGATAGATATGGTTGCCTTGGAAACGTCAAAACATCAGTCCGTGTCAATAAACGTGGCCGTTTATTAAAGCTAAATTTGTGTCACGAGATTTCACCAGAAATCTGGTCATCATAATAATGTTGACATAATGATATGTATAAAAGCGCTAGTATCTATGAGGAGTGTTATTATGTCGGTCGGCAAGAGGTTATGAAAACGTTTGGCACATCTACATTAATAATATAATTTCGTGCCTTTATGTTAAACAGTTATTATATATGACCTATATTGTTATTTCATGAAGTTCATGTTTATGTTTCTTTTCACCAACAGACACTTTTGCCATGTCACTGTGTCTAGCTTGATCATATCGCCGTCACTACCAGATACTTTTGCTATGTCACTGTGTCTTGCTTCATGATATCGCCGTAGTATATCTAGGAGTAGATGTGTCTCTGTAGATCTCTACTTTAGACCATTATCTATACATCTGTACTGTAGACAATTATCTGTAGATCTGTACTGTAGACCATTATCTGTAGATCTGTGCTGTAGACCATTATCTGTAGATCTGTACTGTAGACCATTATCTGTAGATCTGTACTGTGGACCATTATCTGTAGATCTGTACTGCAGACCATTATCTGCATAAACCGCCTGGCCACGACAAGAAAGGGTGAACTCTGTTGCAGACAAGTTCGCAACACCATTACCCCCTTTGGGGACTGAGCAGGTGAACGGGTCAAGAGACACGAGGTGAAAGGAACACAGGACATTCGGTGTGCGACGTTTAGGTGCATGTTCTGTGAGAGAATGTCTAGCCTTGTCATACTGATCCTGCACTACACAGAGGTGGTGACGTTTGGTTGTTCAGTGTGTCAATATTAAAGAACGTATCTCGCCGTGCTGTGGTTTGTGCACCAGGAGATTGTCTGTAGAACGTACTGGGGAACGAGGCGATTGTAAAGCCCGTTCGGCCAGAGGGTCCAGGCAATAGGTGGCCACACAGCGGGAAGTCAACTGTCTATTGTATTACCTGTACTTGCAATAAAGATTGTTGTGTGTGCTCTGTGTGCGTTCGGGTTCAGTGTGTGTCAAAGGTTAGTTTGTCTGTCATAGGCCCAGTTACGAGCCACGGACCAGCAAGGTCACCCAGAGGTATGTGACAATCACAGACGCTTCATGTTATGAATTAGATTTACCTGTCTATGTAGTCACAGACACATCACCTTATGAATTAGAGTTTGTCTGCAAACATGTCAAGTTAAGAAATGGTTTTTATTTATCTATGTCATCACATATACATCAAGTTATGAATTGGTGTTTATTTGTCTGTGTTGTCACAAACACATCAAGTTATGAATCAGAGTTTATTGGTCTGTGCTGTCACAAACATATGAAGCTATGATTTGCAGTTTCTCTTTCCAGTCACAAACATATCCCAAACATGAAACAAATTACTTAGGAAGTCAGTGCTGCCCAAATGCAAGACAAATTTGCCAATAAGTTAAACATACAACAAGAAAAACACAACAATTACAAAACTTTTATTATAAGTGCATGCATATAGAACATTACAGGAGTAGCAGTGTTTAGCAAGAACGACAACAATGGAAGGAACAGCAGCAAGAACACCCAAGTTGCCACAACAGATGTAATACCATTGTGTGACACAATCCTACAGGTGTCTCCATCATACAACTGGGCATGTCCTGACATGTATCCCCTCACATGTAAACGACCAGAGCCTGTCTTTCACACCCTGGTGGCTGCTGAGCTAGGAGAGGGGAAGCAGATCTCTACATCACGGCTCTTGTAGAGCCTGCCCCAGTTCAGATGACCTAGATCTCCCTGAGTTCTAACTCAACTCTGCCAGATGCCACACTGTTCTATGTTCCCACAGTGAAGACTTCACAAGGATCTTGTCCCAGTTCAGATGACTGGGATCTCACAGAGTTCTAACTCAACTCTGCCAGTGCCACACTGTTCTATGTTCCCACAGTGAAGACTTCAGAAGGATCTTGTCCCAGTTCAGATGACTGGGATCTCACAGAGTTCTAACTCAACTCTGCCAGTGCCACACTGTTCTATGTTCCCACAGTGAAGACTTAACAAGGATCTTGTTGCTGTCATGGTGAGACCGGTGGACAAGAAGAAGATGTGATCATTTCACCAAACATTAATCACAGAACCATTAGCTGAAAATATGAAGTGTATTTTTTCACTAGAAGTAGGCCGAAACAGTGAAAAAATACAATTCAGATGAACATTTCTGGCAGAATCAGGTCGCAGATACAACATTCTACCACCTCTTGGATACCCTCTTCTAAGCATTCTACTCTTGATTTTTCTCACCATATGCTGTTTCTCTCTCTTCAGACCTATTTGATTTAACTGACACTGGACTGTCTTGAATGTTTCTCCTACCAACAGCCAAATAACAGCACTAGAGACACACATATATGTCCTTGACACTGGACTGTCTTGAATGTTTCCCATACCCACAGCCAAATAACAGCACTAGAGACACACCTATATGTCCTTGACACTGGACTCTCTTGAATGTTTCCCCTACCAACAGCCAAATAACAGCACTAGAGGTGTGATCACTGATACAATGATGCAGTGGTTACAAATGCATCCATGTCATCCCCATGTGTGATCACGTCTGCTAGTAACACCTGGTGCTAAATGTCACATGCGATTACATCTGCTAGTAACACCTGGTACTAAATGTCACATGTGATCACATCTGCTAGTAACACCTGGTGCTAAATGTCATGTGTGATCACATCTGCTAGTCACACCTGGTGCTAAATGTCAGGTGTGATCACATCTGCTAGTAACACCTAGTGCTAAATGTCATGTGTGATCACATTTGCTAGTAACACCTGGTGCTAAATGTCATGTGTGATCACATCTGCTAGTAACACCTGGTACTAAATGTCACATGTGATCACATCTGCTAGTAACACCTGGTGCTAAATGTCCTGTGTGATCACATCTGCTAGTCACACCTGGTGCTAAATGTCAGGTGTGATCACATCTGCTAGTAACACCTAGTGCTAAATGTCATGTGTGATCACATCTGCTAGTAACACTTGGTGCTAAATGTCATGTGTGATCATGTCTGCTAGTACGACCTGGTGCTAAATGTCACATGTGATCACATCTGCCAGTCACACCTGGTGCTAAATGTCATGTGTGATCACCTCTGCTAGTAACACCTGATGCTAAATGTCACATGTGATTGCATCTGCTGGTCACACCTGGTGCTAAATGTCACATGTGATCACATCTGCTAGTAACACCTGGTGCTAAATGTCAGGTGTGATCACATCTTCTAGTAACTCCTGATGCTAAATGTCAGGTGTGATCGCATCTGCTAGTAACACCTGGTGCTAAATGTCACGTGTGATTGCGTCTGCTAGTCACACCTGATGTTAAATGTCATGTGTGATCACATCTGCTAGTAACACCTGTTGCTAAATGTCAGGTGTGAACTCATCTGCTAGTAACACCTGGTGCTAAATGTCACGTGTGATTGCCTCTGCTAGTCACACCTGGTGCTAAATGTCAGGTGTGATCACATCTGCTAGTAACTCCTGGTGCTAAATGTCAGGTGTGATCACGTCTGCTAGTAACACCTGGTACTAAATGTCAGGTGTGATCACATCTGCTAGTAACACCTGGTGCTAAATGTCACGTGTGATCGCATCTGCTAGTAACACTTGGTGCTAAATGTCAGGTGTGATCACGTCTGCTAGTAACACCTGGTACTAAATGTCAGGTGTGATCACATCTGCTAGTAACAGCTGGTGCTAAATGTCACGTGTGATCGCATCTGCTAGTAACACTTGGTGCTAAATGTCAGGTGTGATCACATCTGCTAGTAACACCTGGTGCTAAATGTCCTGTGTGATCACATCTGCTAGTCACACCTGGTGCTAAATGTCAGGTGTGATCACATCTGCTAGTAACACCTAGTGCTAAATGTCATGTGTGATCACATCTGCTAGTAACACTTGGTGCTAAATGTCATGTGTAATCATGTCTGCTAGTACGACCTGGTGCTAAATGTCACATGTGATCACATCTGCCAGTCACACCTGGTGCTAAATGTCATGTGTGATCACATCTGCTAGTAACACCTGATGCTAAATGTCACATGTGATTGCATCTGCTGGTCACACCTGGTGCTAAATGTCACATGTGATCTCATCTGCTAGTAACACCTGGTGCTAAATGTCAGGTGTGATCACATCTTCTAGTAACTCCTGGTGCTAAATGTCAGGTGTGATCGCATCTGCTAGTAACACCTGGTGCTAAATGTCACGTGTGATTGCGTCTGCTAGTCACACCTGATGTTAAATGTCATGTGTGATCACATCTGCTAGTAACACCTGTTGCTAAATGTCAGGTGTGAACTCATCTGCTAGTAACACCTGGTGCTAAATGTCACGTGTGATTGCCTCTGCTAGTCACACCTGGTGCTAAATGTCAGGTGTGATCACATCTGCTAGTAACTCCTGGTGCTAAATGTCAGGTGTGATCACGTCTGCTAGTAACACCTGGTACTAAATGTCAGGTGTGATCACATCTGCTAGTAACACCTGGTGCTAAATGTCACGTGTGATCGCATCTGCTAGTAACACTTGGTGCTAAATGTCAGGTGTGATCACGTCTGCTAGTAACACCTGGTACTAAATGTCAGGTGTGATCACATCTGCTAGTAACAGCTGGTGCTAAATGTCACGTGTGATCGCATCTGCTAGTAACACTTGGTGCTAAATGTCAGGTGTGATCACATCTGCTAGTAACACCTGGTGCTAAATGTCACGTGTGATCACATCTGCTAGTAACACCTGGCGCTAAATGTCAGAAGTCTTTGCCAGGTTAAACAGAATTATGCCTTCTGCTTCCCTAGGATTTATCCGAAGATGTCAATGTGTTGTGCCTGTTTACAACATGGAGATATTTGCACCTTTCAGCCGACACATCCTTTTTTCCGCAGGCACTGTTGTTTGAGTTAACCTTCCCAGGGATCACCTCAAAATGCTGGACTTTATGAAATGAATAAGAAATAATAACACTGTATTTAACAACAAATGAAAACAAGATATGTGATCGACACGTGTAAGTAAACAACAATACTTATCAGCATAAAGTCCAAACAATCCCAACAGTGACTAGCACAGGGCCATCACAAAACAATCCTGATCTGTCTGAAGCTGGACATTCTATAGCAATAATAATCAGCTATCACATGTTCACCCAAATCTGTGTGTGCTGACTGACCAGAAATCACGGCTGGCAATTTGCTTGTGTTTGAACATGACTGGCACAGCTCCCCTGTCTGCTGGGTCCCATTTTAGGGAAACAAAACTGACCCATTGCCTTTCTAAAAGGCATCTTGTACAAGACAACTAACTAGGGATGTTTCCTTCAAAGTTGGAATGCATCTGTCTGAAAGGTGAGGAACCAACAGTCTGCATTCAAAAATCCAGATCTATAAACAGAAGAGCTGACCAAATTCCAGTTCTTGAACAAGACCCTGTCCAGAGGTGGCCACACACAAAAATAAACCAGAACTTGCAGCCAGTGAAGACAGGGAACTTGAGGTTGTGTTGTAGCTGCTGCCAGTGAAGATAGGGAACTTGAGGTTGTGTTGTAGCTGCTGCCAGTGAATGTGGAGAAGACAGGGAACTTGAGGTTGTGTTGCGGTTGCTGCCATGACACTAGCCGAGACTGAGGCTGAGGCAGCTTACAGGTACAGTCTATCTCTGTTTGAGCAGACAGGGTCTCAGTCAGGCTAGATTAAACTTTACACAGTACAAGAACATGGAGGTTTTCTACTCCCTCTGATTCGCAGGTAGTCAATTATAGGCCTGTTTCTCCCAGACAAGGATGAGGTTTCAACAAAATTGAATAAACGCATGTGCTAGTTAAACCTGAGTGTTTGATAAACACTTGTGCTAGTTAAACCTGAGTGTTTGATAAACCCATGTGCTAGTTAAACCTGAGTGTTTGATAAACACTTGTGCTAGCTAAACTTGAGTGTTTGATAAACACTTGTGCTAGTTAAACCTGAGTGTTTGATAAACACATGTGCTAGTTAAACTGTGTGTTAGATAAATCTGTGTGCTAGTTAAACTGTGTGATAGATAAGTCTGTGTGCTAGTTAAACTGTGTGATAGATAAATCTGTGTGCTAGTTAAACTGTGTGATAGATAAATCTGTGTGCTAGTTAAACTGTGTGCTAGATAAATCTGTGTGCTAGTTAAACTGTGTGATAGATAAATCTGTGTACTAGTTAAACTGTGTGTTAGATAAATCTGTGTGCTAGTTAAACTGTGTGATAGATAAATCTGTGTGCTAGTTAAACTGTGTGATAGATAAATCTGTGTGCTAGTTAAACTGAGTGATAGATAACTCTGCGTGCTTACAGTGCATGTCAAACATCCATCACTAGTAAGAAATCAAAAAGTAAGTACATGTCCAGATGAAATGTTTTACACAATCATCTACCCACATGAAATTTTACATCAACAGTATGTGAGATTCTGTTATGCAGGCATGTACAGAGTTTGTGTGCTGTATTCAGAGACTCTTTATGTGACCTACTGGAGACTGGAGTACTCACACATCTATCTGAGTAGAATCTTGTAGAAAGCACACAACCAAACATGGAGAAATCCAGGATGAGAGAAACACACACATCAATGACAGATATGGATAGTGTCATGGCTGATACTGCCACTGTGATCTGATATTTGAAGCCTGTGCTGTCTGGAAATATGATACCTGTTGGCCAGTTCCCTTCCTCATTTTCCTTCCCAGACAATCTGGTACTCATCTTAATGATGCCAGATAAACAGTGACCATGTGATCCCTCTCTGGTACTCATCTTTATGATGCCAGATAAACAGTGACCATGTGATCCCTCTCTGGTACTCATCTTTATGATGCCAGATAAACAGTGACCAAATGATCCCTCTCTGGTACTTATCTTTTTGATGCCAGATAAACAGTGACCAAATGATCCCTCTCTGGTACTTATCTTTTTGATGCCAGATAAACAGTGACCAAATGATTCCTCTCTGGTACTTATCTTTTTGATGCCAGATAAACAGTGACCAAATGACCCCTCTCTGGTACTCATCTTAATGATGCCAGATAAACAGTGACCAAATGATCCCTCTCTGGTACTCATCTTTTTGATGCCAGATAAACAGTGACCAAATGATCCCTCTCTGGTACTCATCTTTTTGATGCCAGATAAACAGTGACCATGTGATCCCTCTGTGGTACTCATCTTTTTGATGCCAGATAAACAGTGACCAAATGATCCTTCTCTGGTACTCATCTTTATGATGCCAGATAAACAGTGACCATGTGATCCCTCTGTGGTACTCATCTTTATGGCTTAAATCTTTGGGTCATACAACATCTCACCTCCAAGGGGAGATGTACCAAGTATAATCACTATGTCACAGCATTTTCTAATATCCAACCAATGGCTTAGTGAAATAAATCAGAAATATTCAGTGTGGAGAAAAGCAGCACACCCCGGAAGCACAACTAAACAAGAGGGCCTCATCAGTGAACAGCTGAACAAGAGGGCCTCATCACAGTGAACAACTAAACAAGAGAGCCTCATCACAGTGAACAGCTAAACAACAGGGCCTCATCACAGTGAACAACAGGGTCTCATCACAGTGAACAACTAAACAACAGGGCCCCATCACAGTGAAAACTAAACAACAGGGCCTCATCACAGTGAACAACTAAATAACAGGGCCTCATCACAGTGAACAACTAAACAACAGGGCCTCATCACACTGAACAACTAAACAACAGGGCCTCATCACAGTGAACAGCTAAACAACAGGGCCTCATCACAGTGAACAGCTAAACAACAGGGCCTCATCACAGTGAACAGCTAATCAAGCCAAAGCAAATATCAAACTTGAATTGTCACAAAATGTCTAATTCCCCACAAGTTCTATATCAGAGGTAGAAGAGCCTTCACATCACATAAACATCAGGTGTTCACAACAACATAGACATCAGGTGTTTACAACAACATAAACATCAGGTGGTTACAACAACATAAACATCAGGTGTTTACATCACACAAACTGCAGGTGTTTACAACAACACAGACATCAGGTGTTTACATCACACAAACATCAGGTGTTAACATCACACAAACAGCAGGTGTTTACAACAACACAAACATCAGGTGTTTACATCACACAAACATCAGGTGTTCATATCACACAAACACCAGGTGTTTTTAACAACACAAACATCAGGTGTTTACAACAACACAAAACATCAGGTGTTTACAACAACACAAACATCAGGTGTTTACAACAACACAAACATCAGGTGTTTACAACAACATAAACATCAGGTGTTCACAACAACACAAAAATCAGGTGTTTACATCAACACAAACATCGGGTGTTTACAACAACACAAACATCAGGTGTTAACATCACACAAACATCAGGTGTTTACAACAACACAAACACCAGGTGTTTACAACAACATAAACATCAGGTGTTTACAGCAACATAAACATCAGGTGTTTACAACAACATAAACATCAGGTGTTCACAACAATACAAACATCAGGTGTTTACAACAACATAAACATCAGGTGTTTACAACAACATAAACATCAGGTGTTTACAACAAAACAAACAGCAGGTGTTTACATCACACAAACATCAGGTGTTTACAACAACACAAACATCAGGTGTGTACAACAACACAAACATCAGGTGTGTACAACAACACAAACATCAGGTGTTCATTACAACACCAACACCAGGTGTTAACAACAACACAAACATCCGGTGTTAACAACAACACAAACATCCGGTGTTTACAACACAAACATCAGGTGTTTACAACAACACAAACATCAGGTGTGCACAACAACACAAACATTAGGTGTTTACAACAACACAAACATCAGGTGTGTACAACAACACAAACATCAGGTGTTCATTACAACACCAACACCAGGTGTTAACAACAACACAAACATCCGGTGTTTACAACACAAACATCAGGTGTTTACAACAACACAAACATCAGGTGTGCACAACAACACAAACATCAGGTGTTCATTACAACACCAACACCAGGTGTTAACAACAACACAAACATCAGGTGTGCACAACAACACAAACATCAGGTGTGCACAACAACACAAACATCAGGTGTGCACAACAACATAAATATCAGGTGTGCACAACAACACAAACATCAGGTGTGCACAACAACACAAACATCAGGTGTGCACAACAACACAAACATCAGGTGTGCACAACAACACAAACATCAGGTGTGCACAGCAACACAAACATCAGGTGTGCACAACAACACAAACATCAGGTGGTTACTACAACACAAACATCAGGTGTGCACAACAACACAAACATCAGGTGTGCACAACTACACAAACATCAGGTGTGCACAACAACACAAACATCAGGTGTTTACAACAACATAAACATCACGTGTTCATAACAACACAAATAGCATTCCATCTTTGTCACTTCAAAATATGCATTTAAAGCACCCATTACACATTTATTTTTCAAAACTGACAATAAGAAATAAAGAAACTGGATGTGCTAAGATACATAAGCAATAGCTACTATCAGATATATCAACAACTATTGTTGTGTACAATCTTAATGTTAAAAAAAAAAAAAAAATATAAGCACAGGGCACCAGCGGCCAGCAAGGCACAACAAACAGGTGACTAAGATACATATTGCACTAGACAGTCAACAAGTGACTACTGTTAGCAACTGACATAACAAAGTATTACAGATGTGGGCTGTATAACAACAGATATGGGCTGTAAAACAACAGATGTGGTCTGTATAACAATAAATGTAGGCTGTAAAACAACAGATGTGGGCTGTAAAACAACAGATGTGGGCTGTAAAACAACAGATGTGGGCTGTAAAACAATAGATGTAGGCTGTATAACAGATGTGGGCTGTATAACAGATGTGGGCTGTATAACAGACGTGGGCTGTATAACAGACATAGCCTGTATAACAGATGTGGGCTGTATAACAGATGTGGGCTGTATAACTGATGTGGGCTGTATAACTGATGTGGGCTGTATAACAGATGTGGGCTGTATAACTGATGTGGGATGCATAACAGATGTGGGCTGTATAACAGATGTGGGCTGTATAACAGATGTGGGCTGTATAACAACAGATATGGGCTGTAAAACAACAGATGTGGGCTGTAAAACAACAGATGTGGTCTGTATAACAATAAATGTGGGCTGTAAAACAACAGATGTGGGCTGTAAAACAACAGATGTGGGCTGTAAAACAACAGATGTGGGCTGTAAAACAATAGATGTGGGCTGTAAAACAATAGATGTTCATGTATAACAGATTCTTGTGTATAACAGATGGGGCTGTATAACAGACGTGGGCTGTATAACAAACGTGGGCTGTATAACAGACGTGGCCCATCATAACAACAGTGGGCTGTATAACAGACGTGGGCCACATAACAGATGTGGGCTGTATAACAGACGATTTCTGAAACCACAGAAGTGGGCTGTATAACAGATGTGGGCTGTATTATCACGTGGGATGTAGATAACAGACGTGGCATGTATAACAGACGTGGGCTGTATAACAGATGTGGCTGTATAACAGATGTGGGCTGTATAACAGATGTGGGCTGTATAACAGATGTGGGCATGTATAAAAGATGTGGGCTGTATAACACCTTGTGGGCTGATAACAGATTTGGGCTGTATAACAGATTTGTTGTCGGTATAACAGATGTGGGCTGTATAACAGATGTGGGCTGTATAACAGATGTGGGCTGTATAACAGACGTGGGCTGTATACAGACGTGGGCTGTATAATATGTGAGCTGTATAACTTTCGTGGCTGTATAACTGATGTGGGCTGTAAACTGATGTAGGCTATACAAACTGATAGTGGGACTGCATAAACAGATGTTAGGATGTACTAAACATTTAGAAGGTTCAAGTATACCAGATGTGAGTTGTGGGCTGTATAACAGAAGTGGGCTGTCCTGATACATACATGCCAGGAGTCTGTACAACAAACGTGGGTTGTACAACAGATGTGGGCTGTACAACAGATGTGGGCTGTATAACAGATGTGGGATGCGCTAACAACTCAGGGCTAGGAAATGAAAATTTTGATTCATGTGTACATTTTCTTGTGGAGCCGTGGAGACAATTAATAATAATACCAATATAACAAAGTACAGGAGAAGGCCCATCAACAAAAAAATAAAGATAACAGGCCTGAGTCGTAGACAGTGCGAGATTGTGTGGATTGACTCAAATGTTAGCAGACTACAGGTAATACGTACATCTTCAGAAAGTGTGAAGACACAGCCAACAAGCTTCATCAGAAACAAATGCCCATGCTCAACATGGCCGCAATACTTGCACCTTTCAGCCGACACATTTGACGTTTACAGCCATTTGTTGTCGGGTTAGTCTCTCCGGACTGTAGCATCAAATACTGATGTTTTCTAGAGTCGTCTTATCTCTACTTTTGTCCTCTACAATTATCATGCCAGATAATACTTGAGTAATACTTTCGCTGCTGTTCACTTTCCATTAAAAACAACTTCTTTGTGATTATATACACTCTCTTGTTAGTTTGGACTGAATTAACAAAGGTTATGACTGCACTAAACATTTAGAAGGTTCAACAAACCACCTGTTCGGGGTGTGTAAAGAACACAGAAGGCACAGTCCTGATACATACATGCCAGGAGTCATGCCAAACAGGCGGTTACTTTAACCAGCAGAAGCTGTCATTTACATTTCAAAAGTGTTACCAAGTGCAGACAACTCAGCAAAACTGAAATGACAATTTTGATTCCGGGAAATCTTTCCAAAATTTAGATGCATTGTTAAAAAAATTAGATATATAACAATAAACAGAGCAATGACGAGAAGTATACCAAAAAAAAAAACCAGTCCTGAGTCGTAGACAGTGCTCAATTGTGTGGAAAGACTGAAATGAAAGAAAAACTGAAATCTGTAATAACCTTGTTTAGTTTCATGGAATCAGAAAGTGTGACAACACTGCCAACAAGCCTTCATCAGAAACAAATACATTTCACACAACTGAAAAGATCACAACAGATTTCTCTGCAACCATTTGCTAAATATTTGAGCTCAGTCGGTAAAATGTTTTCAAGATTTCCTGTCTCGTTTCAACAGTCATAATGATGATTTGTGTATCAGGCTTTTGTCTTTCGTATCTGAGATTACTATTAGTCTTTTGTGTCAGGTCTGATAATTCATGTTTTCAATTTAAAAACATCATTTAATAGTCAAGATTAATGGATTATTTCTGACAAAGCTAACATATGAAATGAGACTGGTGACCGATCAAGACCTTCCTTAATTGTTTTGTAATATTTCTGAGCCACTAACTTTAAAACAACAAATTCATATTCAACACACAGCAGCAGAACCCACATGGGGGTCAAATATCAGAAATATTTTTCACATGTTCACATTTCTACGCAACAAAAAAGATTTCCTTGAACTAAAACAGAGCATAACTATCAGCATTTCAGTGGGATACCTCTTCAGCATATTTTGGTTGTTAAAAAATCTGGCACACACAAATAAAATGGTGAGACTGGGTCAGTGAACTTAAAACAAGCACCAGGTTTTTGCTAGCTGTCTGTTTGCGATCAAGCTAACAGTCATGACGTGTACCGTCCAGACATAAGAATATGTTGATATGATGATAATCCACGATACACAGAGATACATAAAGAAACAGTTGCATCAGTGCTAAGCTGAAAATGATATAGAAATATGACAATCCTGCAGAATATGGGTTCGGATCCTCCAGCAGTTTATTTCTTCTTTTTGCCAATTGTGGAAGCTTGGGCCTGGACTTGGGCCTTGTGCTGGGCGAAGAGGTTCATCTCATCCTCCAGTCTCTTCTTGCTGTCCTCCAGCTTGCGCTTCTCTTCTGTGTGCTGCCTCTTGAGTGCATCAAAGCGATTGTGGAGCTGTTGGACAACAAATTTGAGCTTTAAACATCTGCACTGCTCTTTGCTGTTGGACAACAAATATGAGCTTCAAACATCTGCACAGCTACAGCTGTTGGACAACAAACACAGACATGAGCTTCACTGATCTGTATACAACAGGAACTGTTGGACAACAAACACAGACATAAGCTTCACTGATCTGTATACAACTAGAACTGTTGGACAACAAACATAGACATAAGCTTCACTGATATGTATACAGCTACAGCTGTTGGACAACAAACACAGACATGAGCTTCACTGATCTGTATACAACAGGAACTGTTGGACAACAAACACAGACATAAGCTTCACTGATCTGTATACAACTAGAACTGTTGGACAACAAACACAGACATGAGCTTCACTGATCTGTATACAACTAGAAATGTTGGACAACAAACATAGACATAAGCTTCACTGATCTGTATACAACTAGAACTGTTGGACAACAAACACAGACATAAGCTTCACTGATCTGTATACAACTAGAACTGTTGGACAACAAACACAGATATGAGCTTCACTGATCTGTATACAACTAGAACTGTTGGACAACAAACACAGACATAAGCTTCACTGATCTGTATACAACTAGAACTGTTGGACAACAAACACAGATATGAGCTTCACTGATCTGTATACAACAGGAGCTATGGTGGTCTAGTGGCTAGTGTGTTTACCCTACCAGCCTGGTGGTTTGGACCCCCAAAACTGCAGATTGTTAACGTTGGCCTAGGCTCCCAGGTTGATCCAGCTATAATTAAAGTATGGGAAATAATCTGGGAAGTAAAGGTGGTTGATATGTTACTGATTATAACATCCATCAAGTGCTGATGGTCTACAGCTCCCTATCCCAATAAGCATCATTGAACGGAAATGGGCACTTCCTGAGCACATGATTCTCTCTTGTCTGGTGTCATCATGTTTTGTCTGTGAGTTTTCATATACCCTTACATTCTTAGGTTTCTAACATCAAGACAGGGAATAAATTCATTAATCAGACACAACTTCCTGCTAGAGCCAATTGACACAAACGAATGAAATCTGTACCTCTTTCTCTGCCTCCTTGAGTTCAGCTTCCTTCTCCTTGACTCGGATGACAAACATCTGCCTCATCTCATCCTCCTTTTTCTGTAGACTGAGGATATGCTCCTGGCGTTTCTCTTCGTACGTCTCCGACAAGCTGTAGGTATCATACATCAACTGCATTCAGTTGTTTATCTACATGTAAACTCATTTTCAATCTAATCATCTAAGTGGAAACTAGTTAAAAATCTACTCATCTATCTAGAAAACTTTTGTAAATCTGAGCCACCATGGTCAGGTCGACCCAGCCTTTAATGGGTACCAGGTAAAGTTCTGGGAAGCAAAGGCGGCTGGCGTGTTGTTGACCACATCACCTATTGGGGGCAGACAGGTCTTTAGAAATATGCGTCTAGCCTCACATGGCCGATGCGCCACTGGAGTGTAAAGGGACCTCAACTGTTGCATTTTATTGAAGCCTGCCATAATAACAAATCTCAGTTGGTGACAACAATGTGCCTAGCAGTTAGACTTTATCCACAGACACCCTGACAGTTCCACCCTTGTCTGTAAATCTCCAAGAGTATAAAAAGCCACAATGAATTAAAAAAAAACATAAGGGTTTCACTTTCAAAGACTCAATGTATACTTACTATGTTTACAGCACAGAAATCTGACCCTGCACAGTTAATGTTGGCTGTGCTAGCCATGCAGCCTCAAGTCCTCAGGATTATTTACACCCACCACACCCCCCCCCCCCCCCCACCCAACGATCTTCCCCCTACACCCCAAGTGGTAAATACAGGTATTACAGATTGCTTATTTATCTCACCTTAAATGTCTTAACAAAAATCAGTCCAGCAAATGTTACAATATTTCTGATCAGTCAAAATAAAGTTTTTTTCTGTTTTTATGACTGATGCACACGCTGCTCACATTTATGTTCTCGTGTTCTCACAGATCACTTCGGACACTGATCTACAAATGGGAAACTAACCACAGTGACAATCTACGGATGGGAAACTAACCACAGTGACAATCTACGAATGGGAAACTAACCAGTGACAATCTACAAATGGGAAACTAACCACAGTGACAATCTACGGATGGGAAACTAACCAGTGACAATCTACGAATGGGAAACTAACCACAGTGACAATCTACAAATGGGAAACTAACCACAGTGACAATCTACGAATGGGAAACTAACCACAGTGACAATCTACGAATGGGAAACTAACCACAGTGACAATCTACGGATGGGAAACTAACCACAGTGACAATCTACGAATGGGAAACTAACCACAGTGACAATCTACAAATGGGAAACTAACCACAGTGACAATCTACGGATGGGAAACTAACCACAGTGACAATCTACGAATGGGAAACTAACCACAGTGACAATCTACAAATGGGAAACTAACCACAGTGACAATCTACGAATGGGAAACTAACCACAGTGACAATCTACGAATGGGAAACTAACCACAGTGACAATCTACGAATGGGAAACTAACCACAGTGACAATCTACAAATGGGAAACTAACCACAGTGACAATCTACGAATGGGAAACTAACCACAGTGACAATCTACGAATGGGAAACTAACCACAGTGACAATCTACGAATGGGAAACTAACCACAGTGACAATCTACGAATGGGAAACTAACCACAGTGACAATCTACGAATGGGAAACTAACCACAGTGACAATCTACGAATGGGAAACTAACCACAGTGACAATCTACGAGTGGAAAACTAACCACAGTGACAATCTACGAATGGGAAACTAACCACAGTGACAATACGAATGGGAAACTAACCACAGTGACAATCTACGAATGGGAAACTAACCACAGTGACAATCTACGAATGGAAAACCAACCACAGTGACAATCTACGAATGGGAAACTAACCACAGTGACAATCTACGAATGGGAAAAAAAGTTTAAATCTAAAATAACAACCACAGTGGCAATGACTGACTTTACTAACCACAGTGTAACAATCTACGAATGGGATCCTAACCACAGTGACAATCTAGTGCTGTGGGTAACTAACCACAGTGACAATCTACGAATGGGAAACTAACCACAGTGACAATCTACGAATGGGAAACTAACCACAGTGGGGGGGTCTATGAATGGGAAACTAACCACGGTGACAATCTACGAATGGGAAACTAACCACGAGTGACAATCTACGGCCGCCTGGGAAACTAACTACAGTGACAATCTACGAATGGGAAACTAACCACAGTGACAATCTACGAATGGGAAACTAACCACAGTGACAATCTACGAGCCCAGCATTCTAACCGTTCGGCCAGCCACTTCTCGGAAATAACAATAACACAGAAAACTCTGGGAAGACATATATCCAGTATATACCTTTTGGTCTCGGAGTCTGAGAAACCCATTTCCTCCAGCTTGTGGCGACGGTATAGTTCATAATGCTTGGAGTGAGTGACCTCCCTTAGATCCTCCATGTTGGTTCTAATCAACATTTCTCGCAGCTTCACAAAGTCACAGTGATTCTCATTTTCAACTGTGGAGTGGACATGTGTTTGGTCATTTTTCAACAAGCAGAAAACAGGAATACATGGTGATGATGGGAAAGTTAAAGGGGAAAACTGGAATACATGGTGATGATGGGAAAGTTAAAGGGGAAAACTGGAATACATGGTGATGATGGGAAAGTTAAAGGGGAAAACTGGAATACATGGTGATGATGGGAAAGTTAAAGGGGAAAACAGGAATACATGGTGATGATGGGAAAGTTAAAGGGGAAAACTGGAATACATGGTGATGATGGGAAAGTTAAAGGGGAAAACTGGAATACATGGTGATGATGGGAAAGTTAAAGGGGAAAACAGACAGAGGGGAAATGAAAGAGAAGATGCTGGACAGTTTGACATCATAGTATGGAAGATCATGTGTGTCAGAACTGTTTTATCAGTTTCTGAGAATGATGCTCTTTACGAGGCAGTTTTACTGCATGTTCTTGTCTTGTAGAATGTCGTCTAATTTGATGCCCAAACTTGTTGCCAATCTTGACCTCATCGTTGCTCCCCACCACCGCAAAGGGCAAGTGTTGCTATGGAAACATTAAATCGTCACAATTAATGATAGATGGCTCATCCTCACCATGAAGCCCATCAGTCCTTGGGTCACATGTCAAACTTCTTAATTACAAAAGACACCTTGTCTACTCCGGTCCATTTTCCCTTTATGACACCAATGCCACACTTGGGTACACACAGGTAAAGTGGTTCCACACAGGTTGTCAGTTGTCAGACCACGTGTTCTAGGCCAGGAATCATGAACTAAAGTGACCAGTTCTTTTCTTGCCAGCTTTCTTCCCTCCTAGAGTAGGAATCATGAACTGAGGTGACCAGTTCTTTTCTTGCCAGCTTTCTTCCCTCCTAGAGTAGGTATCATGAACTGAGGTGACCAGTTCTTTTCTTGCCAGCTTTCTTCCCTGGAGTATGTACGGGAATGTCCTGACTGCAGTGATGTCAATTCTTGATTCATTCTTCAATGGATAGCTCAGAAAACTGTCTGGTGCCTATATTGTCTGTTGTCTGGTGCCTTTATTGCCTGTTTTGTTTGGTGCCTATATTGTCTGTTGTCTGGTGCCTATATTGCCTGTTGTCTGGTGCCTATATTGTCTGTTGTCTGGTGCCTATATTGTCTGTTGTCTGGTGCCTATATTGTCTGTTGTCTGGTGCCTATATTGTCTGTTGTCTGGTGCCTATATTGTTTGTTGTCTGCTGCCTATACTCATCGGGCCACTCTCTGCCTGGGTTTAAACCTCCAAACCATGTATTAAAGTTCCAGGGATCTACAATTTGACCTGCACTTTTCAATGTTTTACAAGCAAGATTGCGGACTTGGAAACTCCTGGAGTTGGCAGAATTTTGACATCTGCAGATGACTTTCTAGCACACAGGCAGGGGAGAGATAATAATCAAATAGCTCAAGAGTTACAGGTGACAGTAGATAAGGTGATCGACTGGTGTACAGAGATGAGTGATGTAATCAACCCAGAAAAGGCCTGTAGTGTTCTTGGGACAACAGAATTGTTAGAGCTGATGTGCAAGCGTCAAAATAAATGGCAGAGCCTTTCGCTGTTTTGAGAATCAGCTATACACACATGCTGTAACTGACTCACACAGCATGTTGGGAAAGGTGGAGACAGGCATGCTCCGTGCTGTATAGCAAACATCACTTCAGAGATCCCGGGCGGTTAGCATCCTTTGGATATTTTTTTCCATGCATGCCGGTGTGCTGGCAAATGAGCGTGCAGACAGACTGGCTAGTTTTGCCCCACTTAGTGAACTGATGTATGACAAGCTAGATGTTGTAAGGGCCCTTTGGAAGCGAGTGAATAGTGCAGAGGCACAGATAGATCATTACGGTCTGAGGAGAATGGCACTGCGAGGAGTTACCGGGGAGACCTGGCCGACTCTCAATGCCCGAAGGAAAGGTGAGACGGATATACAATAAGTTACTGGTGCCATCAGAATTGAAATTCTTCATTCAATATATACTGTCTGGCATCTATACTGTCTGGTTTCTTTATTGTCTGTTGGCTATATGGCCTGTTGTCTATTTTGTCTGGTGCCTATTTTTGTCTGGTGGCTACATTATCTGGTATCCATTTTAGGAGAAAAGATCAACTGTCATACCGTTCAGAGAAAAAAATCCTTGTCATTTCAGGAAACCACATGCAGGGACTATTTAAAACATAAAATAGAGAAGAAATGCTAGTGTCAGATGCTTTTTGAAACTAGAAAAATGGAGAATAAAAGAATACTGGAAAAAAAGCTGGATTACTACTGGAGATTATGAGGGAAGAGTAACACAACAACAGGGGTGAGCCAACTATGGCCCCCCATGCAATAGATACTGGCAAACGAGGCTGGTCAACAAATTTGTATGTTATCCGACCCTTAAGCTCACAAAATAATAGAAAATAAAAACAGTTGTATGCAAAAAAAAAAAAAATTTTATATCTATCATTCAATGCTTCTGTTTCATACCCCTTGCCCCCAAAACACTGAACTCAAAATTGTCTCTGCAAATAGCCAACATGAACAGATAGGCCCATTTAGGAATATACAGAAGAGCTTCAGTAGAATACTTGACTCGCAGGCTTCACTGGACGTTATCATCAACACATTGGGAGCGGGTTGATGAAAGCCAAATGATTTCTGACACTGCATCTCTGGGAGCCATCAACTCTGAGATCGTCTTGTAGCTTGGTTTAGGCCCATTTGAGCCAATTATCCATAGCCCACGAAGAGGACATGTGGCAGGAGTCTTGCATGAAGATCTGTCAAACCAACCAGCACAAAGCCTGCTGGAACCCGAGGTGAGGTACGAGTTATCTCCTTTCACAGATCACAACAGCTGAAACATTCTCTCATGCCTGTTCCCGAAATCATTGCACTACTCAGAGCTATATAAGCAGGCTTGATGTGAGACAAATTACCTCATCTCACAGAAAACTGCAGATGCAAAATCCAACTGATCAGCAGCTAGTTTAAAGCTTATTGAGATGAAAGCTGGAAAAGAAGAGGAAGACCAAGAGGAAGAGAATTATTTCACATTTTAGTTTTCAACTGACTACCTGATCACACAGGTAGCCAGGTAGCAACTCCGTGTGGCGAAGCCTAACCAAACCAAGCTTTTGACACACAATTGTGATGTCAGTAAAGAGGTTTTTATAAACAGAAGACACAACAAACTGAACTCACATTCATGGCAGCGTTGGTGTCTGCAACCGTCTCGTCATCGGTGGGGAACTGGTAGATGTGGACTCCGTTGACCACAAGCTCTGACATCAGCTGTCACCAGAGACAACATCATGGTGACATGACAACGGGTGTAACAGTTTAGTTTATACATATGACATCTAATACTGTCACATCAGCTGTCACCAGACATCATGGTGACATGACAACGGGTGTAACAGTTTAGTTTATACATATGACATCTAATACTGTCACATCAGCTGTCACCAGACATCATGGTGACATGACAACGGGTGTAACAGTTTAGTTTACACATATGACATCTAATATTGTGAAACAAAGGCACAGGACATTAGAGAAATCTCTGGACAGGAACAGGCATGAAGCAGGTGGAGTGCAAGATGAGACAGGGGGAAGTGCAAGATGAGACAGGGGGAAGTGCAAGATGAGACAGGGAAAGTGCAAGATGAGACAGGTAAAGTGCAAGATGAGACAGAGGTAGTACAGGATGAGACAGGGGGAAGTGCAAGACGAGACAGGGGGAAGTGCAAGATGAGACAGGGGGAAGTGCAAGATGAGACAGGGGGAAGTGCAAGATGAGACAGGGGAAGTGCAAGATGAGACAGGGGGAAGTGCAAGATGAGACAGGGGAAGTGCAAGATGAGACAGGGGGAAGTGCAAGATGAGACAGGGGGAAGTGCAAGATGAGACAGGGGGAAGTGCAAGATGAGACAGGGGAAGTGCAAGATGAGACAGGTGAAGTGCAAGATGAGACAGGGGTAGTACAGGATGAGACAGGGGGAAGTGCAAGATGAGACAGGTTAAGTGCAACATGAGGCAGGTGAAGTGCAACAGATTCAGAGTCGCTCGAGTCAGCAGCTGCTTCGTTACCCAGATCAGTGAGCAGTGCTGACTGTGACATTCTAAAATAGATCTGTTATGTGGTGATGATGATGATGATGTCACATTATAATATTTACTATACAGTTTCCTTCGCATTTCCTTGCATCTGTTTCTCTCAACTTTATAATGTGTCTGGTTTCAACATGAGAAGCACTCACAACAATGCTCGGATATAACTTGTTGAGTCCTCAGGCAAACCTCTCAGTCTCTCACAAGCCCACAGTTCTGAAGCAGCCTAACATCTACAAGACAAGAGACTCAACACAAACCTTGGCCTTGAACTTGCTCAGTTCGGTCTTGGTGATGGTGTCAGACTTGGCAATGACTGGGATGATGTTGACCTTGGTGTCCAGTTTCTTCATGGTCACCAGGTCCAGAGCCTTCAACCTGCTCAAACAATCAAACGTTTGTTCATGACACAGAAGCACAGAGGTAAGCATTATATTCTTAATGGATCTGTGCCCACCTGGACTATAATGAGTACAAGGAATTCTTCTGCAAAGTCTGTTAGTGTGATATGAATCACATTTCTGACCACATGGACTAGCTATATTTTAGTTTGATATACATCACATTTCTGACCATATGGACTAGCTATATTTTAGTGTGATATGAATCACATTTCTGACCATATGGACTAGCTATATTTTAGTTTGATATGAATCACATTTCTGACCATATGGACTAGCTATATTTTAGTTTGATATGAATCACATTTTTGACCATATGGACTAGCTATATTTAGTGTGATATGAATCACATTTTTGACCATATGGACTAGCTATATTTTAGTTTGATATGAAACACATTTTTGACCATATGGACTAGCTATATTTTAGTTTGATATGAATGACATTTTTGACCATATGGGCTAGCTAAATGTTAGTTTAAATAGACAGAAAAAAATACTGTGAGATGAGAAAAACAGAGGCATAAATGGGAATGGGGAAAACACTCTCAAGGTCAGATAATTCAGTAATGGCTCCATTAAGAGATGCATTAACCTTCTTAAAGGATGTGTGGGGGAGAAAGGGGCACTTGCAGGCGGAGGACAATGTGACAAACAGGTGGACAACATTAGGAGATGCAGTAACCTTTTTAAAGGATGTGCTGGAGAGAAAGGGGCACTTGCAGGCGGAGGACAATGTGACAAACAGGTGGATAACATTAGGAGACATACTGATAAAAAGCCTTTTTGAATGCACCACAAAGACACTGGACAGAACGTACTGGAGTTGACTTTAAAGGCGGAGACAGCCCTAAATGGCAATGATAATGATTACATGAGCTGGGGCAGCGTAAAAGTTACAACACATTTGACTACCTATGTGGGTTGACAACTTAATGAAGGAGTCACTCGCAAAGATACTTCTGATCACAGTACTGCGTCTGCTTCTTTAATCTGATAATGTTAATAATTTCCTAGACATGTGTAACTCAACTGACACCAACTGAGGAAAAAAAAACTTCATCATCCATAAACTAGAGCAGCTGGGTGCGATGACCTTTTTTTTGACCACTTTTGAGTTCTTATTTTTCTCATCTGTGTACGTGGAGAATTATGTGAGCACTGAGCTAACTAAGTAGTTTATTACAATCACCATCAGCCAGTCAGATGGCACAGACAATCACATCTCAGCCCAGAATCCAGTGCCTGATGTTTTGGATCAGTTCTAGTTCTGATGTTTCAGAACACCCAGCATCATCTACCTCTACCTGCCACTCTCTGTGTGCATGTATGTGTACATGTGTATGTGTGCATGTATGTGTGCATTATGTATGTACATACGTCAGTGAGTGAGGACAGAGAGCTTGAGTGGATGGGTGTGTGCATGTATGTGTGCATATATATGTGTGCGTGTATGTGTGCATGTATGTGTGTGTGTATTATGTATGTGCATACGTCAGTGAGTGAGGACAGAGAGCTTGAGTGGGTGTGCATGCATTTTACCATCCATGCTTTCATGTTTTCTCTTGAGGTTCATAATAAACATATTGTTATAAGAACATAACATGCTTTACTGATAAAACACAACTGCTGTATGAAAGATGGGTTCTGAAAGGGCCCAATGTAAGACGAGCTCGCGTGCCCAATTTGTTACCCTCTGAAAATTAAGTTTGTTTCTTTAATCTTTCCTGTAATGATCTTCTCCAACGCCACACATCACATGAACCGCCAAGGTAGGATTATTTTTGTGTGTATCTCTGGGGTCAATCAAATATCATTCAATCTGAACTAGATTTTTTGTCAGAACCATCTAGAAATGTCTAGAAGTGGAATTTATTGAGCAAGAAACTGTGGACCTAGCCATGACCCGAAGCTTGTCACCTCAAGTGACTTCTGTGAGACTGACTACCTGTACCTCTAGTAGCAATAATAAACATGACTATCACAGAGAAGAATGACAACTTACGAGTGGCCAGTCGGGGCAATGAAGTACAGACATGCGTGAACACGGGAGTCGTGGTACGTGTGCAGCATCCGTTTGATCTTCAGCTCCTCGTGCAGAAAAGCATCAAATTGGGCATCGATGTAGTCAACAATTGGTTTCCAGCTGAAAGTAGAGCAACAGACTTTGTTCAGCGACCATATGTCACGTTACTGTTATGATTCTTCTGCTACTTATCTCCAATGGGCTCTACTTTGTTCAGCGACCATATGTCACGTTACTGATATAATTCTTCTACTTATCTCCAATGGGCTCTACTTTGTTCAGCGACCATATGTCACGTTACTGATATGATTCTTCTTCTACTTATCTCCAACAGGCTCTCAGCCAACTAGACCCATGTCCTCCAGGACGTACATGTACTTAGCTGACTGACTGGTTTTTGCAAAAGAAGCTCTTATGCTAGGGGCTAAGAAGGGGCAGTGTGGCCTTTCTTAGTTTCCGCTGAGGGGCCCTGCTAAACACGCCAGAGGATATGAATATTTCTACATAATAACCTAGTAAGTAATGAATAAATAATGTCACAGTAAAACTGACACTGCCAAAACGTGGGCATCTACAGAGACTAGGGGAGACTTGGTGGCACAGTGGCTAGAGCCTTGCCTCCTGTTAAAAGTTCCAAGTTCAAACTTCTATCAAAGCAGATTTAGGCTCCAGGTTTATGCAGTGTACATGAAAGAATATTTAGAACTGTTATTCAGAATGTTATGACAACAGATAATACTGAGTGATAAGACAACAGATAACACTGAGTGATAAGACAACAGATAATACTGAGTGATAAGACAACAGATAATACTGAGTGATAAGACAACAGATAACACTGAGTGATAAGACAACAGATAATACTGAGTGATAAGACAACAGATAATACTGAGTGATAAGACAACAGATAATACTGAGTGATAAGACAACAGATAATACTGAGTGATAAGACAACAGATAATACTGAGTGATAAGACAACAGATAACACTGAGTGATAAGACAACAGATAATACTGAGTGATAAGACAACAGATAACACTGAGTGATAAGACAACAGATAATACTGAGTGATAAGAAGCATATATGTAGAGAACAGGGCAATGGGCTGGTGCTTAAAACAAAGAGGTGGGGGCGGAGGGGTTATCATACTGACAGGAAACAGATCTGTGGCAGAACTTACTAAGAAAGAAGAAACTGGTGATGAGAAAACATAAATATCTTCTTTGATAACTTCATGGCTTCTTGTTAGTTTTCATCAGCTGTAAACTCCAGTGGAAAGTCATGGTTGTTCATCCACTTTTGGAATTTGGTCTTGTTCCAGAACTCGATTTGTGCATGCACATCCATTTTACAGATTAGCCTCATTTGTATGTAGACTGTTGGTTCCTATGCCTCTCAGGCAGATGAATGTCCAACTTCAAAGGAAACACCCCTAATCAGTCACCTTGTGCAACCTGTTTGTTATAGGGCAGTGAATGTATTCTTGTTTTCCTCCCCCAAGGGGCCCCAGTAACCACATGGGGCCCGGTACCCACACTGGGAACTTCATCTCTAAATCCAGAGAGCACATGATAACCTGCACCAGCCAGCATGGCACATGATGATGATGAATACTGAGGAAGAGAATGAGAATATCAATGTCTAACACACACAGAAATGCACCTGTCTTCCTTGTTAATTTGATCTCCAAATCCGACTGTGTCCACCAAGGTCAGTTTTAGGAGAACATTCTTTTCCCGAAGCTCTGAAAAATATGGGGCTCAACCATCAATTGTTTTCTACCTCTAAACATGCTATGAATAGGTAAAGTAAAGGACTTTTTCCACACCTTCAGGTGTATTGGGCATATAGGTACACAGGTAAAAGATACTTTTCTATGTCTTCAGATGTACTGGGCACACAGGTACAAAGGTAAAAGATACTTTTCCACACCTTCAGATGTACTGGGCACACAGGTACAAAGGTAAAAGATACTTTTCTATGACTTCAGATGTACTGGGCACACAGGTACAAAGTTAAAAGATACTTTTCTATGTCTTCAGATGTACTGGGCACACAGGTGCAAAGGTAAAAGATACTTTTCTGTCTTCAGATGTACTGGGCACACAGGTACAAAGGTAAAAGATACTTTTCAATGACTTCAGATGTACTGGGCACACAGGTACAAAGGTAAAAGATACTTGTTCTATGTCTTCAGATGTACTGGGCACACAGGTACAAAGGTAAAAGATACTTTTCTGTCTTCTGATGTACTGGGCACACAGGTAAAAAGGTAAAAGATACTTTTATATGTCTTCAAATGTACTGGGCACATAGGACTAAACCTATAATCAATCAACTATGAATGCTTGACTATTTATGCCGTGTTTATTTGATATGGTAAAACCTCATCAACATGAACCGGCTTAAGAAAAACCCATGGTAAACATAAACAACATGGAGGTCCCAGAAGGGATGTATTCTTGTTTCAAGTCCCTGGTTTGTGTGTTTTAACACGGTTTTGCTGTATTAAGTCAACAGAACATTAGCACACACAAAAAAGATATGGGGAAGTTACCTTGCTACTGGATAAGATACACACTGAAAACATCTGATGACTCTGTGTCACTAGAATGTTCTGTAGCTGTAACTCACAAAGCCAAAGACACAAGAAGTAGACAAGTAAAGACAGAGATAACAAATATAGAGAGGACGTGGGTGGAGCAGCTGGAGAGAGTTAATGCTTCAAAGGGGAACAATGGGCAGAAAAGGGAACACTTGAACCAGTTAGTTTCACAACGATATCATTTATATGCATTGTATAACAACAATATCATTATATATATTTATTTTAAAATTATATCATTATATAAGTAGAACAGTTTAAATACACATACAACAATATCATTATATATATTTTATTTTAAAATTATATCATTATATATGTAGAACAATTTAAACATACATACAACAATATCATTATCATGCAGAATAATTTAAATACACACACAACAATATCAGTATATATGTAGAACAATGTAAGCACACACATATGTAAGCATACATACAACAATTCCAATGTGTGCATGCTTGAAAATTCATCCCTGGCAGGTCACAGGTACTGGGAGTCAAAGTTTCTTTTAGAATACATGTATACAGACAATAATGTCAGTATACATACACAAATGTAATTACACACACAACAATGTAACGACACATACAATTCAAAGCCTGCGTACCATATGTGTGGGCTTTGAGCTTCACCCCGGGCAGGTCATGTGTACTGGGCGTTGAGTCAAAGTTGGTGTTGAACAGGGTATCCATCATGGTGGATTTACCAATTCCAGTTTCACCTGGATAAAGAAGAACATTAACAAATAGAGCAGTAAAATATGTCAAGCAGTAACCAGTACTGCAGTAACCAGTACTGTAGTAACCAATCTCACAAATCCAAATCATCTCGGGTGGGGGGAGTTTGTGATCTACCAGCTGTCTGCACTGTGCCACTTTACAAATATTTGCTAGATAAAAGCCCACACAAAGTATAACTGTTGTTGTTGATATAAGAGGACACTGGTCATCAGCTGACCCAGAGTATGTCCACAGCTGTCTGACTCGGCTTTGAAATGTCAGTTAAAATGAGGGCATCTGACTGGTAATCAGACCGAGGTTATTCAACTTCTGATTTTCAAAGTGTGCACATCCTTGTACTTCCTCGATCTGAGACTGTGCCGCAGTCACGCAGCTATTTGCAGAAAGAGACTGAACCAGACAAGAGAAAACAGCTGCAATTAAGTTCATTCTCTTACTTTTAATTCTATTTCTTTAAAAACAAAAAATACAGAAAACATGCTGTGAGAATCAACTGCACTCACCAACACACAGGATGTTGAAGCAAAAGCCCTGGGCTACAGATTTGTTGACTAGCTGATCAGGGAGGCTGTCAAAGCCTACATGTCCTGTGAGATTCAAAGAGCGAACCATGCTGTGTATCAGCTGGGCTGGTGACTGCAATGGAGGACATGTTCAAACATGAAAACACATTAGTTCAAAGCTGTACAGCAGACAAGGACAAGAACAACCCTGGTTGCAAGGTTGATGAGAGAAGGCATGGGAGCTTAAGGCAGGCAGCAAATCTTTCAGTAAAAACAATGTGTACTTGACAATATATAAACATTTGAGGAAAAACCTTGGATGCTCTGTCTCTCTCAGAAAATGATCTACTCGGTCGCCTTAGGGCCCTTTTCATTGCCGTGAGAGGTATAGCCTTAGACCTCTATTTCATAGACCAATCGGCACAAGAAGGGTGATGTGGTCAGCATCACGCCAGCCACCTCTAGTTCCCAGGACTGCACCCAGTACCCACTCAGGACTGGGTCGACCTGGGAGCCAAGGTCATTTTTGAAAAAAGTCCAGCTCCTCTAGGGAGCAAACCCACTACCTTCCGCTCTACCACAGCGACTCCCACTTAGTTACCTAGCAATGAAATTCGTTACATATTTCAAAATAAGCATTTCCACCCCTCTTTAAGTGAGATATGAAACATACCAGGAACACACATAGCAATCATAATGCATCATTCATAAGGGCCAGTAGGAATTATGACGCAATACTGACAATTGAAACTTAAGAGATCTGTAAAAATAATGGACACTGTAGTAATTAGGAGTACCCAAATAAAATACCGACATTAGGTTATCAATGTCAGACTTGGACATTAACAAAAGAACACGAGAGAAGACTTACCACCTGTGAAATGAGATGTTTGAGAATGGCTGCGAATAAAACCAGAAGAGATCGAGTGAGAAACGATGTGATTACAAGAACTATTGGAACCATGCCCATCGTTAAATTTATTGAGAAGCAAAGAATGAAATGGTTTGGTCACCTAATGAGGCCAGCATCAAGAGCATACAACATGAAAATCGAAACACCAAGAGGCAGGGGAAGACCAAGAAGAAGATGGATTGAAGGAGTCACGGACAACTTGAGACTTCATAACATCACGTCATATGAAGCGACTGAGCGCGCCCTGGCTCGGTTGCCGATCATCTGATAGACTGCGACACCTAGCGGCACAAGCAGATTTTGACAAAAGAAGAAGAAGAAGAAATAAAATACTGTAAACATTAGAGCTACTGGTTGTGTACGAACAGGATCCACCAATATTTAAATACTACCCCAAGAGAAGAGAAAACAGTCAATACAATTATTTTTTAAAATATTTAACAAACTAAATAAATACACTTAAAAAAAAATGGGTGGTCATTTCATCAAAAGAGGTGTGACAGAATTTGATTAGGTGAAGAGCAGACCGACCAAGCAAAGATGCAATCTAGATAATGAAAAGCCTGTTACTGTTATTAAATGTATATATTAATAATCAATACTAACGTGCTACGGTCTTGATACGCCTTACTAAGTCTTTGAGTAGTTTTTTTTTTTTTTTTTTTTTTACAGTACAGCTAAGAGTCAGCTTACTTAAGTCGTGAATTATGTGACTGATGATTCAGACAAGCAAACAAATAATTTAGATAAATGAATTATTGAGTGAACAGTTTGCCAGGATGAATTACACGAATACTAATAGTATAGTTGCTAAGTTGGTCTTGAGTACTAGAATGTGATCTCGTTCACAAACAAGTCAATATATGTATGTGAGTGTCTTCCTTTCCAATGAGGATAAGTGATCACTATTAGTATTGTTAAATATATATATATCTAATTAAATTAAATAAAACGTTTTCCTCGTTATTTCGTCCACTGATTACATCACTCCTTGCTCCAGTGCTACAGATGTCACAGTGGTGCCATCTCCATCTCGTCAGCATCCACCCCCTAGCTAGTGTGAACCCATCGATTACTACAGCAAGAACATGAACGATTTACTTACCCTTTCTACAACCACTGACGACATGTTAAAACCAAATATTTTACAGGTATAAAATCAAATCCCAGATAAAAGATCGTCCGTCAACCGATCCCCCAACAACAGCAGATAAAATATCAGGAAGTACACGGAGGCTTTTTCTAAACTCTCACATAAGAGATCTACCGTTTCAAAATTGAAATTGTGTGCTTTATCTCATTCAAGTTAGTTAAAACGAAAATTGATATCACAGCACTCGGGGCATTCCCATGCGTGCTCCGTCCGCATCTTCAGCAACCAGCGCAGAGTTCCAATACTGATGGTACCGGTCACAATCTGTTTATATGTCCGTCTCACCTTTCCTCTGAGTGTAGCGATCGGCCAGACCCTGGTTACACCCAGGTGCCTCATTCTCTCCAAGGCCATAATAATCTTGTTTCTCTACTGATTCCATTACTTGACCCCAAAGGGTCTTGACAACATCTGCCCTGTCATGCATCAGTTCACCGCCCAGTGGTGCAGATCCAGCCAATCTGTCTGCCTGTTCATTACCCACCACGCCGGCATTCCCAGGAGAAAAGATCCAAAGTATGCTCACTACCCGTGATCTTTCCAGTGAAGCTTGTCCACTCTGTTCAAAGCATCCCTGTCTTCACCTTTCTCAGCATACTTTCAGAGACTGTTACAATTACGACATGTGTATGCATTTTGTTGTCTAGCCACCGGAGAGCTGCAGTTACAGCCTCCACCTACATTCTCATACTAGACGTTGTGGTGTCGTAAGCTAGGCTATCTTGCACCAAAGATTTTCCATTGGCTTTCGCTACAAACCCCCAGGTACTTCTCTTTCCTCTCAGCACCGAACCATCTGTATAGATAATCAGATCACCTGGGCGTGAATTGTCGTGAATCAACTGTTGGACTTCATCCTCCGTAGCACCAGTTGGCCACTCTCTGCACTCCCGACCCAATGTGATCATAACCCTACACAGGTCAGACTTTTCCTCCGATACGCTGAGCCACTCCTCTCCTCGCACAATGTTCTCCAGCATGAACACATGTCTTATTGTGTCTTCTGCTTGAGCCATCCATGATTTCCCCTCTTCAGCCTTTGACCCTCATTCAAGTGTGTGTGAAATCTTTGTAGAAGCATTTTTACAAGGTTCAGATATAATTTTAATATCGTGAGCAATACATTCACAAGCATAAATTGGCACTTAGAGAAGGCGATGTGTGGATGCATGAAGGCTAGAGGGCACACTTTACAGTCAACGTATCAGGCCCTGCAACAGTTAGTAGATGAGATCATTACTGAAGACTGCTGGCAAGGGGCTAAAAGGAGATAATTACTGAAGATTGTTGGCAAGGGGTTAAAAGGAGATGACTACTGAAGACTGCTGACAAGTGGTTAAAAGGAGATAATTACTGAAGGCTGTTGGCAAGGGGTTAAAAGGAGATGACTACTGAAGACTGCTGGCAAGTGGTTAAAAGGAGATAATTACTGAAGACTGTTGGCAAGGGGTTAAAAGGAGATGACTACTGAAGACTGCTGGCAAGTGGTTAAAAGGGGATAATTACTGAAGACTGTTGGCAAGGGGTTAAAAGGAGATGACTACTGAAGATTGCTGGCAAGTGGTTAAAAGGAGATAATTACTGAAGACTGTTGGCAAGGGGTTAAAAGGAGATGACTACTGAAGACTGCTAGCAAGTGGTTAAAAGGAGATGGCTACTGAAGACTGTTGCTATTGCTTTTCTATTAGGGTGAGCTTCTTTAGTTATGGTCGACTAAGACCTAACCACTGGACAATGACACTTTTTAATCAGAGTTCCTTCTCCTAGTTAAACTACTGTCCACAGCTGACCGGCTTCATCCGTCCGGCCTATGTCTGTTTTACACAGGCGCGGCCTTCTACCCAGTTCTACAATCCCTAACCTGGAGGCCAACAGGTGGCGGTAGCAGTTAAAGAAAACACTGGAAACATTTACAGAGAAATGAGGACATTAGTTGGTAAATCTAATCAACCAAATTGGACTGATTTAGATGTCGAGTTCCCATATTTATGTCGTTTGACTGATTTACTTCGGACGTACCCACTTACGGTTGGGTCGACCTCAGGACCAAGGTATTTTTTAAAATAAAGTACAGCTCCGTTTTGACTCCAACCCATGATCTTCGGAGCGTCCAGCCACTATAAAACGGAAGCCACCCCCTCCCCCTTCCCTCGGCCGCCATTAGCAAGTAGATGAAAGAAATATGGATTAGAGCAGCAATTTTCAATTAGACAAGACTCGTCGACCTCTCTTGTGAAAAGTCTGCCACGGACTCGGTAACTTTTAAATTACCATTTGTTAAAGAAGAAAAAAAAAAAAGACAGAGTAAATCTATATTAGAATCGCAATGTCGGTTGGTGGGTGCTGCTGTTGTTTGTATTGCTGTATTCTAAAGAAAGGGAAAAACAGATACCTATGTTCAACCATCTTCTGATGAACTCTTGGCCTAAACCAGCTCCTGATAAACTCTTGGCCTAAACCAGCTCGTGATAAACTCGTGGCCTAAACCAGCTCCTGATAAACTCTTGGCCTAAACCAGCTCCTGATAAACTCTTGGCCTAAACCAGCTCCCGAGGAACTCTTTGTTTAAACCAGCTCCTGATAAACTCTTGGCTTAAACCAGCTCCTGATAAACTCTTGGCCTAAACCAGCTCCGGATGAACTCTTGGCCTAAACCAGCTCCTGATAAACTCTTGGCCTAAACCAGCTCCTGATAAACTCTTGGCCTAAACCAGCTCCTGATAAACTCTTGGCCTAAACCAGCTCCTGATAAACTCTTGGCCTAAACCAGCTCCTGATGAACTCTGCCTAAACCAGCTCCTGATGAACTCTTTGTCTAAACCAGCTCCTGATGAACTCTGTCTAAACCAGCTCCTGATAAACTCTGTCTAAACCAGCTCCTGATGAACTCTGTCTAAACCAGCTCCTGATAAACTCTTTGTCTAAACCAGCTCCTGATGAACTCTGTCTAAACCAGCTCCTGATGAACTCTTTGTCTAAACCAGCTCCTGGTGAACTCTGCCTAAACCAGCTCCAGATAAACTCTGCCTAAACCAGCTCCTGATAAACTCTTTGTCTAAACCAGCTCCTGATGAACTCTGTCTAAACCAGCTCCTGATGAACTCTTTGTCTAAACCAGCTCCTGGTGAACTCTGCCTAAACCAGCTCCTGATAAACTCTGCCTAAACCAGCTCCTGATGAACTCTTTGTCTAAACCAGCTCCTGATGAACTCTTTGTCTAAACCAGCTCCTGATAAACTCTGCCTAAACCAGCTCCTGATAAACTCTGTCTAAACCAGCTCCTGATGAACTCTGCCTAAACCAGCTAATGATAAACTCTTGGCCTAAACCAGCTCCTGATGAACTCTTGGCCTAAACCAGCTCCTGATGAACTCTGCCTAAACCAGCTCCTGAGAAACTCTTGGCCTAAGCCAGTTCCAAAGTAGCCTTTGATTACGTAAACAATATCACAGACCCCAAAAAATGTGTTCCGTGGACCCGAGGGCCGCCTTCCCAGTTGGAAATCATTGATTAATCCGACAGATGAAACAATTGAAACACTGCTACCTGCACTGGTTCACAGTCTACGACCCATAGCTTTCTCATGATGATAGCGCCTGGTTGCAAGAGCAAAGCTCCCCAAAAGTATGACCAACAGATAGTGACGTAGGAAAAAGAAATGACGACCGCCCCGCAATATAGCAACAATTTCTTTTTAAAACAAACAAATTCGGGGGTTAGGGTAGAAGTAGGAGAAAGGGAAAGGGGGGGGGGGGGGGGGGTCGTTGACGGGAATTCTTCCCAACAGGTGACCCCTGACTTTACTTCACCACTGCCAGCAGGCTCCTCGTAGAATATTTAATGCCTGACATTACACACTATAACTAGGTGACCAGACATGGGACTGCCAGAACGACATATATATTCTAGCAAGCATTAGCTGCATATTTACAACTTTAAAAAAAAAAAATAAGTGCCATAAATTAATAGTATTTTGCAATGATGAAATACATGTCTGATGGATATGCTGAGGGGAACCCCAGTCGCGTGTGATAAGCATTCAAAAACAGCCACGTCAAACGGCGCCGGCCCGCTCGTAGAAGAAAACACGTGTTGCAACTGCTGACTGGTCTGCCGACGTCAGAACTCCAGACAGTCACATCTGTGGACTGGGTTAGGGGGCGGCACCAGAGCTTCTCCAAAGGGATACTCACTCACGAGAGGTTTTCTAACACACTGCTGTGATTTTGTCGTTTTAGTTGAACACCCTGGATTACTAAAATAAGAATATGAAAGATGGAGTATATACTGATATTCTAAACAGTTCTGGAAATTATTTGTTATGGCTTATAATTTGTAACAGTTAAATTGTTCTCAATTCTGTTGAAGTTCCTGAAAGTAAGGACGCGGTAACAGACGGCAAAAACTAATATCAATAGTCTAATCTATGGCAGTAATGCAATAACTAAGATAAGGAAAGCTCTAAGTAACAATGCATGTGTTTTATTACATAATGTATGTATTCAAAGCATACAATGTGAAAACATGTATGAATAGGCCTATATGTCAGTATATGTTGTATAAAAATATTTAATGTGCAGTTGAAATCAGTTATAATATTTGTTATTTAAAATTTTTTTGCTTTTAGTAAATAATTAAATAAATATTTTTTGTTGTTTTCTATGAAAAGAAGTTGAAAGTTCCAGTTTGAAAACTAAAAGTAAAAGCTTACTTTGATTATTGACCAATAGAATGTGAGATGTTTCTAGGTTGCGGAAACACGGAAGCAATCTCGCAGTCGAATGTGTCGGCGAATTGTTGGTGAGAGCAAATATCATGACAGTCTAACTGTCCGCTCCCGTGTGTCGACTTTCTGTCGTTATTCTTCTTGCAACATTTTATTGTGTTAGACTCAACATGTCAGAGACTGGCGAGGAAGCCAACGGCGATGTTAAAACCGTGGAAGGGATTTTAAAATTGAAAGGGAACGATGAACTGAAATTCGGATTGTTGATCGGACTAATCGAGCTGGAGCAGGCGTCAAACAAGGATGTCGTTGACACGGTCCTTTACCTGGTATGTACCTTGTTCATGTTTGTTGTCTGCAACACTGACTGTACATGTGCTTTGTTACTGCATGTTAAAAAAAAAGGTTACGTTTAACGGTAGTTGCCTTGAGCTGTATGAGACTGTTTTAAGCGTTGCAGCCCAGTGACACGGCTGGGATTATGGCCGCTGTAGTGGGTGTGTCCGCGCGGGTTGACACCAGGACTTCGACAGGGACACACGCATTTCACTATAGATATAAAATAAACAAACAATGAACTCAGCTCCTCCTGTAAACAGACACAGCTAGCTATTATCAGAAATATAAAGGCCAAGCATGTAGTCATTGAAAATTTCTGGGAAATACTGTCAAACTGAATTTTGTTTAATAAGTTACCCAACATATAGCGAGAATATTGATTTTTTAGTTGAAAATGTCTTATTACATGAGAGCACATTGACCTGCTAGCAGTTACCTGTTCTTACATCTAATGTCTGAACTATCTGATGTGAAAGACTAAGCACTGGCTTTAGCCAGCAAGTGCGGAACTGTTAAAACAGATATTAGTGATTTTGAATTGAAGCTGCCACAACAGTACTTGACCTGTTCATTGTACCCTGGTCTGATATCTGTTCTGTGCTAACTTGAACTCTGTGTGTAGTCTAGTGTAGTCATCTTGTGGCTGTGATAAGATCTTATTTACTTTTGGATCACCTTCTTCACTAGCTTCTCATTATCTGATTCTAATTTTTGACAGGGTTCACTGAACCCAGTGCTATCCTGATCTGCCCTAGACCCCCACCCCCCACTGGCACATAGACTCCCAGTCAACCCATGTCAGGCCCTCCCACTGGCACATACTTCCAATCAACCCATGTCAGGCCCTCCCACTGGCACATACTCCCAATCAACCCATGGCATCCTCCCAGACACATAGTCAACCCATGTCAGGCCCTTCCCCCACTGGCATATACTCCCAGTCAACCCATGTCAGGCTCCTCCCACTGGCACATACTCCCAATCAACCCATGTCAGCCCCCCCCCCCCCACCACTGGCACATACTCCCAATCAACCCATGTCAGCCCCCCCCCCCCCCCCACTGGCACATACTCCCAATCAACCCATGTCAGGCCCTCCCACTGGCACATACTCCCAATCAACCCATGTCAGCCCCCCCCCCCCCCCCCAATCAACTGGCCCCTCCTCCTCCCCCCACACATACTCCCAATCAACCCATGTCAGCCCCCCACTGGCACACATACTCCCAATCAACCCATGTCAGCCTCCCCCCCCCCCCCACTGGCACATAGTCACCCCCCCCCCCCCCCCACCCAATCATCAACCCATGTCAGGCCCTCCCACTCAGCCAATTCATGTCCCCCTGATTAGTTTTTTAAATGCAATGTTGAGAAAATAATCTCTTTACAAGTTGTTCCAGGGTCACGGAAAATGGCAGATACACAGATTGATACAAATGAAAACAATACAAACACAGAAGAAATAGTAATGTGAAAGAAATGAATCACACCTGTAATGAACTAAACACCTGCCTAATAAAGTCACAAACAAACGAACAAATGTCAATTGGTTCTGCCAGATTTTAATTAAAAAAAACACGCAACTAACTAAATGTTAGAGCTAGTCGAGCTTGTAAATCTGCTTGATGAAACATCAACCAAGTATGGCATGGAAATAAACACAGAAAAAACACACAGAAGTAATAACTAAGAATCCAGCTTTCAGTATTTCACCAATCTATGTTAAAGGTCACAAATTAGAACAAATGACTCATTTCAAATATTTAGGATCTATTTTAAGTGACTTGGGCTCAAGACCAGAAATCTAGGATTGCCCAGACAACATCAGTCCTTGCCAAGCAGCAAACATTATGGAGATCCAAAAACATTTAATGCAAAACTAAGATTCGATTGCTAAGAGCACTAGCTATTAGTACATTTACATATGGCTGTGAAACGTGGACCTTAACAGCTGAATTTGAAAGAAAGATAAAAGCATTAGAAATGCAATGTTTCAGAAAAATTCTTGGCATATCATACATAGACCACATTACACATGAAGAGGTTCGCCATAAAATTATACAGCACATTGGCAACTGTGAACCTCTTTTAACTACAGTGAAAAGAGGCAAAATGCAGTGGTATGGAAATGTAATAAGATCTTATGGCCTCTCAAAAACAATACTGAAGGGCTCAGCAGAGGGAAAGAGGAGAAGAGGGAGACAATGAAAGACCTGGTTACAGAACCTGACTGACTGGACAGGCCTCAGGCATGCAAACATAAAGTCCATCGCAACTGACCACTATCAGCAGTCAACAGAAACTAGTGATCCAACGACATGTAGTGTTATGGGATGATGATGATGATGAACTAAATGTAAAATTGAAGTCTAGTATTTGAATTTTAGAGTTATCCTTGTGGGTTCTTTGGGGTAAAGTCAAGAATAGACCCTCTGCAGCCCTAACAAATATGTCCTCAGAGTTGACTGATAAAGTGTTTCCTTTAAAGTCAAAGAGAATAAACAACAAGAACTTTCTTCCAGGTGTTGACAGCTAGCGAACATGGAGAAGTGAAGAATTTCTGAGTTATTTATACAAATATTTAATTATCTGGGCAAATGGATAACATCAGAAGGAAGATGACTCACAGAGATAAGGATCATGGTAGGACATGCACAAATTGCATTTCTTAAAAGTGTAGAAACGTTGTGTACAACAAATCAGTGTGATTAGAGATGGAAAGGGGGGGGGGGGGGGGTTGAAGGGTGGACGGGGAGGACCAAAGAATGTATGTGTGTTACATAGAATCAATCTGTGAATTATGGGAATTTAGTAAACAAGCATAGAATGTGTTTGAGGCTTCACAGATGCGCTTCTTGCTGTACATTACAGCACACGATATGTGTGTGTGTGTGTGTGTGTGTGTGGATGCCCACCCTGATGTGTACATGTAGCACACCCACCCTGATGTGTACATGTAGCACACCTGTCCTGATGTGTACATGTAGCACACCCACCCTGATGTGTACATGTAGCACACCCACCTGGATGTGTAAGTGTAGCACACCCACCCTGATGTGTACGTGTAGCATACCCACCCAGATGTGTAAGTAGCACACCCACCTTGATGTGTACATGTAGCACACCCACCCTGATGTGTACATATAGCAAACCCACCCTGATGTGTACATGTAGCACACCCACCCTGATGTGTACATGTAGCACACCCACCCTGATGTGTACATGTAGCACACCCACCCTGATGTGTACATGTAGCACACCCACCCTGATGTGTACATGTAGCACACCCACCCTGATGTGTACATGTAGCACACCCACCCGGATGTGTAAGTGCAGCACACCCACCCTGATGTGTACATTTAGCACACCCACCCTGATGTGTACATGTAGCACACCCACCCTGATGTGTGCATATAGCATACCCATCCTGATGTGTACATGTAGCACACCCACCCTGATGTGTACATGTAGCACACCTGCCCTGATGTGTACATGTTGCACATCCACCCTGATGAGTACATGTAGCACACCCGCCCTTATGAGCACCTGTAACACACCCACCCTCATGTGTACTGTAACAAACCCACTCTGATGTATACCAGTAGCACCAAGAGCAAGCACCATGCTCCCCAGTAAAGCACAGGGATATGGAAACCAGCTGGGTTGACCATGTCACTTGCTGAAGGCAGCCATTTCTTGTTTCCCCCCTTTGTGAGACTTGGCTGTAGGCAAGGTTGTCAGCTACAGTAGTCTTGTAGCTTGTCATCCTCAGCCGTGTCATCTGCATACAGGGGACTGTTTATGTCTTCAGGAAGCGCTGGTTATTTAAATGTATATGAGAAGGAGTGTGGATGTCATGATTCCGTCTCTGCCATGGCACAGCCAGAGGCTAATATTCTTGTGTCCAGACCGGGCACTGTTGTTGGAGTTTGCTTTGACACTTTGTACACTGTCAGCCTCATGTATTTACTGTGTGACTGTGCTGACCAAGGTATAACGAGTTCACTGAATATCTCTATTAGAATCTGTAGAATGTTCATTTATTTATTGTATCTGAAGTAGTCTGTCTTGCTTCTTGCGTTCACTCATTCAGTCCCATGAAAGTACCACTGGAAGCATGTTTTCTTTCTTGGATGACAGGAGTTAGTGCATTTACTCAAACAGGAGTTTGCTCAGGGGGGGGGGGGGGGGATAGATTCACTGCCCAGTAACAAGTATGTCATACAAGATAACTTATTATGGATGTGCATGCAAACCTAAATTTATGGAACAAGACCAAAGTCCAAAAGGGGCCAGACAACCCGAACTTTCTACCGGAGTTTACAGCTGGTAAACACAAGGAAGAAAAAAAAGAAGACTTGTACAAGAGCAGGTTGTGTTTGAACTCTTCGGTGGATTGTGTTGCCGTTCCTGTCATCTGAGCCTGAGAAAGGCTATGTCTGTTGGATTGAGTTTATCAGAGACCTCTGCCAACATGATCTCACAATGCAGTGCCAGCAGTGTTGTACAGTTGTTATTCCCTTCTCCAAGCCTCCATGGGTTTCAGAATGCAGTGCCAGCATTGTTGTACAGTTGTTATTCCCTTCTCCAAGCCTCCATGGGTTTCAAAATGCAGTGTCAGCAGTGTTGTACAGTTGTTATTCCCTTCTTAAGCCTCCATGGGTTTCAAAATGCAGTGCCAGCATTGTTCTACAGTTGTTATTCCCTTCTTCAAGCCTCCATGGGTTTCAAAATGCAGTGTCAGCAGTGTTGTACAGTTATTATTCCCTTCTCCAAGCCTCCATGGGTTTCAGAATGCAGTGCCAGCAGAGTTGTACAGTTGTTATTCCCTTCTCCAAGCCGCCATGAGTTTCAAAATGTATTGCCAGCAGTGTTGTACAGTTGTTATTCCCTTCTCCAAGCCTCCATGGGTTTCAGAATGCAGTGCCAGCAGTGTTGTACAGTTGTTATTCCCTTCTCCAAGCCTCCATGGGTTTCAGCATGCCATCGTCAACAGATTCTTTGCCTCACGAGTGAGAGTGAAAGTAACAGCTAATGTAACAGAGGTTGCTTCCTAGAACCACTCTTGGGTTTCCCGGAGACACTGCTGTTATTTCTGATTGAATAACACAGATAAACAGATTCATGAATGGAGGAAAGAATAGGGAGCTAGTTTTATCAACATCGAGGCGAATAATGAGGTAGGTAGGCAGATCTCTAGCTGGATGCGGGGATTGATAGATGGATTAATAAATTGACAGACTCTGTGAGAAAGAGACACAGAGAAAACAACAATTAATCTGCTGCAGTTCAGTCTGTTTCTCCAGACATGAAAGAAACCACTCTGTCATATCCCCCCCCCCCCCCCTTCTTCTGTTTCCACTTAATGACAGCTGCTGGAGTACCGTGGCTAGCACATTCTGTTGCTAGGTTGTTGGTCATGTCTTCACGTTCCCATTAAGACCAGGATTAAACACTCACACATATGACCTGGGATGTGAAGGCAGCCACCATGATATTGACCACTTCATCAGCCATCGAGTGACGATTGGTCTCTCAGATGATTGTTCTTTCATCATATACCTAGTATCTACCTCTCCTCCGTGTACCTAATCCCATGAGAAGCATTTGCTTCAGAGACAGCAAGAGAAATATTGATTTGCCGTGTTCCGATCCTCTTACCCAGATATATAAACCACATCTCAATGTCACGTTTTTGTGATCTTGTGTTCAGTCTAGGTGAGTCAGTGGTTGGTGACATCAGCAAATCTCAATATGTAACATCAGAATCAGTAAATATTCATCGAATGTTCACACATAAATATACACACAAATAAATGTGCACATCAATAATATACACGTCAATCAATAAAGCGAGGAAGTAGATACAAAAGGCCAGTCAGTAAACCTGCTGCAGATCACTGTTGTTTCTGTTCTCTTCAGTCCCCCCCCCCCCCCACACACACACACATATCTGACTTTTACACCTTATTGCTTTTCCACTACTTGTCTACTCGCTTAGTAAACTTCACAGTTTCATTTTTATCGCCATGTAAACAGTATTACATTAGTGATAACCAAATAAAGTACATTGTTTAGTATTCCTCCGTTCATTGTTTCCGCCTGCAGACCATAGCGGAACCATGCAAGCACTTGCCTGAACCGGGCAAGCACTTGCCTGAACCGGGCAAGCATGGAGAAAGACAATGTGTCATTCATGTGCTTTCATATTAAAATTATGGGGACTTGTGGTGTCAGCATTTTCTTCTGAAAGACTGATGAGTTTCAACTTTCATGTCCAACGATGGGCACTCAGGTCGATTGACCATAGGAATGGCTTGCAGTTAGGAGAATAATTTTGGTGTGGGCACCGTGTTTCTGACCTCCTACCACGGAGACTTGCTGAATTCTTCTTCCCCTCTCAAAGCCCAAGAACCACCAGGTTATACAAGACTAAAACATGAACATCGTTTGTAGGAAGGGCTGTCGGAGTGTAACCTGGTCATTGAGAATATTGAAAGAGCTGTCAGAGTGTAACCTGGACATTGAGAATATTGAAAGAGCTGTCAGAGTGTAACCTGGACATTGAGAATATTGAAAGAGCTGTCAGAGTGTAACCTGGACATCGAGAATATTGAGAGAGCTGTTAGAGTGTAACCTGGACATCGAGAATATTGAAAGAGCTGTCAGAGTGTAACCTGGACATTGAGAATATTGAGAGAGCTGTTGGAGTGTAACCTGGACATTGAGAATATTGAGAGAGCTGTTAGAGTGTAACCTGGACATTGAGAATATTGAAAGAGCTGTTGGAGTGTAACCTGGTCATTGAGAATATTGAAAGAGCTGTCAGAGTGTAACCTGGACATTGAGAATATTGAAAGAGCTGTCAGAGTGTAACCTGGACATTGAGAATATTGAAAGAGCTGTCAGAGTGTAACCTGGACATTGAGAATATTGAAAGAGCTGTCAGAGTGTAACCTGGACATTGAGAATATTGAAAGAGCTGTTGGAGTGTAACCTGGTCATTGAGAATATTGAAAGAGCTGTTGGAGTGTAACCTGGACATTGAGAATATTGAAAGAGCATCATTATCATAGATAAGTGATAAAAATCATGAGAGATATTTCATAAATATTTGTTAACAGTAATTGCAAATCAGGCACGTTATAATATCGTTGTTCGACAAATATTTGATACATGTATGATCAAATTATACCATATATATGACAAATATTTAATACAATTTGCTGTGAATCGGGCGGCTAGCGAACGACTGACTAACTGACCGACTACATCAGTCTTGCTGTCTGCTGGCTGTGAACCAGGTCACATTATTGACATTCTGTGTTGGACATTGATTTTCCTAGCTAAATAAAGGATTGACAGAGCAGCAAGCGTCAATGGCGAGGCCTGCAGGCAGGTACATGTACGTGTGGGTTATTGATTGGGGTAAATATGGAACATGCTGGCGGCCGTCAGGTGATTGGGTCGTTGCACGTACGGACTTTAGTTCTTGCAGGTCTTCCCGTTCGTTCTGTTGCCGCTCTTGTACCTTTGAGCGCCAGTTTTGATTGTCCTCCTCCACCTCTTCCTCCTCCTCCTCCCCCTCCTCATCCTCCCCCTCCTCCTCTTTCTTCTTCTTCTTCTTCTTTTTCTTCTTCTTCTTCTTCTTCTTCTTCTTCTTCTTCTTCTTCTTCTTCTTCTTCTTCTTCTTCTTCTTCTTCTTCTTCTGCTTCTTCTCCTCCTCCTCCTGCTTCTTCTTCTTCTCCTCATCCTCCTCCTCCTCCCCATTCTTCTTCTTTACCTTTTGCTGCTGCTGCTCCTCGTTCTGCTCCTGCTGCTTTTCATTCTCTCCATTGTCACTTGCTTACCTTTAAGTGTCATGTCTTCTTTTCTTCTTCTCCTCCTCCTACTCTTTTCCGTGTTAAAACTAGACTATAAATAGCCAGTATTGGTGGTGCTGCATGGGACATATCGACTGCCTCCTGTCATTGGTTGATCCTCACTTTCGGGTTTGTCTTGCAGGAGCCACGGACCGTTGAACACCCCCTACACCGTTAATGTGCATTGGTCAGGTCTGTCCTTGACCAGGGCCTCGATGCTATGCGCGGCCACACAGTGGTTACTGACAGAATTGTCATGTCCACCGGTAATTAGACCACAGCCTAGAATACATCAGCCCAACATTAGACTACAGCCTGGAATATGTCATGTCCACCCGTAACATTAGACCACAGCCTAGAATATGTCATGTCCACCCGTAACATTAGACCACAGCCTAGAATATGTCATGTCCACCCGTAACATTAGACCACAGCCTAGAATATGTCATGTCCACCCGTAACATTAGACCACAGCCTAGAATATGTCATGTCCACCCGTAACATCAGACCACAGCCTAGAATATGTCATGTCCACCCGTAACATTAGACCACAGCCTAGAATATGTCATGGCCAGCCGTAACATTAGACTACAGCCTAGAATATGTCATGTCCAGCCGTAACATTAGACCACAGCCTAGAATATGTCATGGCCAGCCGTAACATTAGGCCACAGCCTAGAATATGTCAGGGCCTCACATCGCACCACAATATCTGCAGTCGTGAGACCTTCTGTGCTGTTACCGTTTGGCTGGCCAGTTTATCCCTCCAGTGTCCGGCTACCTCCGTCTCTAAACCTTGTAGTGATCACACACCTACTGTATAGTAAGGCTTGTTCTGTCAGAGAGAGAGAGAGAGAGAGGGGGGGGGGAGGGGGAGGGAGAGAGAAGGGAGGGGGAGGGAGAGAGAGAGAGAGAGGGAGAGGAGAGAGAGAGAGAGAGAGAGAGAGAGGGGGGTCCTTGGAAATATACGAATCTATGACATATAGAATCGATATTTGACAGCACAAACTCCGCTGTGACCGTCTTTCTGGTTGACATGATCCCCAAGTTAAAGCTTGCTCTCCTGTGTTGATGGCACGCTAGTCAAACAGTAGCCCTTAGTCGCCCAGATATGATGAATGGATGGGTGGGTGGATAGATAGACAAACAGTCAGACAGAATGAACGAACGAACTTTATTTTTTAAGGGTTATAAATTGGGCATCCAGGCCCGACTTAGTTCGGCCCTTCCTAGCAATCATCTTTCAGTTCACAATTGCATGCTATCGGTAATAAACGTTGTGTCAGTATAAAACCAACAGTCTGTCTTCAAGAGAATGAGATCTGTAAAACTGATGCACACGCAACACCCAGGTTCTGAAACAGGACTGCAGTTCAGTAGTGGACGAGCAACCAGAACTTTCCGCCAGAGTGTACAGCTGGTGAACGCGAAGAAGAAGAAGAAGAACATGTACACAATGAAATAATACATCATATATACTCAATAAAACACATTCAGAAATACACACGTATACACACTCTTACATTGTCATATATACGTAATATATACCTACATGCATACATAAAGGGACAGACGGATGGACGGACAGACAAACAGTCAGTCAGTCAGACGGACAGACAGACAGACAGACAGACAGACAGACAGATAGATAGATATATTAGTTAGATGAGTGGGTTGGTTTTGGATGGACAGATAGAAAGATAGATAGATCGATCGACCAACCGATCGATCGACCGACTAACAGACAGACAGACTGACCGACATAGACAGATAGCACGCACACGCGGGCGCATACGCACATACACACAAGAGAGAGAAAGAGGGAGAGAAAGAGAATGGAATGGAGCTGTGACCATATACATCAAAGACTCCATCCAGGTCAGTCAGTTACATCCTTGTCTCCAAACGTTGCGTCTGGCCGTCTACAGATTGGTTTGTTTATTTGAACAGTTTTACCTTCTCTTTTCACTTGCAAACTTCTTGTTATAACGGCTCTGTTATTTTCTATCTCTAATTTGTTTTTTATTTTAGTCATGTTATAATATTCATACGATCTCTGTTGTAATAGATCAGTAACTGGCGACTCCGTGTTATAATAGATTCCTATAATAGTATACAGTATAATTAGTTGCTGTCCCCTATTGTAATAAGCTCAGTCAGTTGATCTGTCAATCACCCTATCCTTTACAGAATGTCGCTCTCTTGATGGCACTCCTGAAAGTCTCTCCTTCTCTGTCATTTCTCCAGCCCTGTGTGCTTGACTAACCATGTTTTCAATGTTCTGTATCCACGCTCGAGGAGGTCTGCCTCTGCCCCGTGTTCCGGAAACCGCACCTTCCACCACCGCCCTGTCCAGACCACCATGTCGCTTGATATGTCCCAGATAACCCAGCATTCGAGAGGGAATGTTGCTAATTAGTAAGATAAACTAACTAGCCATTTTTCTTCTTTTATTTTTGAAGTGAGTTACGGCGCTCTATTATAATAATTCCAGTTTTGCAATTTTATTGACGCTTGAAATGACTGCAGATATATCTGTTGATCAGTTGGAAACACTGTGTATTGACTGTCTGGTTTGTGAATCCTCGGGGGACTGTGAGCTTGTTTGAGTCCTGACAAAAGCTGACCTTTGTGAGAATGGGATTTGTTGGGAGCCTTATCTCCCAACTCTGTACCACACGGGAACTGTGTTGCAGTCCTCTCACCTCCCCTTTCTGTTCAAGTTCAGAAATCAACGATGTGTACAAGACCGTACTGGACTTCGCATCTGCTGTGGGATATCTGCAGATCATCCAGAAGACAAAATTCAGTTGGTTGGGATTAGATCTCGGTTTGGTAGTTTCTGTCACTGGCATAAGGTATCTCACAGACTAGTTTGAGACCATCAGGTCTATGTTATCTCAGAGACATGCTTGGGATCAGGGTATAGGTTATCTCATGGACTAGCAGTGATCAGGTCTAGTTGTTGGTCCTTGCTCTGTATAAGGTATCTCACGTTTTGATGGCTTCTGAGGTTTCTCATTGTCAGCCCACTGCAAACCAAACACCAGTGACACGTTTGATGCTGTATGATTGTTCTGTTTAGATTTCAGAAATGAACGAGTTTTTCATAAACGTTAAACGTCATCATTTTAGGTTGGATAAATACTCATTTGGCGACATACACGCGTAAATCAGATGAGACACTAGGGTACATGACAGAAGAAAACATACTATCACTCTCAGAGTTGAAGACCCACGCCATAGGTTACCATCTTCTAGACTTGCTTATTGATTGATCGAATCATTGCGTGTGTTCAGCCGACTGGTAACGTCAGCCTATCTGGGGTGTTTAGTTTGTGTCAGTAAGTGTGAATGACAAGTCGTGACTAGATTATGTCAGCTAACAAATCTAGAATATGAGTAGATTTGGTTCAAGACCGGGGCGTCTCAGAGACGCAGATGCTAGCGCGCTTTCCCGCCAGACTGGCGACCACAGTCATATTAGCTGCCACTTGACCATGTCGAATTAGGTATCAGGGATTCATCTGGGAAATACCAGTGGCCTGGCAGTGGTTGACCACATCACAGACTGTGTGCATACACGAACGAACGAGCGAACTTTATTTTGTCTGGAGCTAACACAGTGTGTCACGTCCGCGACCAGCAGTGGGCATGGGACTTTGACCATTAGCTTGATTGTGTGGAGGGTTAATCATTGATCCGTGTGGAGGGTTGACCATTGTCCTGACTGTATGGAGGGTTGACCATTGTCCTGACTGTATGGAAGGTTTACCATTGTCCTGACTGTGTGGAGGGTTGATTATTGTCCTGAATGTGTCGAGGGTTGATCATTGTCCTGACTGTATGGAGGGTTGATCATTGTCCTGACTGTGTGGTGGGTTGATCATTGTCCTGACTGTGTGGAGGGTTGATCATTGTCCTGACTGTATGGAGGGTTGATCATTGTCCTGAATGTGTGGAGGGTTGATCATTGTCCTGACTGTGTGGAGGGTTGATCATTGTCCTGACTGTATGGAGGGTTGATCATTGATCTGACCGTTGGAGGGTTGACCATTGTCCTGACTGTGTGGAGGGTTGACCATTGTCCTGACTGTGTGGAGGGTTGATCATTGATCTGACTGTTGGAGGGTTGACCATTGTCCTGACTGTGTGAAGGGTTGATCATTGCCCTGACTGTGTGGAGGGTTGACCATTGTCCTGACTGTGTGGAGGGTTGATCATTGCCGTGACTGTGTGGAGGGTTGATCATTGTCCTGACTGTGTGGAGGGTTGATCATTGTCCTGACTGTGGAGGGTTGATCATTGTCCTGACTGTGTGGAGGGTTGACCATTGTCCTGACTGTGTGGAGGGTTGATCATTGATCTGACTGTGTGGAGGGTTGATCATTTTCCTGACTGTATGGAGGGTTGGTTATTGTCCCGACTGTATGGAGGGTTGATCATTGTCCTGACTGTATGGAGGGTTGACCATTGTCCTGACTGTGTGGTGGGTTGATCATTGTCCTGACTGTGTGGAGGGTTGATCATTGTCCTGACTGTATGGAGGGTTGATCATTGCCCTGACTGTGTGGAGGGTTGATCATTGTCCTGACTGTGTGGAGGGTTGATCATTGTCCTGACTGTATGGAGGGTTGACCATTGTCCTGACTGTTGGAGGGTTGACCATTGTCCTGACTGTGTGGAGGGTTGATCATTGATCTGACTGTGTGGAGGGTTGACCATTGTCCTGACTGCGTGGAGGGTTGACCATTGATCTGACTGTGTGGAGGGTTGATCATTGTTCTGACTGTGTGGAGGGTTGACCATTGTCCTGACTGTGTGGAGGGTTGACCATTGTCCTGACTGTGTGGAGGGTTGACTATTGTCCTGACTGTGTGGAGGGTTGACCATTGTCCTGACTGTATGGAGGGTTGACCATTGGCCTGACTGCGTGGAGGGTTGACCATTGTCCTGACTGTGGAGGGTTGACCATTGTCCTGACATGGCCAAGTGGGACAGTCATGTGCTTCACTGACGCGAAGTTAGGTTAATGAGTGTAGTTGTTAGGAGAAGCTGAAGTGTTAGTGCTTTATCGACTGAGACAGATCGGACCAAATTATATCATGATGTTCGGAAGTGAATCAAGGAAAGTTGGTCGATTTGTGAAGAATTATTTGGAAATCTGAGGAAATATGGTATTATAGACCAATGTGAGAATACCATGCACAGAGAGAAGCGGTGATGAAGATGTCTTGGAAGAAACTGACTCATGAATAGACGTGATAATCTACATTAGAAGGAGACAATCTACATTCTTTGGTCATGTCATGAGAAGGAGGCAACTGTAGTACATCGTGACAGTAGGAAAGTTGGAGGGAAGGAGCGGGAGAGACCGAGAGAAAAGATACTGGATGGACAGATTAACATCATGGCATGAAGGATCATCTTTCTTAGAGTTGATTGAAAGTACACCAGGCAGAAGGTTGTGGACAAACTTGACAACTAACGGTACACAGCATGGAAAAAGAAGAAAGAGAAGAAGAAGAAGGAAGAGAAGAAAAAGAAAAAGGGGAAGTAGAAAGAGAAGTAGATAAATAAGATACTAGGTCACGCTAGACAGATATAGGGACTCCAACAGCGATGGCGTGCTCGTTGGCAACCCTCCAAATCTGACTGACAGTCTGCGAGGCTTGACGTAGTCGACCAACCTGCATAAAACTGTCACATTTCATTGTTATATTGTCTTGTGCGCTGAGTGGAAAGTATTTCCGCTGATGGCTAATAATTTACGCACCTCTACAGGCTAGCGCAGCTTAGAGTGGACTGTGTTGATATGAGTTTCTTTTTTTTTTTTTTGGATGCTTTTCCTCCCTGGGCGATTCCCAAAACATTTTTAAAACCACCCAGTTGCCACGTTACCAGGTGTAGTGGATTCCTAGAGCCATTCTGATTCTGACAAGCAGACGACTATGGACATCGTTTAACTACACTGACAAGGTGAACAATGCAATGGTTTGGACATATAATAAGATCTCCCCAAAACAATACTGCACTCTTATTAGAGGGAAAGAGGAGACGATGCAGACTAAGAAAGACCTGGCTACAGAACCTGACTGACTGGTCAGGCCTCAGGCATGCAACCATGAAGTCCATCGCAACTGGTGGAGGGAGCTGTTCAGACAGTCAACAGAAACTGGGGACTTAACGACACGCAGTATTACAGGATGATGATGATAGCAACAGTGACCCCGCCATTCCACCATGCAACTGTGCAGTATGTTCCTATGACAGTTGACATGTCATACTGGCCACGGGCCGTGATTCTCATGTCTGACACTAGCATAGTTCATCACTGATATCTGAAACAGCAACAACAGCAAGGATCTGTACAAGTTGAAACAGTTTATGAACGAATGAATATGTTCTGTTCAGCACACTCAGAACGGGAGATTCGTTTATAGAAACTATCGCCAGTTATGAACATGAGAAGGTTTCTTGGTGTTTAGGAAGATTGTTCACCCAGTATCAGCTGTTAAAGGGTTCGAATCTTAGAGGACGTGTACGTGCATGGAAGAACAACCAGAAATGGATGCGAAGAGCTGCAAATCATCGACTAGAGCATGGTTCTGGAAAAAGCAGGATCTGCCCCAGCAGAAAGGTTAACAGAACACACGGGAGACGTTTTATGTGTGAACATATATGAGGCAGGTGAATTGGCAAAGGACTGAGAAGTTTCCGGTAGATCCTAATGTCGCTGACTTTCTGCAAATATCCTGCTCGATAATGATGGTGAGTACGCGACATCGACGGGGTTGAAGAGACTCTGGAAACATTGTGCTGGCAACTAAGCTGTTTGTTCAGCCAGCACATACACATAGGCAAGCAGTGCACCAACGCAGATATCATCAACGCTGTACGGACTGGGCTAGTGGATGACGATGATGAATCTCTAACATTATTGCGTGACATGGTACTAAAACGGTGAAACACGTCTATGCCGAGATAGGAGACATTATAACTAACTGCTTATGGTAATAATTTGTATAAGTACCTTGAAGTTATTGCTGCATCGTGGGGCTGAACACGCATGGGAATGTCCAATGTACAGTGAGGCCGATTGTGATAACATAAGATCTGAGAAGCGGCAGCAAAAAAAAAAAAAAAAAGGGGGGGGGGATGGGGGTGTGGGAGGAGGGGTGTTGTCTACCGGTTATTTCAATATGTTCCATTGCTTGCGGAAACTGTCTGACCAACCAAGGCTGGAACCTGATGCCTCTGATACTGAAGGGCAGAACAGGACTAGAGAAGTAAAGAAGAAGAGGAAGAAAAGAAGTTCAACAGGGTTTTTGTTTAGATGATACTGATGCGCATGCCGAATCGAACCCAGCTGCCTGACATGTAACATTCCCGTAAGAAAGCAATTGTTGCCCGGTAACTGGCTTTTCAATTTGGTTGCATGATCTCGGACAAAGCGGCCAGTGTAATTTGATGGGCATGGCGCCTGCTGTAATGTGATTGGCATGGCGCCCTATCTAATATGATTGGAAAATATCGGCGTGGAGAAACCGTGTTGCCATAAGATGATGACCTCTTGGTTGTTGTGTGTGCGTTTAATCTGGTGCACGGGGCCAGGGACATGAACTAACGGAGCATGTGGGCTGGTTGTGGCGATGACGTGTACCATCGACTTGCAGGGCTGTGGTTCATGTATCCACTAGCCAACATAGTCTCCTCATCTTATATCCCCAGACAACAGCGGCTGCACATTTGCACTGCACTCGATTGTTTTTATGATAATTATGTATTTATTAAGTCACACACACACTCTCTCACACTGAGACCAAATGGAATATAATATACATACAGAAATGAGACATGGACTTGTGACAGAAAGTTCAAGGAAATCTCCTATGTATAGAGGTAACAAAGGAAGAGCTGTTCTGACAGCGCCGTGAGTCTATGGTGCAAGTCACTTCTCACCTGGGAAACAATTCTCCAGTCAACCTGGAGATCAAAGGGTTGCCAGCTGGTCCGTAGTTAAGACGCCAGCCAGACGTCGATTTTTAGCCGTATTCAGAATATCAGGCATTGACAAACATCCATAAATGATGGTAATTGTGAAGACGGCACCGTTTGTGTGTGTGCGCGCGTGCATGTGTTTGTGTGTGTCAATCATTGCATCATTTCCCTAATGTGGGATCCGAAACATATGTTTAGGAAACACAGAAAAGACTCACTGCCCCATAATAAGCATGTCGTAAGCGGCGATTAATAAGGAGTTTGTTGAAATGGGATGTGTTGGGCCGAAAAATACGAATATCGCAGCTTAGCTGTAAATCACAGCACAGCTGTAAATCACAATACAGCGTGCCAACCGCCCTGTTAATGGCTGCTCACACCTGTCCTGCAAGAGGGATCTGTCTTGTCTTCATTTACTAGCCGGGGTCGAACACAGAGCTGATTCCTCGGATATACAAATACTTGCCATTAACTGAAGGATGCGTCCTTGACAGTTGCGCTAAGTCACTGGCTACTTTCTGTGCCAGCTTGACCACTGTTGTAGTGGAGACGTTTAGAGAGAATGACTTGGCCATTACATCCAACTAACGTGCCGCATCACTGAGGCCGGAAGTCTGTCACAAAAGACTGGCTTATTTCTAGAAACATGACTGTTGTTTCTAAGACGCCGCGGTCCACGTGCTTAATGCATTCTGCTTGTTTGATCATGGGTAAGAGAGAGCAGAGGCCAGTCCGCCTGGTGCCTATCTCAACCCTTGTCAATGTAGACTGATTGACGAATTGTCGTCTGCTTTTACTATGTCCCAGCCGACGTAAGTGGGATCCCTTGTAATGGCGGTGATACCTTTTGGCTGCAGTCCAGCTGTTGTTTAGGATCATTGAAGCAATCACATAACTGGCTATAATTGGTCTAAGCGTTGTGTCCACCCGGAAGTACAGGTTTTCTTTTGACCATCTAAAATGGTCATCGTGAGAAACTGATTTTTCTATATGTGGTGTTGGGGGTATGGTTCTCAGGTATTGAGTTGACTAGAATATTACCAGGGGGTACGGTTCTCAGGTATTGTGTTGACTAGAATATTACCAGGGGGTACGGTTCTCAGGTATTGTGTTGACTAGAATATTACCAGGGGGTACGGTTCTCAGGTATTGTGTTGACTAGAATATTACCAGGGGGTACGGTCCTCAGGTATTGTGTTGACTAGAATATTACCAGGGGGGTACGGTTCTCAGGTATTGTGTTGACTAGAATATTACCAGGGGGTACGGTTCTCAGGTATTGTGTTGACTAGAATATTACCAGGGGGGTACGGTTCTCAGGTATTGTGTTGACTAGAATATTACCAGGGGGTACGGTTCTCAGGTATTGAGTTGACTAGAATATTACCATGGGGTACGGTTCTCAGGTATTGTGTTGACTAGAATATTACCAGGGGGTACGGTTCTCAGGTATTGTGTTGACTAGAATATTACCGGGGGGTACGGTTCTCAGGTATTGTGTTGACTAGAATATTACTGGTGCAAAAGTCATGGGACAAGATTTTGTTTGCACCACAGTCAAACCAGACCTCTTTGTCTGTACTGATACAATAATTTTGCTTCTGCTGCTACTGCTATTCCACCGACTACTGCTCTTTTCGCTTCTGCGGCTACTACTACTACTACTACTACTACTACTACTACTACTACTACTACTACTACTACTACTACTACTACTACTACTACTACTACTACTACTACTACTACTACTACTGCTGCTGCTACTGCTACTGCTGCTGCTGCTGCTGCTGCTACTACTACTGTTACTGCTGCTACTGTTACTGCTGCTACTTCTGCTGCCGCTGCTGCAGCAACAAAATTTAATACTACTGTTGCTGTTGTTACTGCTACTACTTCTGCTGCTGCTGTTGTTACTATTAATACCACTACTAACACCACTACAGCTAGTGCTGCTGCTAGTACTGCTGCTGCTGCTGTAGATGCTATTGCTGCCTCTACTATTACTACTACTGCTGCTGCTACTACTACAGTTACTATTGCTGCTTCTGCTGCTGCTACTATAACTTCTGCTGCTGCTACTATAACTGCTGCCGCTGCTACTATAACTGCTGCCGCTACTAATACTACTGCTGCTGCTACTACTTCTGCTACTATTACTACTACTACTGCTACTGCTGCTACATAATTTATACTACTACTACTGCTGATGTTACTAATACTGCTGCTACTACTACTGCTGCTTCTGCTACTGCTGCTGCTCCTTCTACTGTTGCTGCTTCTTCTACTGTCGCTGCTACTACTATTACTAATCCTGCTGCTGTTGCTGCTGCTGCTGCTGCTGCTACTACTACTACTACTACTACTACTACTACTACTGTAGATGATGTTGCTACTACTCCTTCCACAATCATCGCCGCCGCTGTTATGATAATTCTGATCACCACCACTATTTCCATCTCTGTCGTTACCACCACCGTCTGTTCTGGTTATGCTGCTGTCTTGAGCTGGACTCCAAAGGCACCCATCGGATGTCTTGCGGAGTTGTCAGCAATGTTGATTCAAACAGATCCTCCACACAGAAGGCTGGCAGTCTGTGAATGTCGCGTCTGTCTGTTAATGTTTGTGTCAAGTCGGTTAATGTTGCCTTAGTCTATTGAAGTTGCGTCAGTCTATTAATATTGCGTCAGTCTAGTAATGTTACGTCAAGTCTATTAATGTTGCATGTCTATTAATATTACGTCAGTGTATTAATGTTGCGCCAGTCTAGTAATTTTGCGTCAGTCTAGTAATGTTGCGCCAGTCTAGTAATGTTGCGCCAGTCTAGTAATGTTGCGTCAGTCTAGTAATGTTGCGTCAGTCTAGTAATGTTACGCCGCTCTGTTAACTTTGCGCTAGACTAATAATGTTGCGTCAAGTCGGTTAATGTTGCCTTAGTCTATTGAAGTTGCACCAGTCTATTAAAATTGCGTCAGTCTAATAATGTTACATAAATCTATTAATATTACGTCAATCTATTTATGTTGCATAAATCTATTAATATTACATCAGTGTATTAATATTACGTCAGTCTAGTAATGTTGCGTCAGTCTAGTAATGTTGCGTCAGTCTAGTAATGTTGCGTCAGTCTAGTAATGTTGCGTCAGTCCAGTAATTTTGCGTCAGTCTAGTAATTTTGCGTCAGTATATTAATATTGCGTCAGTGAATTAATGTTGTGTCAGTCTATTAATATTACGTCAGTGTATTATTGTTACGTCAGTCTAGTAATGTTGCGTCAAGTATGTAAATGTTGCATCAGTGTTCATGTTGCGCCACTCTATTTACTTTGCGCAGTCTATTAATGTTGCATCATTCTATTAACTTCGAGCTTGTCTGTTAATGTTGCGTCAAGTCTGTTGGTGTTGCCTCAAGTTTGTTAATGTTACACCAGTCCGCTTATGTTTTCATTAGTTTGTTCATGTTGAGTCAAGCATTTAGCGCCAGTCTATTCAGTTACCCAATCTGTTAATGTTTACATCAGTCTGTTTCTTTATGTTAAGTCAGGCATATAGAGCTAGTCTGTTAAGTTACCCAATCTGTTAATGTTTACATCAATCTGTTTGTTCATGTTAAGTCAGGCATTTAGCGCCAGTCTATTCAGTTACCCAATCTGGCAATGTTTACGTCAGTCTGTTCAATGTATGTCAGTCTGTTCAGTGTTGCGTCAGCCCGTTAATATGCCCTAATTTATCCACAGCTGGTCGGCGGGGAGTTTGACATCGAGAGCAACTTTGTCATCCAAGATCCCCAGAACATCCTACACATGCTCAAGTTGTTGGCCTCCTGCTCCCACACACTCCAGGTGAGTCCTGTCTTGTTTCCCTGTTGTCTTTCGTAACTCGACATGGCACTATGGTTTGTGTTGGTTCCTAGGCTCCATGTTTTAATCTCACGGAAAACTACATTGATGGTTGGACAGGTATTGATCGATTAGTTGTTTGCCTGTCTGGAGGACACTGAGGTCCGAAACATTTTTGGTGATATCTTGTCAAACTTGAGAAGGGCCTGCATCTAGGGAATGCAGATTTATGTTAGATTATTTGTATAATTGGTGACCACAATGCCTTTTTTACTGAGAGCATCTTGAAGAGCTCTGGTTTTCCCTTTGACACCAGAACTCTGTGAAGGGATCAAGCACGGTACTGGCTCTTCAAGTCAGCTGAGAGAGACACAAGAGGATCTCACTAGCTCATGATTCAGCACGGCACAGAGAGACATGAGAGGATCTCACCAACTCGTGATTCAGCACGGCACAGAGAGACATGAGAGGATCTCACCAGCTCATGATTCAGCACGGCACAGAGAGACATGAGAGGATCTCACCAACTCGTGATTCAGCACGGCACAGAGAGACATGAGAGGATCTCACCAACTCGTGATTCAGCACGGCACAGAGAGACATGAGAGGATCTCACCAACTCGTGATTCAGCACGGCACAGAGAGACATGAGAGGATCTCACCAACTCGTGATTCAACACGGCACATAGAGACATGAGAGGATCTCACCAACTCATGATTCAGAACGGCACAGAGAGACATGAGAGGATGTCACCAACTCGTGATTCAACACGGCACAGAGAGACATGAGAGGATCTCACCAACTCGTGATTCAGCACGGCACAGAGAGACATGAGAGGATCTCACCAACTCGTGATTCAGCACGGCACAGAGAGACATGAGAGGATGTCACCAACTCGTGATTCAACACGGCACAGAGAGACATGAGAGGATCTCACCAACTCGTGATTCAGCACGGCACAGAGAGACATGAGAGGATGTCACCAACTCGTGATTCAGCACTGCACAGAGAGACATGAGAGGATCTCACCAGCTCATGATTCAGCACGGCACAGAGAGACACGAAAGGATCTCACCAACTCGTGATTCAGCACGGAACATAGAGACATGAGAGGATCTCACCAACTCGTGATTCAGCACGGCACAGAGAGACACGAGAGGATCTCACCAACTCGTGATTCAGCACGGCACAGAGAGACATGCAAGGATCTCACCAACTCGTGATTCAGCACTGCACAGAGAGACACGAGAGGATCTCACTAACTCGTGATTCAGCACTGCACAGAGAGACATGAGAGGATCTCACCAACTCGTGATTCAACACGGCACAGAGAGACATGAGAGGATCTCACCAACTCGTGATTCAACACGGCACAGAGAGACATGAGAGGATCTCACCAACTCGTGATTCAGCACGGCACATAGAGACATGAGAGGATTTCACCAACTCGTAATTCAGCACGGCACAGAGAGACATGAGAGGATCTCACCAACTCGTGATTCAGCACGGCACAGAGAGACATGTGAGGATCTCACCAACTCGTGATTCAGCACGGCACAGAGAGACATGAGAGGATCTCACCAGCTCATGATTCAGCACGGCACAGAGAGACATGAGAGGATCTCACCAACTCGTGATTCAGCACGGCACAGAGAGACATGAGAGGATCTCACCAGCTCATGATTCAGAACGGCACAGAGAGACACGAGAGGATCTCACCAACTCGTGATTCAGAACGGCACAGAGAGACACGAGAGGATCTCACCAACTCATGATTCAGCACTTCACAGAGAGACATGAGAGGATCTCACCAACTCGTGATTCAGAACGGCACAGAGGAATAGGCAGGTATTTGGGCTGGGCTGGTCACATGTCCCTGATGGGTTTTGGTAAGTCATTACGTAAAAACATTGTGTTGAATATTTCATTGGGAACAGACTCAAACCCAATACCAGAAAGGAATTTAAAAGATACTGGTGAAAAGCTAACTGGCCCATTTTCCACTCCTTTGTATATTTAGGTCAAAGAAAATAGGCCATTATCTGTAGCAAATGCCGCAGTTATAATGTAAAGCGATAGGTCTTCGCACACTCTGGGCCTTGATAAAATAAGGTTCACGGACCAGTTCCATTCCTTTCCACCTTTGCTTTTTAGAAATGACTAGATAATTTCGAATCGTATCCGTTTCCCAGTTAACGAGGCTGAGTTGCTTCACTAGTATATGTGGCGGCTAACATAGAGACCGGAAGTATATGAAGGTCTTACATTGACATCCCTACCTCAGTCAATCAGTCAGTCAGTCAGTATATCACAGTCTCAGTCAGTATCTGCCATCAAATTACTTGTACCGCTGATATGATTGTAACACCGCAAAGCACTTTGGTTCATCTAGCTACATTGTACATGTTTAGAGCTAGAGCGTCAATGAACACTTGTGCTGTAACGATGTGCTGGCGTTGATATATTTGTGTCTGTACTGGCGCGCTATATTCACACATTGCTATATTTACAGAGCTGTAGACGTTTGCTAGAAATCTATACGGCTAGCGATCTCCTGTCGAGTGGTGATATAGAGGCAGTGTTGTGAGTAAGAAATGTCGAAACGATTTCTCGGGATCAGAATCGAAAGGCAGATCATGTACGAGGACTGAACGTGTTTTTCGGATACACGGAGGGGTTTCCTAGCCGGCCCGTCAGAGCAAACCTTTGATAAATTGGTTGTCTTCCGGGTGAACCACCGGCCATAAATTGGTTATTGATCACAGTCGAGGGCGTGTGTTCTCCAGCACGACCCCTGACTATCGGCTCCCCGGGTGGCTGGATCAACAAGGTTGGGTTGTGAGCCCGCAGTGCTGGAATTATTGTGTCCAGCAAAATCATCGTGGTGGCTTAGTCGCAGGGAACTTGAACACTTTCTGAGAGACAGGGGTCAAGTGAAGATCTAGTGGCAGATATGTAGATGCCTACTTAATTTGGCCAAATAAGATATTACAGACCATACAGGCACTTTGATGATGAGGAGTCGTCATCGCCCAGGCTTATCGGTATGGTGTATGATGATGATAATGATAAGAGATGCCCGAGACCAAACTGGCAGGACTTCTTCTTCTTCACTTCCTCTTTTACCGCTGTGGGTGTCGAGGGAGATAAAAAGGTTCTGTTTCTAGCTCTTCTGGCTGCCTCAACCATAGGCACATCGTGCTGTTGTAGAGTTTCTCTGATGTTATCCTTCCATCTTGTTCTTGGTCTACCCCGTGCTCTACGTCCTTCTTCTCTTTACATGTATGCTTTGTATGGTATGGTGTCACAAGGCATTCTGTCTAAGTGGGCAAACCATTTCACTTGCTAATTCTGTTTTATCAATCTTAAACCAGAGGCAGCCAGATGTCAGTCCATGTCACTGTGATTGTAGTCCCCTGACGGGTAATGCCGCCTCGTGGAAGTCACGGTGATTGTAGACCCCTGACGGGTAATGCCGCCTCGTGGAGGTCACGGTGATTGTAATCCCCTGACGGGTAATGCCGCCTCGTGGAAGTCACGGTGATTGTAGTCCTCTGACGGGTAATGCCGCCTCGTGGAAGTCACGGTGATTGTAATCCCCTGACGGGTAATGCCGCCTCGTGGAAGTCACGGTGATTGTAATCCCCTGACGGGTAATGCCGCCTCGTGGAAGTCACGGTGATTGTAGACCCCTGACGGGTAATGCCGCCTCGTGGAAGTCACGGTGATTGTAATCCCCTGACGGGCAATGCCGCCTCGTGGAAGTCACGGTGATTGTAGTCCTCTGACGGGTAATGCCGCCTCGTGGAGGTCGCGGTGATTGTAGACCCCTGACGGGTAATGCCGCCTCGTGGAGGTCACGGTGATTGTAATCCCCTGACGGGTAATGCCGCCTCGTGGAAGTCACGGTGATTGTAGTCCTCTGACGGGTAATGCCGCCTCGTGGAAGTCATGGTGATTGTAATCCCCTGACGGGTAATGCCGCCTCGTGGAAGTCACGGTGATTGTAATCCCCTGACGGGTAATGCCGCCTCGTGGAAGTCACGGTGATTGTAATCCCCTGACGGGTAATGCCGCCTCGTGGAAGTCACGGTGATTGTAGTTCTCTGACGGGTAATGCCGCCTCGTGGAAGTCACGGTGATTGTAGACCTCTGACGGGTAATGCCGCCTCGTGGAAGTCACGGTGATTGTAATCCCCTGACGGGTAATGCCGCCTCCTGGAGGTCACAGTGATTGTAGTCCCCTGACGGGTAATGCCGCCTCGTGGAGGTCACGGTGATTGTAGTCCTCTGACGGGTAATGCCGCCTCGTGGAGGTCACGGTGATTGTAGTCCCCTGACGGGTAATGCCGCCTCGTGGAAGTCACGGCGATTGTAGACCCCTGACGAGTAATGCCGCCTCGTGGAAGTCACGGTGATTGTAGACCCCTGACGTGTAAAGCCGTTTCGTGGAGGTCACAGTGATTGTAGTCCCCTGACGGGTAATGCCGCCTCCTGGAGGTCACGGTGATTGTAGTCCCCTGACGGGTAATGCCGCCTCGTAGAGGTCACGGTGATTGTAGTCCTCTGACGGGTAATGCCGCCTCGTGGAGGTCACGGTGATTGTAGTCCCCTTACGGGTAATGCCGCCTCGGGGAGGTCACGGTGATTGTAGTCCCCTGACTGGTAATGCCGCCTCCTGGAGTTCACGGTGATTGTATACCCCTGACAGGTAATGCCGCCTCGTCTGAACGTGGTGTATTAGGTTGCCACATTTTCCAGGCCACTAAAAACTGAGCTATTCTGGCCACTTGCCTTTCTCGTCGGCGTTTCCCCACCAGAAAATTCCAGAGAGTACGGAAATTGCATGATGCCCCTCTTTGTGTGGGGTTGTAGAGATTGAAACAGATTTATGTTAGTAGACAGAAAGATTTAAACCAGAATCTAACAAGGCAACAATGTCACCTATCAACTAATCCCAGTTTTGGAAACAGCCGGCTATCGCAGTAGAGATTAAAAGACAAATTATAAATGCAGTATAGAAACCAACTTTTTACTGTCAGTATGAGACTTGGACACTGGCTACAGAACAGGACAGAGAACTAACTAACCACCTGTGAAATGAGATGTTTTAGAAAGGCCGTGAACAAAACTAGAAGTGATTATATGAGAAACGAAGAAATTACAAGAACTGTTGCAACAACGCCCACAATTAAATTCATTGTCCCCGTGTGGATTATGGGGCCCCATTGGGGAGGTGGGGGGGGGGGGGGGGAGAATAGACCCATTGCCTCCCAGTAAGCATGTCGTAGGAGTCGACTATTTGGGAGCTTCTTTCAAAGTCAGGGTGCATATACACAAGCGGCAAGGAACAGCCAGCTGCACACAATTAAGCCAGTACAAGGAATGTACACGTAAAACTCAAGAACTGGCACACGGCCAAAGTCCAAATGGACGAACAACCAGGACTTTTTACCGAAGCTTACAGCCGGTGGACACAGAAACAGAAGAAATTCATGAAAAAAAAAACGACTGAAATGGTTCGGCTATTTAATGAGAAGGAATCCAATGATGCCAGCAATGACGGCGTACACCGTGAAAGTAGTAACACTAACAGGGAGAGGGCGACCGAGAAGGATATGGATTGAAGTAGTCACTGATACTATGAGACCCCACAGCATTAAAGGATACCGGATAACCGAGCGTGTCCTAGCTCGGAAACCTACCATGTGTTAAACCTGGCGGCACAAAACAGACAATGGACTCAAAAAAGATAGAAAATGAAAAACAAAGGAGCCGACAGATGTATGATATCTACTGGTTGCAAGGAAACATCCTATCGGTTAATCATCACTCCTGTCACCAGGACACGTACTGCAGTACCTCTCCATGTCATCTGTTGGGTCCGCGTGGGCGAGCTATAGTCTGTTTTGGACTACTTTGAGTGGCACATGATGCACTTCAAGTGCAAGTCTAGTTGAGGTTACACATTTGGCACATTTTTATATCAGGGTGCACGCGCACACTTGGTGGAAATTACAACAAATAGTGGACAACCAGCAACACATTGTAACAACTGGTGCACAACCAGCAACACATTGTACCAACTGGTGGAGAACCAGCAACACATTGTAACAACTGGTGCACAACCATCAGCACATTGTAACAACTGGTGGAGAACCAGCAACACATTGTAACAACTGGTGCACAACCATCAGCACATTGTAACAGCTGGTGGACAACCATCAGCACATTGTAACAACTGGTGGAGAACCAGCAACACATTGTAACAACTGGTGGAGAACCAGCAACACATTGCAACAACTGGCGGAGAACCAGCAACGCATTGTAACAACTGGTGGAGAACCAGCAACACATTGTAACAACTGGTGCACAACCATCAGCACATTGTAACAACTGGTGGACAACCAGCAACACATTGTAACAACTGGTGGAGAACCAGCAACACATTGTAACAACTGGTGGAGAACCAGCAACACATTGTAACAACTGGTGCACAACCATCAGCACATTGTAACAACTGGTGGAGAACCAGCAACGCATTGTAACAACTGGTGCACAACCATCAGCACATTATAACAACTGGTGCACAACCATCAGTACATTGTAACAACTGGTGGAGAACCAGCAACACATTGTAACAACTGGTGCACAACCATCAGCACATTGTAACAACTGGTGGAGAACCAGGAACACATTCAAACAACTGGTGCACAACCATCAGCACATTGTAACAACTGGTGGAGAACCAGCAACACATTCTAAAAACTGGTGGAGAACCAGCAACACATTGTAACAACTGGTGCACAACCATCAGTACATTGTAACAACTGGTGCACAACCATCACGACATTGTAACAACTGGTGCACAACCATCAGTACATTGTAACAACTGGTGCACAACCATCACGACATTGTAACAACTGGTGCACAACCATCAGCACATTGTAACAACTGGTGGAGAACCAGCAATACATTGTAACAACTGGTGCACAACCATCAGTACATTGTAACAACTGGTGGACAACCAGCAACACATTGTAACAACTGGTGCACAACCATCAGTACATTGTAACAACTGGTGGACAACCATCAGTACATTGTAACAACTGGTGCACAACCATCACGACATTGTAACAACTGGTGCACAACCATCAGTACATTGTAACAACTGGTGCACAACCATCACGACATTGTAACAACTGGTGCACAACCATCAGCACATTGTAACAACTGGTGGAGAACCAGCAATACATTGTAACAACTGGTGCACAACCATCAGTACATTGTAACAACTGGTGGACAACCAGCAACACATTGTAACAACTGGTGCACAACCATCAGCACATTGTAACAACTGGTGGAGAACCAGCAACACATTGTAACAACTGGTGCACAACCATCGGCACATTGTAACAACTGGTGCACAACCATCAGCACATTGTAACAACGGAGAGAGGGTTTGTTATTCCCAGACAGCTGAACGAATTCACATAGAGAGACAGGGTATATTAGTCCGAGACAGTTGAACGTATTCACATAGAGAGACAGGGTATGTTAGTCCCAGACAGCTTAACGCATTCACCCGGAGAGACAGGGTATGTTAGTCCCAGACAGCTTAACGCATTCACCCGGAGAGACAGGGTATGGTAGTCCCAGACAGCTTAACGCATTCACCCGGAGAGACAGGGTATGGTAATCCCAGACAGCTGAACTCATTCACCCGGAGAGACAGGGTATGTTAGTTCCAGACAGCTGAACGAATTCACCAGGAGAGACAGGGTATATTAGTCCGAGACAGTTGAACGTATTGACATAGAGAGACAGGGTATGTTAGTCCCAGACAGCTTAACGCATTCACCCGGAGAGACAGGGTATGGTAGTCCCAGACAGCTTAACGCATTCACCCGGAGAGACAGGGTATGGTAGTCCAAGACAGCTGAACTCATTCACCCGGAGAGACAGGGTATGGTAGTCCCAGACAGCTGAACTCATTCACCCGGAGAGACAGTGTATGGTAGTCCAAGACAGCTAAACTCATTCACCCGGAGAGACAGGGTATGGTAGTCCAAGACAGCTGAACTCATTCACCCAGAGAGACAGGGTATGGTAGTCCCAGACAGCTGAACTCATTCACCCGGAGAGACAGGGTATGGTAGTCCAAGACAGCTGAACTCATTCAGCCGGAGAGACAGGGTATGGTAGTCCAAGACAGCTGAACTCATTCACCCGGAGAGACAGGGTATGGTAGTCCAAGACAGCTGAACTCATTCACCCGGAGAGACAGGGTATGGTAGTCCAAGACAGCTGAACTCATTCCACCGGAGAGACAGGGTATGGTAGTCCAAGACAGCTGAACTCATTCACCCGGAGAGACAGGGTATGGTAGTCCAAGACAGCTGAACTCATTCACCCGGAGAGACAGGGTATGGTAGTCCAAGACAGCTGAACTCATTCACCCGGAGAGACAGGGTATGGTAGTCCAAGACAGCTGAACTCATTCACCCGGAGAGACAGGGTATGGTAGTCCAAGACAGCTGAACTCATTCACCCGGAGAGACAGGGTATGTTAGTCCAAGACAGCTGAACTCATTCACCCGGAGAGACAGGGTATGTCTGTCCACAAGCAGTCTCCATTAGAAACTACAAACATACAAATTGCTTATAAGTTGCTCCCAGTGTAAAGCTTTGCCCTGTAGTGACTCGGCGCTTTATTGCCGCTAGTAGCGTCCCCTGTTGCAGCTCGATGATGTGTGCACAACCACGTCTAGAGGCCGCTCTTGTCAGCCACGGACCCACTTCATTACCGACGGGTGGGACGTCTCCTCCTTTCGGCAGTTGACGCGGGGATCTGGTTCAGATCCAGCCAGACTGTTTCCATCTATCCGTTTATTCTTTCATCGTGACCTACTGGATGCTGGAGCTGCCAGGCTGGAGGTGATCAATATCACAAGTTTATGCGTGGCTAGTCGCACTTGCTGCAATCATGGCGTGAGTGTGGTTTTTGTGGAAGGAAGCCTCGTTTTAGTTAGGAGAGAGAGAGAGAGAGAGAGAGAGAGAGAGAGAGAGAGAGAGAGAGAGAGAGAGAAAGAGAGAGAGAGAGAGAGAGAGAGAGAGAGAGAGAGAGAGAGAGAGATTTGTATCCTTACAGTTATAACGAAGTAGCTTGAAAACGACTCCCAGTCGAAGGATCGCTTATAAAGTTACTGGAAGATCAAAACGCAAGCCAACCATTGAGATCACTATCGTCATGTTTATTGTCACATAGCTGAGCTGGTCTTGTTCTCCTCATGGGTGTTTTCAATCAATTCTGTCCATGCCATAGACTGTCTACCATGGTTTTCGCAGTTTCGTCTCAGCCTAATCCACCAATGACCTTTTCAGGTGTCACAGTCCTTCTTCTCGTTTGGCTTGAATTTCTCTCTGCCCCCCCCCCCCCAAAAAAAAAAAAAACTTCCTAGTTAAGGAGGCACCAAATGGTCTAGCCCAGAGATGACATTAAAATCCCGACAGCAAAATTCGCCAGTTCAACCGGAACAGCGACACGAGCAGTGATTTGTTGTTGTTGCAAAACCCCGATAGAACCCTCATATCGCCAGTCGAACCCGGGTGCAACAAATCGAACTCTTGCCGAAAAGATCGAATCGCGGAATAACCAATCGATTGCTGACATAGTCAATCGAACCCAAGCAACAAATCAAACGGCCAATACTTAACGATTACCGTTCACAGAGTGCCAAGGGATACATTTGTCGGAGGGGAGAAGCCATGCATTTGTAATGCCATCCGATGACACGACCGTCACCGAGGTTAGTTATCCTGTTTAATTCCACAGCCGTGAGACTAGTCCGGTACTGTGGGGCGACCACTTGACCAGGGTTTGTGTCCATCTGTCTCCTTCCAACTTCTCTGAGGTTCTCCAAGATGGATTCGAGTGGCTCACGAGTACGTGTGGCGTGGTTCTCATTGATCAGTCTGAATCTGGCCTGGGTCTGTTTCTTTTTTAATTGAAGAATCGTGACCCCCCAAGAGGCACATACAGAGGCCACCTCTATCATAGACACATCCTGCTGTTGCAAAGTTTCTCTGATATCTTTCCATATTGTTGATGGTCTGTCTTGTACTCTGCACCCTTCTCCCTTTTTGCGTATGGCTTTTATGGTAGAGCGTCAGAAGACATTCTCTCTGTGGGCCAACCGTTTCATTTGCTAACATTTAATGTCATTTAAAATTGATTCTGTGCTGACCTCTTGTGTTATGACGTAGTTTCTGATCTCATTTCTTCCGCTCACTGCTGCTGGGCTGTCTCAGAGATCTCATTTCTTCCGCTTACTGCTGCTGGGCTGTCCCAGAGATCTCATTTCTTCCGCTCACTGCTGCTGGGCTGTCTCAGACATCTCATTTCTTCCGCTTACTGCTGCTGGGCTGTCTCAGAGATCTCATTTCTTCCGCTCACTGCTGCTGGGCTGTCTCAGACATCTCATTTCTTCCGCTTACTGCTGCTGGGCTGTCTCAGACATCTCATTTCTTCCGCTCACTGCTGCTGGGCTGTCTCAGACATCTCATTTCTTCCGCTTACTGCTGCTGGGCTGTCTCAGACATCTCATTTCTTCCGCTCACTGCTGCTGGGCTGTCTCAGAGATCTCATTTCTTCCGCTCACTGCTACTGGGCTGTCTCAGACATCTCATTTCTTCCGCTTACTGCTGCTGGGCTGTCCCAGACATCTCATTTCTTCCGCTCACTGCTGCTGGGCTGTCTCAGAGATCTCATTTCTTCCGCTCACTGCTGCTGGGCTGTCTCAGAGATCTCATTTCTTCCGCTTACTGCTGCTGGGCTGTCTCAGACATCTCATTTCTTCTGCTTACTGCTGCTGGGCTGTCTCAGACATCTCATTTCTTCCGCTCACTGCTGCTGGGCTGTCTCAGAGACTCTCATTTCTTCCGGCTCACTGCTGCTGGGCGTCTCAGAGATCTCATTTCTTCCGCCTCATTGCTGCTGGGCTGTCTCAGAGATCTCATTTCTTCCGCTCACTGCTGCTGGGCTGTCTCAGACATCTCATTTCTTCCGCTCATTGCTGCTGGGCTGTCTCAGAGATCTCATTTCTTCCGCTCACTGCTGCTGGGCTGTCCCAGACATCTTATTTCTTCCGCTCACTGCTGCTGGGCTGTCTCAGACATCTCATTTCTTCCGCTTACTGCTGCTGGGCTGTCTCAGAGATCTCATTTCTTCCGCTCATTGCTGCTGGGCTGTCTCAGAGATCTCATTTCTCCGCGCTCACTGCTGCTGGGCTGTCTCAGACATCTCATTTCTTCCGCTTACTGCTGCTGGGCTGTCTCAGAGATCTCATTTCTTCCGCTCACTGCTGCTGGGCTGTCTCAGACATCTCATTTCTTCCGCTCACTGCTGCTGGGCTGTCTCAGACATCTCATTTCTTCCGCTTACTGCTGCTGGGCTGTCTCAGAGATCTCATTTCTTCCGCTCACTGCTGCTGGGCTGTCTCAGACATCTCATTTCTTCCGCTCACTGCTGCTGGGCTGTCTCAGACATCTCATTTCTTCCGCTCATTGCTGCTGGGCTGTCTCAGATATCTCATTTCTTCCGCTCACTGCTGCTGGGCTGTCCCAGACATCTCATTTCTTCCGCTCACTGTTGCTGGGCTGTCTCAGAGATCTCATTTCTTCCGCTCACTGCTGCTGGGCTGTCTCAGAGATCTCATTTCTTCCGCTTACTGCTGCTGGGCTGTCTCAGAGATCTCATTTCTTCCGTTTACTGCTGCTGGGCTGTCTCAGACATCTCATTTCTTCCGCTCACGCTGCTGGGCATGTCTCAACATCTCATTTCTCTTACATTCTGGCGGTCTCAGACTTATTTCTGCTGCGTGGGCTTCACAGACATCTCATTTCTTCTTAATGCTGCTTGTCCCAGGACATACTCATTTCTTCCGCTGCTGCTGGGCTGTCCCAGACATCTCATTTCTTCCGCTTACTGCTGCTGGGCTGTCTCGACATCTCATGTTCTCATTTCTCTTCCGCTTACTTCGCTGCTGCTGCTGTCTCAGACATCTCATTTCTTCGCTCACATTTTCTGCTGCTGGCTGTCCCAGACCTCTCATTTTTCTTCCGCTCACTGGGGCTGTCTCAGACATCTCATTTCTTCCGCTTACTGCTGCTGGCTGTCCCAGACATGTTCATTTCTTCCGCTTCCTTTCTGCTCACTGGGCTGTCCCAGACATCTCATTTCTTCCGCTCACTGCTGCTGGGCTGTCTCAGACATCTCATTTCTTCCGCTCACTGCTGCTGGGCTGTCTCAGACATCTCATTTCTTCCGCTCACTGCTGCTGGGCTGTCCCAGACATCTCATTTCTTCCGCTCACTGCTGCTGGGCTGTCTCAGAGATCTCAGACATCTCATTTTCTTCCGCTCACTGCTGCTGGGCTCAGACATCTCATTTCTTCCGCTTACTGCTGCTGACATCTCATTTTCCTCCGCTCACTGCTGCTGGGCTGTACCCAGACATCTCATTTCTTCCGCTACTGCTGCTGGGCTGTCTCAGGAATCTCAGCTTACTGCTGCTGGGCTGTCCCAGACATACATCTCATTTCTTTCCGCTCTCATTTCTAGACATCTCATTTCTTTCGCTCACTGCTGCTGGGCTGTCTCAGACATCTCATTTCTTCCGCTTTCTTCTTGGGCTCACTGCTGCTGGGCTGTCTCATACAGATTTCTTCCGCTCATTTCTTCTCGCTTCCACTCTCCGCTACTGCTGCTGGGCTGTCCCAGACATCTCATTTCTTCCGCTTACTGCTGCTGGGCTGTCCCAGACATCTTATTTCCCGGATACTAGTTTTAAATGCTGGTTACAATACAGATATGTGTCTTGCACACAATACCCAGTTATCTGCTAGTGGCGGGGTCAAAGATCCTTCAGTTGTGTAACTGACATGCATGCTGAAGTTGCACGATAACTCTCTCTCTCTCTCTGTACCAGACCTGGACAGCACATGGTGATATTACTGTTCCCACACAGTCGCCACCAGCATGCACCAGTTTCAGGATCGCAGAAACAAAGGACAGCATGGAAAAACATGTCTGACTCGAAACATGCCTCAAAGCCGGCTGCATATTAGGCATAATGGTAGATTGTGTGTGTCATAGAAATGTAAATATCGCCAGTCATTGATTTTATCGACATATCTGGTGTTATCATGCGCTGAAGTTGGAAACACAGTTTAGACATTAATGCGCAATCATACATCGATACATCCCAACTAGAAGAGTGTCACTTCTGGGTCGATAGAACAAACGGGAAGAATGACAAGACGTTATTGTTACTGCCTGTATTTGGTAGCCACAGATGCTCAGGTGTTGTTGTGTCTCATTTGTCTCTTGGATTATACTGGCCAGAAGTTTATGCTCTTGTTGCCGCTGGGAGTTTATGGGGGATGTGGGATTTATTTGCACAGGACGGTCAGTAGACCGTGCTCAGGCGATCAGTTTGTTAACTCACTTCACTAGATATGTGCTTGCTGATCGGCACTCCGGCATTGGCGCTCTTCGGGATGAAGAATGTCCAGTGTCAAATGATGTCAGTCCTTCACTCATTAAATCTTTCGTTGGTTTATTCATTCGTAATAATCGTATGATGTTATAAAATCAAAGGCAGCAATTTCAGTTAAAGGAAGAGAAAAGGGAAAACAGGAAACCTGTAGTAGTAGTGATACTAGTAGTAGTATCAGCATCTGTTGTAGTAGCAGCAGCATTTCAGGTAGTACTAGCAGTTGTATTGGTGGTGGTGTGACAACAGCATCAGTAGTAGTAGTAGTAGCAGCATCATCATCATCATCATCATCATCATCATCATCAGTAGTAGTAGTAGTAGTAGTAGTAGTAGTAGTAGTAGTAGTAGTAGTAGTAGTAGTAGTAGTAGTAGTAGCAGCAGCAGCAGCAGCAGCAGCAGCATCATCATCATCATCATCATCGTCAGTAGTAGTAGTAGTAGTAGTAGTAGTAGTAGTAGTAGTAGTAGTAGTAGCAGCAGCAGCAGTAACAGAAGAAGGAGGAGATATCAGTCTCTATCTTTTCCCTCTTTCATCGAGAGATATCAGTCTTTCTCTTTTGCCTGTTTCGTCGACGATTCTAACAAAGGTTTGACTTTGTGCTTGGGAGAAAACGAGTATTGTAACCGATAGGTTGCTGTTGGAGATCATGTCACAGAAAGCTCTGAACGCCCATCAAAATGGACAGCTAGAAACTAAGCGATTGGGACTCTGGCAACTTATACCAAGTGCCATGGTCTTCAGTGAGCGGCTCAGAAAACAGTGCAAGATAGTGAAGGATCGCAGGCCACAGCCACTGGAGAAACGTGTGGAGTGTTTTGCTTGCCAATCACCTCGGTGTGGGCCATTCTGATCTCCTAGGGTCTGAGAAGATTCAAGGAGAAGTCATCTGATTATATAATAGGTAATGGGACCTGGAGACGGGAGGTACCGGTACAAATGACAAGGGCAAGTAAGTTTTTAAACGGGGAGGAAAGAGGGAAGGGGGTACCGGTACAAATGAGGGGTTAAACGGGGAGGAAAAAGGGGGGGGGGGGGGTACCGGTACCGGTACAGTGAGGGGTTAAACGGGGAGGAAAGGGGGGGGGGGGGTACCGGTTACAAGTGAGGGAAACGTTACACGGGGGAGGGGGGTACCGGGACAAGTGAGGGGTTAAACGGGGAGGAAAGGAGGGGGGGGGTACCGGTACAAGTGAGGGGTTTAAACGGGGAGGAAAGGGGGGGGGGTACCGGTACAAGTGAGGGGTTAAACGGGGAGGAAAAGGGGGGGGGGTACCGGTACAAGTGAGGGGTTAAACGGGGAGGAAAGGGGGCAGGGGGTACCGGTACAAATGACAAGGGCAAGTAAGGGGTTAAACGGGGAGGAGGAGGGGGGGGGTTAGGTGTCGTGACAGTAGGTACTGTCAGAGGTGAGACGGGAGCATGTGGAGACGGGAGGTGCCATCAGAGATGACACGGGAGAATGCGGAAAGGGGACGTACCATCAGAAATGATACTGAAGAATGTGGACTAGGTAGAGATGATACGGGAAAATGTGGAGATGGAAGGTACCATCACAGATGAACACAGAGAGAGAGAGAGAGAGAGAGAGAGAGGGAGAGAGAAAGAGAGAGAGAGGAGAGAGAGAGAGAGAGAGAGAGAGAGAGAGAGAGAGATGCCACTGAGAAACAAATAAAAGTTCATTTCGTTTGTCACAAGAAGATACAGCAGCACTGCAGTAAGTCAGCATCAACAGCAAAGATATCAACACGTGATTTGTGTGTAGTCACCCACCACAGAAATCAAGATGCAACACCGAGCAATCAGGGAGATGATATTTAATTTCTCACAAGAGGATACGACACTCAAGATCAAGTAGCAGACCATAGTCTACGACTGATTTCGGCTAGTGCCAGACGTGGATAGCGAAGATACATGGAAGAACTAGTCAGAACAAACAGCAGCCAGAACGATAGCGCCAAGCCGATTATAGGTTGCCCCAGACAACGGAAATATAAACATAGACTGTCAGGAGGTGAGGGGGGAAATGAAGCGGAAAGATGGGGAGGGAAGCAGTTGTTGTCAGGTCCTAGTAGAAATACTTGGCTGGAGGCGCGGAACTTTGCTAATAGGAAACTCCCGGGATGGTCTTTGGGTTGATCATAGGTTAATGAGAAGGAGATTGTCACACTAGTTTATGTGGTAGATGTTACCAGAGCTGATCCTGGTTGAGATATTCTGTAGAGTCGGTTGTTATGTGGTAGTTTATTTGGTAGATGTTACCAGAGCTGATCCTGGTTGAAATATTCTGTAGAGTCGGTTGTTATGTGGTAGTTTGTGTGGTAGATGTTACCAGAGCTGATCCTGGTTGAGATATTCTGTAGAGTCGGTTGTTATGTGGTAGTTTATGTGGTAGATGTTACCAGAGCTGATCCTGGTTGAGATATTCTGTAGAGTCGGTTGTTATGTGGTAGTTTATGTGGTAGATGTTACCAGAGCTGATCCTGGTTGAGATATTCTGTAGAGTCGGTTGTTATGTGGTAGTTTTTTATGTGGTAGATGTTACCAGAGCTGATCCTGGTTGAGATATTCTGTAGAGCGGTGTTATGTGGTTTATGTGGTAGATGTTACACCTGAAGATATTCTGTAGAGTCGGGTTATGTGGTAGTTATGTGGTAGATGTTACCGAGATCCTGGTGAGCGATTCTGTAGAGTTCGGTTGTTATGTGGGTCATTATGAGATGTTACCAGTCCTGAGCTATTTGTAGAGTCGGTGGTTGGAGTTTCTGTTAGAGTGGTTCGGTTGTTATGTGGTAGTTTTATGTGGTAGATGTTACCAGAGCTGATCCTGGTTGAGATATTCTGTAGAGTCGGTTGTTATGGGTACCCATATTTTAGCGGGATGTTAACAGAGCTGATCCTGGTTGAGATATTCTGTAGAGTCGGTGTTATGTGGTAGTTTATGTGGTAGATGTTACCAGAGCTGATCCTGGTTGAGATATTCTGTAGAGTCGGTTGTTATGTGGTAGTTTATGTGGTAGATGTTACCAGAGCTGATCCTGGTTGAGATATTCTGTAGAGTCGGTTGTTATGTGGTAGTTGGTGGGGTAGCGTTACCAGAGCTGATCCTGGTTGAGATATTCTGTAGAGTCGGTTGATATGTGGTAGTTTATGTGGTAGATGGTACCAGAGCTGATCCTGGTTGAGATATTCTGTAGAGTCGGTTGTTATGTGGTAGTTTATGTGGTAGATGGTAACACAGCTGATCATGCGTGTTGCCTGAACATTGTTGATTTCCTGTCGGCGTTTCTGCAGTATGCACCTACACATTTGGAGTCAGTCACCAAGCTCATGAGGTCGGGCATACCGGATCCATGGCGATAGGTTCATTGTCATAGAGCAGTCCCATTTATTGGTTGTCTGAAAGTGTTGCATCGATCTCCTCAATTTCCTAGAACATTTCCTGGCACCCATATTTTAGCGGGGTTGACGCGGCAGGTAACCAGTGCCAGTTTCTATCAATCTCCATATCGTAGTTTGTGGATGGGGGAAAGAGAGGAGGGGAGAAAGGGGGGGGGGGGTGCTGGGGCGGGTGGGAAGAACGTTTGACGTTCGGGCTTGAATTACAACAGGTGACATAGATGTTTCTAGTGTCCCTGTCTATGTATGTGTCCGTCCGTTTCTCTCTCTCTCTCTCTCTCCCTCTCTCCCTCCCTCCCCTCGCTCTTTCCCTTTTCCCTCTTCCTGACAAATGTCCACACACTGTACTCTTGTCTTCGAGTTGGCTTCGTTTAGTCCCGGTAACAGATCACTTCTTTGGTGCATGGATAGCACCACAAGTGTTCAGTCCTCGCCGACAGCAAGCAGCCACATTCTCAGCACACGGCTTGTCGGGCACAACTCCAGAATTATTGCTAGATTGTTTTCTGTTTCCCAATGAGCCTCTCCAGCTGTCTCTCGGGCCTAATTTTGTAGAAAGCAGCTTATCCCAAGGTTAACATGTCTATTGTTTATACACTTCATCTTTGAAGGCTTGACGTCTCATACGCTACCCGTTGATTTAAAATAATTGATTCAGTATTACGTCTGATGTGTACAGACCACAGCGCGACATACACCAGACCTGTACAAGCTAGATGCGGACATGGTATCTGTCAGCCACTCAGTCACAGAATACCTTCTAAATAATGTATGAGAGAATGAGCCGGCAGCCTCACCGTGCTGTTCATCAACCCGTTCAGTGGATGCCTCATATTATGCTTGAATTCCCCGTGACCGTCCCCATGTTGGAAACGATTAATGCTGATCTGTATGCAGGTACGGAATTAGGGCGGCCGACATTGATACGGCATCGATCTTGTTCACCAGCCACGATTATGTCTGTCCCATGTTACATCAGTGAACTAGGCACAGTTATGTCTTCACTAGTCGCCACTGTGTGTGCCAACGTTATATCAATGAACCAGGCATAGTTCTGTCTGTCCTGCATATATCACTTCACTAGTCGCTACTGTATGTGCCCACGTTACATCAATGAACCAGGCATAGTTCTATCTGCCCTGCATATATCACTTCACTAGTCGCCACTGTATGTGCCAGCGTTACATCATTTTACCAGACACCATTCTTCACTAGTCACTACTGTATGTGTCAGCGTTACATCATTTTACCAGACACCATTCTTCACTAGTCGCCACTGTATGTACCAACGTTACATCATTTTACCAGACACGATTCTTCACTAGTCGCCACTGCATGTGCCAATGTTACATCATTTTACCAAACACCATTCTTCTCTAGTCGCCACTGTATGTGCCAACGTTACATCATTTTACCAGACACGATTCTTCACTAGTCGCCACTGTATGTGCCAACGTTACATCATTTTACCAGACACGATTCTTCACTAGTCGCCACTGTATGTGCCAACGTTACATCAATGAACCAGACACCATTCTTCACTAGTCGCCACTGTATGTGCCAACGTTACATCATTTTACCAGACACGATTCTTCACTAGTCGCCACTGTATGTGGCCAACGTTACATCATTTTACCAGACACCATTCTTCACTAGTCGCCACTGTTTGTGCCAACGTTACACCATTCTTCACTAGTCGCCACTGTTTGTGCCAACGTTACATCAATGAAATAGACACAGTTCTATCTGCCCTGCGTATGTCACTTGCCACTTTCTTTCTTTTATTCTTTCTCTGTTTGTTTGCTTGTTTCTTTCTTTCTTTCTCTCCTTCCTTTGCTTACCCTCCTCTTCCACTCCAGTGTCTTTTTATGTTGATCCGTTCTCACTGATGTTGCTGACGGAAAGAAACCACCAGATTTCACGACTAATTAGTAGACAGGTCTGCCCTAGCCTCAACTAGTCCTCTTGTGGCACAGCCACCTTCCAATAACTTGGAATAATTGTAGCCTATTGATCGAGGGCGCCCAGTGAAGACATTAATTCTCTGACAGTTTCCTGCCAGATCACCAGAGCTCACGCCTGAAGTGCCGACTGCACGAGTCAGGGTCTGGTTCGGACACCGTGGCCAGAACTGGGCCCATTTTCGCTGAGCATTTTTTCAGAACTGTCTGACCTGTCTTCGCGTGGAGTCTGACACATGTAAAGGTCGGACATTTCTTCTGTTGACATATTGATTCGGAGTTTTATGACACAATGACGAACACAGAGAACCCGTCTGTACTAGACCCCACCCAGAGTGGCTGCAGTAGATAATATTTCCCTGTCCGTCTGTGTGTTGATACTTGGCCTCCTGACCAGCGATCAGCTTTAGTCATGACCCGACCTTGACCTGTGATAAGACCTCTCTCTCTCTCTCTCTCTCTCTCTCTCTCTCTCTCTCTCTCTCTCTCTCTCTCACTCTCTTTTTTTCTTTCTCTCCAAACCCCCCCCCCCTCGCCTTGCAGTGAGTAAATTGAATGCCTCGCTCTGATATGGGCGACTGGCATTCAGATTCTAGTGCAGTCGCCGTGAACTGTGCAGGTCCATCCGCTACCATGGATTCGAGCCTGGATCTCCTGGGGCTTACCTTTCTTAACCGCCCGGCCAGCCGCTCCTCAGTAGGGGTAACAAGTTCCAGTAAAACAGACACAGAAAGTAAGAACACATATCAGGCTCGGTGACATCTTTCTGCTTGTCTGCCGTTAACCCACATCATTGTAATGTTCATTGTTCCCGTATTATCAGGGACCCATAGAGGATGTAATGTTTATTGTTCCCGTATTATCCTTAGAATGGATAAATCAAGACTTCCTTACCAAGCCCTCATTTGGACACCACAGGGGAAAAGATCTCGTGGAAGACCAAGGGAAACCCTACGTAGAACTATCATCAGGGAAGGCTCGCTCATGGGCCACTCAAACATCCAAGACCTACAACGGATTGCAACGAACCGCCATGCATGGAGAGTCATGACCTCTGCCCTATGTGCCGCACTCGACACAAGAGGAAAGACTAACTAACTAACTAATTATGAGGGACCCATAGAGGATGTAATGTTTATTGTTCCCGTATTATGAGGGACCCATGGATGTAATGTTTATTGTTCCCGTATTATGAGGGACCCATAGAAGAAGTAATGTTTAATGTTCCCGTATTACGAGGGACCCATAGAGGATGTAATGTTTATTGTTTCCGTATTATGAGGGACCCATAGAGAATGTAATGTTTATTGTTCCCGTATTACGAGGGACCCATAGAGGATGTAATGTTTATTGTTCCCGTATTATGAGGGACCCATAGAGGATGTAATGTTTATTGTTCCCGTATTATGAGGGACCCATAGAGGATGTAATTTTCATTGTTCTCGTATTATGAGGGACCCATGGATGTAATGTTTATTGTTCCCGTATTATGAGGGACCCATAAAAGAGGTAATGTTCATTGTTCCCGTATTATGGGGGACCCATAGAAGATGTAATGTTTAATGTTTCCGTATTACGAGGGCCCCTAGAAGATGTAATGTTTAATGTTCCCGTATTACGAGGGACCCATAGAGGATGTAATTTTTATTTTTCCCGTATTATGAGGGACCCATAGAGGATGTAATATTTATTGTTCCCGTATTATGAGGGACCCATAGAGGATGTAATTTTCATTGTTCCCGTATTATCAGGGACCCATAGAGGATGTAATGTTCATTGTTCCCGTATTATGAGGGACCCATAGAGGATGTTATGTTCATTGTTCCCGTTTTATGAGGGACCCACAAAAGATGTAATGTTCATTGTTCCCGTATTATGAGGGACCCATAGAAGATGTAATGTTCATTGTTCGCGTATTTTTAGGGCTAACAGTGAAAGCAAAGAAAAAAATTCACTGTAGTATAATATGGATATAAAGGTTGGGGTGGGGGAGGGGTGTTAAGGCTAGCTACCTAACCTCATACACAACTTAAGTCACGAAATGAAATCAACCTTGAACAAATCTAGATAGACTGAAGTCAAGATACTTGAGAAGCATTGAGAGTGAATCGACAGAAGAATAGCTACTGTATGCACAGCCATTTAGCACACAGACTCAGTGACGGAGTATATTGGAGCAAAGTGGACTATAAAATAGATCGGTATCTGGCGTGATCGATTTCTGCGGCGTCCATTAGGCGATGACGGGGTCGATGGCCCTAGCTTTGAGGGCGCTATTGTAACGTTTGCATCACACGAAGCCAATGATACGTCACAGTAGATGGCTGGTTTCTGTAGGAGCTGCGTCACGTCCCCTGATGTGGGTGTTGCTGTAGGAGCTGTGTCACGTCCCCTGGTGTGGGTGTTTATGTTGTAGCTGTGTCACGTCCCCTGGTGTGGGTGTTTCTGTAGTAGCTGCGTCACGTCCCCTGATGTGGGTGTTTCTGTAGGAGCTTCGTCACGTCCCCTGATGTGGGTGTTTCTGTAGGAGCTGCGTCACGTCCCCTGATGTGGGTGTTTCTGTAGGAGCTTCGTCACGCCCCTGATGTGTTGGTAGTTTGCGTCTGTGGGAGCTTGCATCACGTCACGTCCCCTGATGTGGGTGTTGCTGTAGTAGCTTCGTCACGTCCCCTGATGTGGGTGTTTCTGTAGGAGCTGCGTCACGTCCCCCTGATGTTCTTTAGGTGTGATTAGGTGTTTGCAGTGTAGGAGCTGCGTCACGTCCCCTGATGGGTGGGTGTTGTAGCTGTAGGAGCTGTAGTAGCTGTCACGTCCCCTGATGTGGGGTGTTTCTGTAGTAGTAGCTGCGTCACGTCCCCTGATGTGTAGTAGCTGTGTCACGTCCCCTGTGTGCTGTAGTAGCTTCGTCACGTCCCCTGATGTAGGTGTTGCTGTAGTAGCTGCGTCACGTCCCCTGATGTGGGTGTTGCTGTAGTAGCTGCGTCACGTCCCCTGATGTGGGTGTTTCTGTAGTAGCTTCGTCACGTCCCCTGATGTGGGTGTTGCTGTAGTAGCTGTAGTACGTCGTCACGTGGGTGTGTTGCCTGATGATGGGTGTATGTAGTAGCTTTAGTAGCTTCGTCACACCCCCTGATGTGGGTGTTGCTGTAGTAGCTGTGTCACGTCCCCTGATGTGGGTGTTTCTGTAGTAGCTTCGTCACGCCCCCTGATGTGGGTGTATCTTTAGTAGCTTCGTCACACCCCCTGATGTGGGTGTTGCTGTAGTAGCTGTGTCACGTCCCTTGATGTGGGTGTTTCTGTAGTGGCTTCGTCACGTCCCGTGATGTAGGTATTACTGTAGTAGCTGTGTCACGTCCCCTGATGTGGGTGTTGCTGTAGTAGCTTCGTCACATCCTCTGATATGGGTGTTGCTGTGTCACGTCCCCTGATGTGGGTGTTGCTGTAGTACGCCTCTGATGTGTCACGTGTCACCCCCTGATGTGGGGTTGTGTCATGTGCTGTAGTAGCTGTGTCACGTCCCCTGATGTGGGTGTTGCTGTAGTAGCTGTGTCACGTCCCCTGATGTGGGTGTTGCTGTAGTAGCTGTGTCACGTCCCCTGATGTGGGTGTTGCTGTAGTAGCTGTGTCATGTCCTCTGATGTACGTATTTCTGTAGTAGCTGTGTCACGTCCCCTGATGTGGGTGTTTCTGTAGTAGCTGTGTCACGTCCCCTGATGTACGTATTTCTGTAGTAGCTGTGTCACGTCCCCTGATGTACGTATTTCTGCAGTAGCTGCGTCATGTCCCCTGATGTATGATGTGGGTGTTTTTGTAGTAGCGACTTCACGTCATCTGTCATGGTTTTTCAGTAGTAGCTGTGTCATGTCGTTTGACGTAGTTGTTTCTGTAATAGCTGCGTCTCGTCACATGATATAAGTACTTCTGTAATAGCTGCGTCTCGTCACATGATATAAGTATTTCTGTAATAGCTGCGTCTCGTCACATGATATAAGTATTTCTGTAATAGCTGCGTCTCGTCACATGATATAAGTATTTCTGTAATAGCTGCGTCTCGTCACATGATATAAGTACTTCAGTAAAAGCTGCGTGACGTCACATGATATAAGTACTATCGCCCAAGTCCACTCTATTCTAGCTGTTGCGAATCCTCCTTGCTAGCTGTTACTGTAGGCTACATGTGTTGCCAATCCTTGGTACCTGTTACTGTAGGCTACATTGTTGTCCTACTGTAGGCTACATTTGTTGCCAATCCTTGCTACCTGTTACTGTAGGCTACATTTGTTGCCAATCCTTGCTACCTGTTACTGTAGGCTACATTTGTTGCCAATCCTTGCTACCTGTTACTGTAGGCTACATTTGTTGACAATCCTTGCTACCTGTTACTGTACACTGTACATGTGTTGCCGTATCGGATCCAGCTCGTCCACATTTATTTCCAACATCGGGTGCCACCCTAATACACTACTTGGTACTAAAACTGCAGTTCCTCATGTTCTCGACCTACTGGTGTTGTGATGACCTTTAATGCATGCGTTTGTGGCGACCCTTTAACAGTTTTCTGGTGTTGTGATGACCCTTTAATGCAGTTCCTCCTGTTGTGGCGACCCTTTAATGCAGTTCCTTTAATTCAGTTTCCTCATGTTGTGGCAATACAGTTTCTGGTGTTGTGATGACCCTTTAATGCAGTTCCTTGTGTTGTGGCGACCCTTTAATACAGTTTCTGGTGTTGTGATGACCCTTTAATGCAGTTCCTCGTGTTGTGGCGACCCGTTAATACAGTTTCTGGTGTTGTGATGACCCTTTAATGCAGTTCCTTGTGTTGTGGCGACCCTTTAATACAGTTTCTGGTGTTGTGATGACCATACAACCCTTTAATACAGTTTTTAAATGCGTTCCTCGTGTTGTGGCGACCCGTGTTTTCTGGTGTTGTGATAACCCTTTAATGCTTAACCCGAAAATTTAATGCAGTTTCGTGTTGTGGCGACCCGTTAATACAGTCTTGTGTGATGACCCTTACCACGTGTTGAAATACAGTTTCGTGTTGTGATGACCCTTTAATGCACGACACTTTACAAAAATGTCGCCCTCAATGCAGGTAGAGAAACCGCTGCTTTGCTTCAAGTGATGTGCGACTCGATGTGAACAACACACACAACAATGTCGCCATCAATAGTAGAGAACTGTTTAAGGCGCTCGATGTCAGTCTCAGCCACCTACGAAATATACAACGATCAACAGCAACCAGGTGTCGTGCGGGCATTACTACAGCCAAGGAAATTAGAAGGGGAAAACACGGACGATGCAGAAGAACAGGGCGACATACAGAGTTCATTATTGTTGATAAAATTGCTACTCTGTATTGGATATCTTTTATTTTGAGAGATGCCCCCTGTAAACGAGGTAATATGGGGCATTTTATCTCATTATTAGAATGTTCTACAAACGATTTGCATGTCTAGACGATATCTGCATTGCCATCTATTGTCTCTTTCCTTGTCAACCTTGTCGTCTGTTGGTCTGGGCAGACGTTAAGGAGCTTCTTGTGAGCTGCTTGTATCGGTCCTTGTGTTGGTTTGTCCGACTATTTGTTTGTTGGTCTGGGCAGCCGTTAAGGAGCTTCTTGTGAGCTACTTGTATCGGTTCTTGATCGTTGCAGTCGCTGTGCTGGTTTGTCCGTCTATTTGTTATTTGTTGGTCTGTCTGTGTGCCATCCTTCAGTCTGTATGTATGTGTGTGTGTGTGCGCCTGCGTGCCTGCCTGTATCTGCCTGCTTGTCTCTCTCTGTGTGTGTATGCATGTGTGGTTGGTGGGTGGGTGGAGGATTGAGTGGATTACAGATATACAACAGAGCAGGGGTGCTGTTATTCACACGATTATTGTGATAAATAAAGATGCTGTTAGTGTAACCAATGGAGACCCGTAGGATCGACCCTCAGAACCCTACCAGAGAGGGAGGCGGTTCCCGGTGAGGATTAAACTCGGATCTCTGCCTAGGTGAGGCAATCGTTCTTGCCAGTGCTGATGTGTATGAAGGCGCAATTTATTGTTTGCATTCCAAAAGCTGAGCTTATTTTTTATCAGCTACTGTTTGCCTGCAGGAATAGTGTTTTTGTTTTTTTTGGTACTATAAAAAGTGTGCAGGTACCCACCAGGAATTGCAATAAAAATGGTGCCAGTATTCACCAGAAAATTTTATTACAGAATCCCTAAAAATTGCTGTCTGTAAATGAGACGGTACTGCCAACAGTTGGCTACTGACAGAACAAACCATGGTTGTAGGTATTCCTATAGACGATGATGATGTATACATGATTGTTGATGTTCATTCCCACAGTGAATCTGTCTATATGTACAATTGATTGTTTGTTCCCACAGTGGATCTGTCAATGTGTACAATTGATTGTTTGTTCCCTCAGTAGATCTGTCCACGCGTGCTATTGATTGTTTGATCCCACAGTGGATCTGTCCATGTGTACTATTGATTGTTTGTTCCCACAGTGGATCTGTCCATGTGTACTATTGATTGTTTGTTCCCACAGTAGATCTGTCCATGTGTACTATTGATTGTTTGTTCCCACAGTGGATCTGTCCATGTGTACTATTGATTGTTTGTTCCCACAGTGGATCTGTCCATGTGTACTAATGATTGTTTGTTCCCACAGTGGATCTGTCCATGCGTGCTATTGATTGTTTGTTCCCACAGTAGATCTGTCCATGCGTACTATTGATTGTTTGTTCCCACAGTGGATCTGTCCATGTGTACAATTGATTGTTCCCACTATTGATTGTTGTTCCCACAGTGGATCTGTCCATGTGTACTATTGATTGTTTGTTCCCACAGTAGATCTGTCCATGCGTGCTATTGATTGTTTGTTCCCACAGTGGATCTGTCCATGTGTACAATTGATTGTTTGTTCCCACAGTGGATCTGTCCATGCGTGCTATTGATTGTTTGTTCCCACAGTGGATCTGTCAATGTGTACTATTGATTGTTTGTTCCCACAGTGGATCTGTCCATGTGTACTATTGATTGTTTGTTCCCACAGTGGATCTGTCCATGTGTACTGTTGATTGTTTGTTCCCACAGTGGATCTGTCCATGCGTGCTATTGATTGTTTGTTCCCACAGTGGATCTGTCCATGTGTACTATTGATTGTTTGTTCCCACAGTGGATCTGTCCATGTGTACTATTGATTGTTTGTTCCCACAGTGGATCTGTCAATGTGTACTATTGATTGTTTGTTCCCACAGTGGATCTGTCCATGTGTACTATTGATTGTTTGTTCCCACAGTGGATCTGTCAATGTGTACTATTGATTGTTTGTTCCCACAGTGGATCTGTCCATGTGTACTATTGATTGTTTGTTCCCAAAGTGGATCTGTCCATACGTACTATTGATTGTTTGTTCCCACAGTGGATCTGTCCATGTGTACTATTGATTGTTTGTTCCCACAGTGGATCTGTCCATGTGTACTATTGATTGTTTGTTCCCACAGTGGATCTGTCCATGTGTACTATTGATTGTTTGTTCACACAGTGGATCTGTCCATACGTACTATTGATTATTTGAATTCCTCCTGACCAGGCCGAAATCTGGAGCGTCTTCATCGCCATGTTAAAGAAAAGCAGACGCAACCTTCACGCCTGCACCGAGGTGGGCCTGATCGGCCGGGCCCTGGTCTTGCTGCGAGAGGCCGATGAGGTCACAGCAGGTAGGTCAATGACCCGACTTTATTTGTATCTGTTTAAAACGGGCGTCATCAGTAGTGGTAACACTTCTGATGCTAATGAGAAGGAGATGGAGCAACGTGTAGGTATGTCCGGAGTGCTCTAATAATACTCCTGTCTAACCACTTTTGTGTAATGTCGGGAAGCGGAAAAGTCCCTAGACACAATCGGTGCAGACCTGTCACAGGTCTGTGGCTTCCAGATCAACGTCTTTGTGCCTGTCTGGTACCTGGTATGGGGGAGTCCATGTGACAGGAAACATTTCGCCCCTCTCTGTCTTGAGTAATTGGTATCTCCCTTTTTTTCACCACTGAGCATTCACCTAAGAAGAAACAGGTCCAGACTTCAGCTGCTAACATTCGTCAGATAACTAATTTATAATTTGAATTCTGACTAGGCCTGTCAGAAATTGATCATGCCCTGTGTTTTTCTTGAAGGATGGGCGACAAGAGAAGATAATGCAGATTGCATCATTCCGACAAGCTGCTTACCGCTGATCTGCGCCTGTTGTGTTCACTGATCGTGCCGGGCTCACCGCTGTTGTGTTCACCGCGGGCTCACCGCCGTTGTTGTGTTCACTGGCCTCACCGGATCGGCGCCTGTTGTGTTCGCTGATCGTGCGCCGCCGATCGGCGCCTGTTGTGTTCACGGACCGTGCCGGGCTCACAGTTAATCGGCGCCGGTTGTGTTCACGGACTGTGCCGGCAGATCGATGTACATTCATGGGGTGTTTGTCGGGGCACAGTTGGCACGAAGTGAATACAGGTTTCCTTTGTTGCAGCGTGCCGTCGCTGGCATTGATCCCACATGGACCCGGTTTCCCCATGTTCTCAAAGATCCCTACGGGCTGCGATTGTCATGGGCCATTTGAAATATCGTTTTTGTGCAGCTGAATTGTCTTTAAATGTCAGTAGAAAGTCATTTTGGGAGCTTTCTACTCCTTGTTCCGTTGTGTTGTGTGTGTCTATAGCCCTGCCATTGAAGCCATTCTTGTCGAGGAGGGTGCCATGCACTAGCCACGAGAGACTGTCTCCAGAGCTGGTTTCCCTACACAGTGAAGATATTGTTAGGCAGTGACCAGAACTGAGAGCTTTCTGACATGATATACAAACCTCACGTGACAGTATAGACTGGCGGCAGTGACCAGGACTGAGAGCTTTCTGACATGATATACAAACCTCACGTGACAGTATAGACTGGCGGCAGTGACCAGAACTGAGAGCTTTCTGACATGATATACAAACCTCACGTGACAGTATAGACTGGCGGCAGTGACCAGGATCTGGGTCGTTCACCGGATGTTGTTGTTGACAGTGTACAGCTAGCACTTATACAGCTAAGGATTGGGACAACAGGGCTCTCCAAGTATTGCTTTCCACAGATGGTCAAGGGGAAGAAGAAGAAGAAGAAGAAGAAGAAGAAGAAGAAGAAGAAGAAGAAGAAGAAGAAGAAGAAGAAGAAAATAAAAAGAAGAAGAATGCACGAACGTAAACAGGAAAGCTTTTGGACTGAAAACTGAAGATATATACACTGTTAGGGACAACACGACACGCACCTACAAGTTGGGTAACGAGGGGTGAATAAGGCAGTGCGAGAGAGAGAGAGAGAGAGAGAGAGAGAGAGCCAGTGTGAGAGAAAGACGAAGAGAGAGAGAGAGAGATAGACAGAGGGAGACACGGGGAGAGAGAGAGAGAGAGAGAGAGAGAGAGAGAGAGAGAGAGAGAGAGAGAGAGAGAAGCCTGAATCACATTATCACTAGCTGAAAGACATTGCTCACTATACAGACATGATGACATGTATGATTTGCCTCTACTTTATATTGAACCAGAAGCACGAGAGATGCAGGAAGCAGTACATGGTAATATATCCAACACATTTCTGAAGATAGCTCTTTCTCCATCCATTGTTTTTGATATCTAGCCGGCTCTGTTGCAAGTTCTCCTGGTGTCTAGTGTTTTGTATTTGTATTTTTTATTTGAGCTCAGGGCATGGGGCTTGCTAGCTTGGTTTAACTTGTGCTGCAGCTGCAACATCAGCTGGACTGGGGTGTCCCACACAGGATGTGCTAGTTGTAGTGTTTGTTGACACCTTTAGTTAATTGTTGGAACCTGCAGGTGGGTTTTGTGTTTTGAGGGTGAGGGGAGGGGGGCTGATTTCAGAAACTTAGGCAGCTCAGTGATTGTGACTGCATGCTGCACTCGATAATATAGTCAATGATATGATCGTAGTAATGAGGAGAGATTTGCAGACCTGCTGGGGACAGTTGAGACAAATAAATATTTACACGGATGGCTTGACCATGAGGCATCAGCGCCACGAAGACAGACATGTTTGAGGCTGGTTATAAAGGAAGACTACTAGAACTGTACAGTGAGAGGTCATAGCAACTATCCCCCCCCCCCCCCCCCCAATAAAAGTTTCCTGATAACCGACAAAGTATTTGTTATAAAAAGCTATAAAACACATGATAAACTTTACAACTGACCCAACAATAAGTATTTATTATATCTGTGATACATCAATCGCCTGGTCCTCTCCAGAACGTCGCTTTCGTCACGGCAAGCCTCAAAGTCTCTTTCTGTAGTCAGTTTTCCAGCTCTGTATGCTTTCATAGCGCTTGCATCTTGAGTGTCCTGCATCCATCATCGCGGAGGTCGGCCTCTGCCTCGTTTTCGTGAAACTGTATCCCCCCTTCCTCTCCTTTTCCAACCCCTCCCACCCTATGCCGACCCCCTTTCCCCGTTGTTTCCAGACCACAATGACGTTCAGAATAAGGGCAATAGGTCAGCTTTCAGGACAAGGTGCTGTTTGTGTGCCAGTGGCTCTCTATAGCCTTGATACACGGAGTCAGCTAGAGTTGGGCTAATTGGCTTGCCATGAGCTCAGTTGACGTTACTGTGTGAGGTGCACGATCGACATTCAGACATAGACTCAAGTATTGCCACAGTCAGGTTCACTTCTCCACAACCACAGAGCCAATATGATCTGGCTCTGCTGGCCACACAGTCGTACTCTGGCTTCAAACTCTCTTCCGCTATGACCCAAACCCACAGACGTGGCAGGCTCGGCCCAGACCACTGCACCATCACTGCTCTGCAAAACACGCAGAACGAGCAAGCCAGCTAGATGACAGGCAGTACTGAGGTGTCATGGATCTGCATGGTTCCTTCTTCTGATCAAGGACACGGACGAGCAGTCGCCTGTTTTATTTGTTCTATGAATGGCTGTCAGCAGTGACAGATGGCAGTGACAAGTGGCACCCACTAGCTTCTTTTGCTACCAGGATAGATAACGACTATAAACGACTATAGTATCTGTCTTAGAATTTCTCAAATGTTAATCGCAAATCCTCCAATGCTTTCACAATAAAACAGTAAATGCCGAACCGACAGAAAACACTGCGGTACTCACTTTTAAGGACCCTCCAACCCCCTCCCCCTTTTTTTGGCCCCGCATTCTGTCTTTTATTGGTAAAAAAAATGTTTGTGTTTCCACCGTTTGCCTTAACAGTAGCTCTGATACATTTGTAGTATAATATAGATTTATACCATTAGAAACGGAGCGGCTCTCAAATAAGTGAGCCGAAGATGAACTGATGTCCTTTCGATATGGAGGACGTTAGTTGCAAAGTATTCAGTATTCAGAAATTAACTTGTTTCATACTTGGATGGAATTCGTTTCCAACAAGCCAAAGCCAGTTTCTTGCGTAGAAGTTGAGCCAAATTCAACTAGAGTAGTTTGGTGAACTTATTTCCCAGAAGCTGAGAATTTCAGTTTTCTTTTTTAAGGGTGAAACTACGGCAGGTCCAGCAAATCGGCAGTGGATTTAAAAGTTAAAAAAAAAAAAAAACGGCTATTGAAACTAAATTTTACCAATGTCAGACTTGGACATTTAAAAAACACGGGAGAAATCTAACCACACGTTAGATGAGATGTTTGAGAATGGCTGTGAATAAAACCGGAAGAGATCGGATGAGAAACAACGTGATCACAAGAACTGTTGCAACAAAACCCATTGTCAAATATATTGAGAAACAAAGAAGGAAATAGTTTGGCCATCTTATGAGAACGAAACCAACGATGCCAGCAGAAAGAAACCTAAAAATCAAAACATTAAGAGCAGGGAACGACCGAGAAGAAGATGGACAGAAGGGGTCACTGACACCTTGAGACTGCATAACATCAGAGCATATCAAGCGCCTTGGCTCGGCTGCCGATCGTCTGATGAACTGTGATGCCGAGCGGCATAAGTAGATATTTACAAAATAAGAAAAAGATAAGAATGTCAACAAGTGGAAATGGCATGTAACTTCAGCCGAGGACCTGGGCGCTGTTTGGATTGATTTATCGGTGGCACCTGTTCCTGGTGATAGGCTAGTTTGGTTTCATTTGTTTGCTTGTCTTTCTTCCATTTTATTTACACAGCAGCCCATCACCTCAAATTGTTGTTGCAGTTCAGTTAAATCATCCAGTCTTTTTGTCTTATTCTCTTTTTTTCTATTTCTAGCCTTTGTTTGTCTGTGGATTTTCTCTCTGCCTCTCTTCTCTGTCTTTCTGTGTCTCTCTATTACTCTCCCTGTCGCCGCTTTTCTCTCTCTCTCTCTCTCTCTCTCTCTCTCTCTCTCTCTCTCTCTCTCTGCCCACACACCTGCCTTCTGTGACGTTCTCTGCCTTCCATCTCTGTTTTCTGTTTGTCTCTATCACAGATACGCGTACACCGAGTGGTTAGTGCGCATGTGCACGTTCACAAACATATCATCCCAAGTTAGCGCAGTCAGCTGTGATTGTTTACAGGACGGATCGATTCTTGAGACGGTGCCGTAACGTGCTAGCAGATCCGAGCATGTTCCCGCTCTGCTGGCTGATTGCTGCGTGTTTCAATAGACTTCAGCCAAGTGGACAAGGGAAAAACCTGTGGACACGTCAGTTGGGATGATGCTCAACGTGTTGGGTTTGTGTCCGGGCCTTTCATTGGTTACACGGGGCGATGGGGGGTGTGTGCTTATAGGTGCGTGTACGTGGGTGTGATCACCTGGAAGGTAATCGGGATTGATGTAATGTAGGCACGGGTGGACACACACACGTGCGTGAGCACATGCATGTAGTAACTGGGGTGGGAGGGAGGAGAATTGTTTAATGTTGCAGAGAAAATGGGGGAGGGGAGAGACTGGAAAGCGAGGGAGGAAAGAGACAGAGTTTTGAAGTATCCAAATATAAACAGACAGAGATACTTGATGGGTGAATGTATGGACGGGCAGGTTTGGGTTTAAGGTATGTATAGTTGGGGACGGGTGACGGCATGAAATGTTTTTCAGATTTGAGAATTTTGCACGCTGGCCAGTGTCCAGTCTGGTCATATTTGTGAATAGCATTTGTAGATCTGCTGTGAGGTTTCTGTTGAATAGTTAGGCGACAGAGGTAAGCATTCAGAATGTCCCAAGAAAATACACGGGTCCACTGCTCTGTGTTGTCCTTGCGGTTCCCCGCCCCCTTTTCCCATATGATGTACCGTCGTCCTGTTGATTGTATCTTGTTGTGCCGAGCAAGGTTTTCTTACCCCAACGTCCTTTACGCCACTCGCTCGCGATTGTATTTGTAAATCTGACTTCAACTTTCTAAATTTGTTTTCATGTTGATTCCTTGTGTTTTGTTGACAAAAATGTTTTCAATTTCTCTTTGGTCTGTCACTTTCTTTCCCTGACTTGTATGTTACTTTCTCTCCCGGAATTGTCTGTGTTTCCCCCTAACTTGTCTGTCACTTTCTCTCCGTGACCTGAATGCCACTTTCTCTCCGTGACCTGAATGCGACTTTCTCTCCGTGACCTGAATGCGACTTTCTCTTACTGACATGTGTGTCAATTTCTGTCCCTGACATGTATATCACTTTCTCTCCCTGACATGTATATAACTTTTTATCTCCTTGACATGTGTATCACTTTCTCTCCCTGACATGTATATAACTTTTGCTCTCCTTGACATGTGTATCACTTTCTCTCCCTGACATGTATATCACTATCTCTCCCTGACATGTATATCATTTTCTCTCCCTGACATGTATATCACTTTCTCTCCCTGACATGTTTATCACTTTCTCTCCCTGACATGTATATAACTTTTTCTCCCTGACATGTATATCACTTTCTCTCCCTGACATGTTTATCACTTTCTCTTCCTGACATGTATATCACTTTCTCTCCCTGACATGTATATCACTTTCTCTCCCTGACATGTATATCACTTTCTATCCCTGACATGTATATCACTTTCTATCCCTGACATGTATATCACTATCTCTCCCTGACTTGTATATCATTTTCTCTCCCTGACCTGTATATCATTTTCCCTACCTGACATGTATATCATTTTCTCTACCTGACATGTATATCATTTTCTCTACCTGACATGTATATCAATTTCTGTCCCTGACATGTATATCACTTTCTCTCCCTGACATGTATATCACTTTCTCTCCCTGACATGTATATCACTTTCTCTCCCTGACATGTATATCACTTTCTCTCCCTGACATGTATATCACTTTCTCTCCCTGACATGTATATCACTATGGACAATACAGACATTGGCACCGTGTTAAGTAAGGCTTTTAATTTTGCATCCTCAGAAAAGTTTGTGCTTGTTTTTGCCAGCGCTAGGCAACTAAGAGCTCCTACCTTGTGTAGCTAGCGCTGGCAACCTTGTGTAGCTAGCGCTGGCAACCTTGTCTAGCTAGCGCTGGCAATCTTGTGTAGCTAGCTCTGGCAACTTTGTGTAGCTAGCGCTAACTAAGAGCTCCTTGAGGTCAGTGGACTTCTTAAGTATGAAATATCCAGGTAAAGGATTAGCTAATCTCAGTAAGGTGTTGCTGATTTCCATAGACAGTGGTCTTGTTTAGAGGGGGGGGGGGAGGGCCTCACACTTAAAGGCAGCTATACCAGAGAGAGAGAGAGAGAGAGAGAGAGAGAGAGAGAGAGAGAGAGAGAGAAAAGAGAGAGAGAGAGATTATATGAAAAAATGAGAGAAGAGAGATAATGCACAACAGGGAACCAGTGGTAAAACAAAGAACGATAGGGTTTGAGAGACAAAGGATGTGTGAGAGAGAGAGAGAGAGAGAGAGAGAGAGAGGAGAGAGAAGAGAGAGAGTTAAAAAAAGAGAGGGCGAGTAAAGCATTATGTGAAAGATTCTATCCTAGCGTATATAGTATCCCAGTTATCTCCCCCTGTCGGAAGCAAATCTGTTCTGGCAGACACCCCAACTCTCCCAGTTGTCTCCATAATCGACTTCTTGGCGTCTGTGTTTCACACTTCAATAGCAACAATTATCTTGTGGCCCACGAGATTAGCAACTGTTTTTCTGACTTGTTACGCTTCAGTTGCTAGACCCACGTTTGTTTTTCCTTCCCATCCTTTATCACTTTCCATAGCATCTGGTCCCCTCTTCTCACCATGCTCTCTCTTTCTCGCTCTACCTTACTCGGAAGTGTTCGTGTGCATCAGTACTCCAGTACTAAAAGGGGAAACAAAAGATTTAAAACCAAAAACTTTTATTGTCTGTATTCTCAGTGTATGAGTCCGAGAGACAGACAAACAGGGACATCTTCAAATTGATATGTTGTGTCATGAAAAACAAAAACTGGTGACGTCTGCAGTAAGATGGTAGTGTGGCGTCACAGTGAAGAGCAAACACGGACGAGGTATGGCCGACAACAGCTTACTGACAGTACGCTTTCCTTATCCTGTGTGGACGTGTCAGCAGTCGTTGTCAAGAGGAACACCCAACGGTGGTGATGTTGTAACGGAATGGAAGTCAGGACACGCGGTATTCAGCTTGGCGTTGTAGCATGGAGAAATATCTGAGGGAGTCCCATGCAACCTGTCTTTGGGGTCTGGCTAAAGAAAAGGAATTGAAAAAAAAGGGGAGGGGGTGTTTTCCAGATGTAACTTTATGGATTTAAAGCTGAAAAGGAGCCTTGACATTCCTTGGAGAAAGTAGTTCGTGGCAGTGATGGGAATGTTGGTTTGTAGGTAGGTGGATGGAATCGATGATCTATAATAGATTGAACCAGTTATAGAACTGCCCTGACATGTACATATTTAGCTGAGCTGGTCACTTAGACAGGTTACTAGCTAAATATACGGAGGTAGATTGACTGACTAGCTAGCGGTCTGTCGGATGACTGTGTACATGTAAGTCTAGCTAAAGTAACAGTCAGTGCACACACGAAGTCCATGGCTGCACAGCTAGAAGCTGTATCTACGCAACTGGAGGCTTTGGCTACATAACTGGAGGCTGTGGCTACATAACTGGAGGCTATGGCTTCACAACTGGTGGCTATGGCTTCACAACTGGAGGCTATGGCTACATAACTGGAGGCTGTGGCTACATAACTGGAGGCTTTGGCTACATAACTGGAGGCTGTGGCTACATAACCGAAGGCTATGGCTACACAACTGGGGGCTATGGCTACATAACTGGAGGCTATGGCTACATAACTGAAGGCTATGGCTTCATAACTGGAGGCTTTGGCTACATAACTGGAAGCTGTGGCTGTGGCTACATAACTGAAGGCTGTGGCTTCACAACTGGAGGCTTTGGCTACATAACTGGAGGCTGTGGCTACATAACTGGAGGCTATGGCTACATAACTGGAGGCTATGGCCACATAACTGGAGGCTATGGCTTCACAACTGGAGGCTATGGCTACATAACTGGAGGCTGTGGCTGTGGCTACATAACTGAAGGCTGTGGCTACATAACTGGAGGCTGTGGCTACACAACTGAAGGCTGTGGCTACATAACTGGAGCCTGTGGCTACATAACTGAAGGCTGTGGCTTCACAACTGGAGGCTTTGGCTACATAACTGGAGGCTGTGGCTACATAACTGGAGGCTATGGCTACATAACTGGAGGCTATGGCCACATAACTGGAGGCTA
>CAJHNH020000791.1:944382-974382 GCA_905116865.2 Candidula unifasciata | reverse complement strand
AGTTTCTGGCACCGTTAGATTGGCTGTCATGGTTTTAGCTTCGTGTAAATTGTCCTTGAGCTTTCTCTTGGGTTCAGTGACGTTCTTTATACCTGAGGCTGAGTCTTGAAACCATCTCGTGTGGATGCCACTGAGTTATCGTTTTAGATGAATGACGTACCTGTTCCCTGTTCTAGAGTGTATAAGTGTTTGAACTATTTTCCAAGGACCATTCTTCCACTAGAACTTTCATTGAGCCATTACTTCGACTAGGACTTTCATTGAGCCATTACCCATTACTTCGACTAGGACTTTCATTGAGCCATTACTTCCACTAGAACTTTCATTAAGCCATGACTTCGACTAGGACTTTCATTTCGCCATTACCCATTACTTCGACTAGGACTTTCATTGAGCCATTACTTCCACTAGAACTTTCATTGAGCCATGACTTCGACTAGGACTTTCATTGAGCCATTACTTCGACTAGGACTTTCATTGAGCCATTACTTCCACTAGAACTTTCATTGAGCCATGACTTCGACTAGGACCTTCATTGAGCCATTACCCATTACATCGACTAGGACTTTCATTGAGCCGTTACTTCCACTAGAACTTTCATTAAGCCATAACTTTGACTAGGACTTTCATTGAGCCATTACTTCAACTAGGACTTTCATTCAGCCATTACTTCGACTAGGGCTTTCATTGAGCCATTACCCATTACTTAGACTAGGACTTTCGTTGAGCCATTACTTCAACTGGGACTTTCATTAAGCCACTGCTTCGACTGGGACTTTCATTAAGCCATTACTTCGACTGGGACTTTCACTGAGCCATTACTTCGATTGGGACTTTCACTGAGCCATTACTTCGAATGGGACTTTCATTAAGCCATTGCTTCGAATGGGACTTTCACTGAGCCATTACTTCGATTGGGACTTTCATTAAGCCATTACTTCGACTGGGACTTTCATTAAGCCATTACTTCGAATGGGACTTTCACTGAGCCATTACCTTAAATGGAACTTTCTTTGAGCCATTACTTCGAATGGGACTTTCATTGGGCGTTACATCGACAAGGACTTTCATTCGACCGTTACATCGACAAGGACTTTCACTGAGCTATTATTTCGACTTTCGCGGAGCCGTTACTTTAACTTGATCCTTCCTTGAGTCGTTACTTCAGTGGCATTCTACTTTGAGCTCCGGTGGTGTGGTGGTGGTTGGGGGAGAGGGGTCTAGGGTAACATCAAAGAAAAAGAAGTCAAAAGTCATGAGGTAGCAATGTACAGGAACCAGGCATAGTGTCAGCCCTAACCTAAAATGAAAGCTCTGAGATTGGAATGCATCTTGGATGAAAGGCTGATGCGAGAAACTCGTGTGAGCAGCCCATTACGGCAGACGGCGATTTTCAATAGATCGTTAGTCCGCTTATTGTTCTGTTCGGGCCACCATTTCCTGAATTATGTAATGAAGCACACCCACACAAACGGACGGAGAGGCGAACCAAGAAACTCACTCTTGCTGTGGCTGCCAAGTAACTTATGAGTCATAGCAGTGCACTGGCTATAAACTGGCCTGCCGGTTAGAATGTCCGGGGTTCCAGTCCCATCAATATATATACACCCCCTCCCCCGCCCCCTTTAGCTCTTCTGTGTTTGTTTCCCCCTCTCTTTAACTCGGTCTGTGCTTCTGTCCCCCCCCCCCACTCTCATCTGCTTTCTTCTCTTTTTTTTACGAGTCTCCTCTCATCTCTCTCTCTCTCTCTCTCTCTCTCTCTCTCTCTCTCTCTCTCTCTCTCTCTCTCTCTCTAATATATATATATAATATATATATATATATATATATATATATATATATATATATATATATATATATATAAGAGACAGAGAGACTCCATCATACATGGCTACGTTTTACATCCATGCGTCTTGGCCATGAAAAGACCCGACTGTGGCGAGGAATGCCACCGTTAACGGGGGAAGGTTTAAATTAATCAGACGGAATAATCTGGTTGAAATTGTTGATGCACTAATTGGGGTTTGACGGGAATCGATCCGGTTTTATCTTGTGTGGGGCTCACAGTCTTAGGTCAGTCATTCCCGCTTGTCGTCGCCTCGTCCTGCTTTCAGTCAACTCTCGTGTCGCTTGCATGACAACACTCTAGAATTCCCGCCTGGGAGCAACAGGAGAGTCAAAAGAACACGCACATCAGATGTTGTTTGTTTCTTGTGTTGACTTTTTGTTTCTACCCACTCTTAAGTCTGCAGCTGTCCTTATCTGTCATTGCTTATGGTTATTTATCTTGTGTGTTTCGCTCTGTTTCTGGTGTGTCATAAGTTGTCCTGCTATTATCTGTTGTGGTTGAATAATGCTGAACATTTGTACGTGTCCTAGTTGTGGGTCTTATATGAGAGGACCGTGGACCCACTACATCATGGTCAGATTCTGTTGGCAGACAAAGGGGGGAGGTGGGCAAGGGAAGTAAGAGAGAACATGGACACATTATGGAGGGAGATGGACACACAGTGGAGGGGGAGGGAGAGAGAGAGAGAGAGAGAGAGAGAGAGAGAGAGAGAGAGAGAGAGAGAGAGAGAGAGAGAGAGAAAGAGAGATTTCAACTATAATATAACATGACAACTTGCCAGAGAGGGCACTGCTAGGGTTGACAACTTGCCAGGGAGGGCACTGCTAGGGTTGACAACTTGCCAGGGAGGGCACTGCTAGGGTTGACAACTTGCCAGGGAGGGCACTGCTAGGGTTGACAACTTGCCAAGGGAGGACACTGCTAGGGTTAGCATGAGTTTGCTTATTGTGTTTAGAAAATGGTGACACTTGATTTCCAACATTTCTTAAGTTCATTTTACTTTATTTTTAAAATTTTTATTTTGTGGTGCATCTGATTCCCATTTTTGTTTTTGTGGTGCATGGATAATTATGGACTGTTTGTTTTCATTTTCTTCTTTGTCCACTTGGCTTACAGGTTTGATCTCACCTAGTACTGTATTATTTGTTTAGTGGTGTCCTACATTTGACTTCTAAATATTTGATATCATTTATGCCAAAACTTTGAGCTGACTCTCTCTTTCTCTCATTTAAAAAAAAAAAAAAAAATTCAAATTTAGACATTTGTGTTGACATGCTGTTTTATGATGGTCATCGCTACAGCATGGGTGTCATATTTGTGGATGTTTCTTACTGTTTTTGTGTGTGTGTGTCTCAAAAAGAAAGCATGCTGCACAGACTGTTGTGTGTAAATCTGAAGTCATCATTATTATCATCATCATTGTCATCTTCATCATCAGCAGTGCCAAGCAGCACAGGAGGTGACACTGTCTCTCCACAGACATGTAACCTCTGTGCTCTTGTTAGTTTAACCCATCATTATCACACGTGTCGCTGCCAGCCCATGATCTCTTTCACTACCAGATAGTTGTTACGGCTAGAGCTGTGTCATTTAGAGCACCAGACAGACATGACAATAATGGTAATAGTGGGGTACACAAGGGTAATATGATAGCGGGGTCGAATGAGTTAAAGTTGCAGAAGAAGGGGACAGAAGTTGAGAATTGTTGTCTAAAGATTAGTTAGGTAATAGATATATGGTGCTTTGTCTGATAGTGAAAGAGTAAGCCCGTCTCTCTCTCTCTCTCTCTCTCTCTCTCTCTCTCTCTCTCTCTCTCTCTCTCTCTCTCTCTCTCTCTCTCTCTCTCTCTCTCTTTCTCTCTCTCTCTCTCTCTCTCTCTATCACACACACAGATGCATACACACATTCTCTCTCTCTTTCTTTCCTTCTCTGGCTGTGAACTTTTTGAGTGTCAAAACATGCCTCAGACATTGAAATGGAACAGTAAAAACATCACAGACATAAAATTATTACATCTTTGAAGTGAATAGTTAACATTGTTTGTTTCCAGCATGTGTGGGTTCCTAGCATGTTCAGGTTCACCGCATGGGTGTCTCCTGTGTGGCTGTTTCTTTTCATTATTTTTTTGTTTTGTTTTCCATAAAGTGAAACATTCACCAAGGATTGTTAAACTTAAAACACAGTAACATGTAAAAAATTTAATAAACATTGTATTGTTTGCTGTTCAGTGAATATGTTTTAACTGTGTCTTACAAGTTCTCCCAAAAATCTCCATTCTGGTCATTTCCGTACATATAAAATAGTAAATATAGCGTTGTTTCTGCAATCACCATTTTCACATCTACAAACTCTGGCACTAAACCTTGAATAAGAAATGTATGAAAGGTTACGAGAAGAATATGGAAACAGTTTTAATATATGTTGAGTCCAGGACAAGGTACACAACATGTTTAGAGATGCCCTTTAACAGAGGTATGCTAAACATATTGTTGGATGGTGGAAACCAGTTATTGAATATTTATAAAAAAAGTCTACCCCCCCCCCCCCCCCCAAAAAAAAAAACAAAAAAACATGACATCTTAAACAGCAAAAAAGCAGCTGTTGCTGTGTGGTAACATTGAGAGAAGGGATGACTGAGCCGGCTGTGACAGTTGGAGAGAAGGGATAACTGGAGTCTGCTGTGACAGTTGGAGAGAAGGGATGACTGGAGCCTGCTGTGACAGTTGGAGAGATGGGATAACTGGAGTTTGCTGTGACAGTTGGAGAGAAGGGATGACTGGAGTCTGCTGTGACAGTTGGAGAGAAGGGATGACTGAGCCGGCTGTGACAGTTGGAGAGAAGGGATGACTGGAGTCTGCTGTGGCAGTTGGACAGAAGGGATGACTGGAGTCTGCTGTGACAGTTGGAGAGAAGGGATGACTGAGCCGGCTGTGACAGTTGGAGAGAAGGGATAACTGGAGTCTGCTGTGACAGTTGGAGAGAAGGGATGACTGGAGCCTGCTGTGACAGTTGGAGAGATGGGATAACTGGAGTCTGCTGTGACAGTTGGAGAGAAGGGATGACTGGAGTCTGCTGTGACAGTTGGAGAGAAGGGATAACTGGAGTCTGCTGTGACAGTTGGAGAGAAGGGATAACTGGAGTCTGCTGTGACAGTTGGAGAGCAAGGATGACTGGAGTCTGCTGTGACAGTTGGAGAGAAGGGATAACTGGAGTCTGCTGTGACAGTTGGAGAGCAAGGATAACTGGAGTCTGCTGTGGCAGTTGGAGAGAAGGGATGACTGGAGTCTGCTGTGGCAGTTGGAGAGAAGGGATGACTGGAGTCTGCTGTGACAGTTGGAGAGAAGGGATGACTGAGTCAGCTGTGACAGTTGGAGAGATGGGATGACTGAGTCAGCTGTGGCAGTTGGACAGAACGGATGACTGAGCCGGCTGTGACAGTTGGAGAGAAGGGATGACTGGAGTCTGCTGTGGCAGTTGGAGAGATGGGATAACTGGAGTTTGCTGTGACAGTTGGAGAGAAGGGATAACTGGAGTCTGCTGTGACAGTTGGAGAGAAGAAATGACTGGAGCCAGCTGTGACAGTTGGAGAGAAGAAATGACTGGAGCCAGCTGTGACAGTCGGAGAGAAAGGATGACTGGAGTTGGCTGTGACATTTGGAGAGAAGGGATAACTGGAGCCAGCTGTGACAGTCGAAGAGAAGGGATGACTGGTGAATATGAAGAAGAAGATGCAAATGTCTAGCTTTCTAGTGCCATGTTACAATTGATTAGCTTGTGTGTTATTGTAGTCACAGGCTGCTTGTAGGCAGAGAGCTTCTCAGTTGTTGCAGGGACAGTTGATGTAGGGACAGTTGATGCAGGGACAGTTGATGCAGGGACAGTTGATGTAGGGACAGTTGATGCAGGGACAGTTGATCTCCATCACTATAGCTGGATGTAGTTCTAGTGTTTGGTTGACATTTTATTCAACAGCGCTTTAATTCATTTAAGACAAGTTGCTTAAATATGAATGATTAATGTGTGCCAGGAGCAAGGTAAGTCAATGTACATTTATATATTGATGACAAGACATGTTTGGCTCTGCATATTTCCATGGTTTTGCATATATTGTAGTTTCCAGCAGCCTAGTGACTGATTTGCCTTCGTGGTTGGACAAAATGTTCTTTTCTGCCTAACACATTTATTGCATCTAACATATTACCCAAGTAATTATTTCTGTATGACTTCACTGGCTTTTAAACACTTTTTCTTTCCAATTTCTCATACACCCTGCTCTTGTTTGAGCTTGGAGAGGGAACAGAGAGCTCTTTAATACAGTCCCTGTGGAGACCATACATTGGTACTGGGTTCTCCACACCAGATTCAGTCCAAGAGATACAAGCTGTGTCCAGGATTCAGGTGACCCCAATGCCCAGTGCACCTGGTTTCTGGGTTACAGCTTTGGCTTTCAGAGGAGTTACCATCCAACCCCCTCACCCACCCATGTTCTCCCACTCAGCCACCCACCTGGTCCCACTCAGCCACCCACCTGGTCCCACTCAGCCATCCACCTAGTACCACTTAGCCACTCACCTGGTCCCACTTAGCCACTCACCTGGTCCCACTCAGCCACTCACCTGGTCCCACTTAGCCACCCACCTGGTCCCACTCAGCCACCCACCTGGTCCCACTCAGCCACCCACCTGGTCCCACTCAACCACCCACCTAGTACGCATTCACTAGCCAAGCAAGCAAACCATTTGTTCCCTGCCCCCAGGGAATGTATTTGGGAACCTCACCATGTTTTCTTCTGTTTATTGTATGTGTGTGTGTGTGTGTGTGTGTTGTGTGTTCATGCATGCACGTGCACATTTGTGCGTGTGCAGTTGTAAAGATTACAGTATGTAGCATAGCTACATGTGCACATGTGTGAGAGACAGAGAGAGAGAGAGAGAGATATTATATTAATTATAAAATAGTTCACTGCGTACAGTAAGTTGATAAATTTTGCAGTTATTTAGTCATTTTTTTCTTTTTCTTTTTTGTGCCTTTCTTAAAGTATCTTATCTAAAGTTAATTATAGTTTTTAATTTTCATCATTTAAGATTATTTTAGTTATTAAATGTATCTATCAAGCATTAGTGAAGACACCTGTGAATGGGATGTGTGATATAATTCTTGTTCTCATCAATTACAAACCTGGTAGATGTGAAATGTTGTGTATACAGTGTTATATATGTTGTATGCTGTTGTAAAGATTACAGTAGCATAGATACATAAGTAGATAAGTACTGGCACTCATAAAGATTTGAACAGGAAAGAAGACTGGTTCATAAACATTATTGTGTCTGGAAGATTAAGAGTGATTGAAGGAAGAGAAATTGAAGGCGTGGTTCCTAGAAACAGAAACATGAGCCACACAACATGGAAGTCAACACAGGACATAACAGATACCTGTGCATGAAAGAGGCAGTCAGTCTGGTGACACATTAAGTAAGCCTTTTTACAGTGGGTGGTGTTGATGGAGGTGTCCTACAAATGACCAGGCCCCACGGTGCTGGATGTGTGTATATTCTTATGGTAGCTTGTAGACCAAGTCTTCTACCCTGTGAGGGATGTTCATGTGTTCTTGTGTGTTGTGTGAACCGCCATGTGGTATACCTTGTTGATGATGTCTGCTGTGCCATAGGACATGTCCTCAAGCTGCCATCTTCCTCTGCTCCACTCTCAGATCTGCTCATTGACATGCTGGGAGTGCTGGCCAGTTACAGCATCACGGTCAAGGAGCTCAAGGACATGTTTGCTCTCTTGAAGGCTCGCAGTGGTGTCTGGGTGAGTACCTAGGCCTTGAAGGCTCGTAATGGTATCTGGGTGAGTACCTGGGTCTTGAAGGCTCGCAGTGGTGTCTGGGTGAGTACCTGGGCCTTGAAGGCTCGTAATGGTATCTGGGTGAGTACCTGGGTCTTAAAGGCTCGCAGTGGTGTCTGGGTGAGTACCTGGGTCTTAAAGGCTCGCAGTGGTGTCTGGGTGAGTACCTGGGCCTTGAAGGCTCGCAGTGGTGTCTGGGTGAGTACCTGGGCCTTGAAGGCTCGCAGTGGTGTCTGGGTGAGTACCTGATTCTTAAAGGCTCGCAGTCGTGTCTGGGTGAGTACCTGGGACTTGAAGGCTCGAAATGGTATCTGGGTAAGTACCTGGGTCTTAAAGGCTCGCAGTGGTGTCTGGGTAGGTACTTGGGTCTAGAAGGCTCGTACTGCGGTCTGGGTGAGTACCTGGGTCTTGAAGGCTCGCATTGTGGTCTGGGTGAGTACCTGGCCTTGAAGGCTCACATTGTGGTCTGGGTGAGTACCTGGGTCTTAAAGGCTCGCAGTGGTGTCTGGGTAAGTACTTGGGTCTTGAAGGCTCGCAATGGTATCTGGGTGAGTACCTGGGTCTTGAAGGCTCGTTATGGTATCTGGGTGAGTACCTGGGCCTTGAAGGCTCGCATTGCGGTCTGGGTGAGTACTTGGGTCTTGAAGGTTCCCAATGGTGTCTGGGTAGGTACTTGGGTCTAGAAGACTCGCACTGCGGTCTGGGTGAGTACCTGGGCCTTGAAGGCTCGCATTGTTGTCTGGGTGAGTACCTGGGTCTTGAAGGCTCGCATTGCAATCTGGGTAAGTACCTGGGTCTTGAAGGCTCGCAATGGTGTCTGCGTGAGTACCTGGGTCTTGAAGGCTCATAATGGTGTCTGGGTGAGTACTTGGGTCTTGAAGGCTCGTAATGGTGTCTGGGTGAGTACCTGGGTCTTGAAAGCTCGCAATTGTGTCTGGGTCTTGGAGGGTCACGATGGTGTGTCAGTGAGTACCTGGGGCATGTTTGAGTTAGTGAGGGTCTCTCTGGAAAGCCCTCAATGGTGTGTCAGTGAGTACCTGGGTCTTGGAGACTCGCAGTGGTGCGTCAGTGAGTACCTGGGTCTTGGAGGCTCGCAGTGGTGTGTCAAAAAGTAGCTGGGGCATGTTTGAGTGAGCGAGGGTCTCTCTGGAAGGCCTACAATGGTGTGTCAGTGAGTACCTGGGTCTTGGAGGCTCGCAGTGGTGCGTCAGTGAGTACCTGGGTCTTGGAGGCTCGCAGTGGTGCGTCAGTGAGTACCTGGGTCTTGGAGGCTCGCAGTGGTGTGTCAGTGAGTACCTCGGTGATGTTTGGGTGGGTTTTGGTCTCAAAGGCTCATATATTTGGATGGGCTGGGGTTGCCTTGTGAGGGCCCACAATAGTATGTGGATAAATAGCTGTCAGAAATTGGATGGGTTTGGTTGCACTGTTAAAGACTCATATGGTATGTGGATTTAAAGACGTCGGAAATTTGTGGGATTTGGTAGCACTGTTAAAGACCCACAATAGTGTGTGGGTCAGTAAATGTGGGATTCTTGTGGCGAGGGGAATTTATGCCAAGTCCACTTGTGTTATATTCAGTCTGATCATCAACCTCACCACCATCCATCCTGCCTGATGACACAGAATCTTTGCAACCATGGAGGCATCTTCTTTTTACTTCATTTATCATTTCACTGATAGCAACTTGTATCGCATGCCGCAGCTCTGAAGCAACGAGGTTAATTTATCACTGTACCCTCATGAAGGCATCAAGTACAGTAAAACAGTAAACTGTTTAACAAACGGGTTCAGAAACCTAGTGTGTGTGCAACTGGTAGCCTGGTTCTATAGAGAACCTTAGCTACAAAAGACCAGTCCATGCAGAGCCTGGTATGTGTGAGAATGGCTGCCTGGTTCTATAAAAAACCTGAACTAGTCTACAGAGAGCCTGGTATGTGTTTGTCAAAGGCCATTCATCTGTTGAGAGTTGACAGGAAGAAGAAGCTCTTGTATTTTGTAAAACTATTCACAAAACATGTTTCTCCAAGGGAATGATGGCTAGTATATTTGTTATGGGGACCTGTCTTTCAGCAACGCCACTCAACAAAGCTGATCTCAGTGCTGCGACACATGCCCCAGAGACAAGGGCCTGACGAATTCTTTAGCTTTCCTGGCAAGAAAGGATCGGTAAGACATTTCACTTTTTCTCTGTAATGTTTAGGTAGGTCTGAAACCTAATGTAATTTCCTGCTGGGGAAGTAAACTGGTCACTCTGCCTGCTAAATCTGCAAGTAAATAAACTATACAACACATCCCTGCAATATTATCTGCTCTCTCTCCTGACACATTTCTCATGTGCAGATCTGACATGTCAGTGATAGCTGTGTGGACAGTACACATGTCAGTGGTAGCTGTGTGGACAGTATACATGTCAGTGGTAGCTGTGTGGACAGTACACATGTCAGTGATAGCTGTGTGGACAGTACACATGTCAGTGGTAGCTGTGTGGACAGTACAAATGTCAGTGATAGCTGTGTGGACAGTACACATGTCAGTGGTAGCTGTGTGGACAGTACACATGTCAGTGGTAGCTGTGTGGACAGTACACATGTCAGTGGTAGCTGTGTGGACAGTACACATGTCAGTGGTAGCTGTGTGGACAGTACACATGTCAGTGGTAGCTGTGTGGACAGTACACATGTCAGTGGTAGCTGTGTGGACAGTACACATGTCAGTGATAGCTGTGTGGACAGCACACATGTCAGTGGTAGCTGTGTGGACAGTACACATGTCAGTGGTAGCTGTGTGGACAGTACACATGTCAGTGGTAGCTGTGTGGACAGCACACATGTCAGTGGTAGCTGTGTGGACAGTATACATGTCAGTGGTAGCTGTGTGGACAGTATACATGTCAGTGGTAGCTGTGTGGACAGTATACATGTCAGTGGTAGCTGTGTGGACAGTACACATGTCAGTGGTAGCTGTGTGGCCAGCACACATGTCAGTGGTAGCTGTGTGGACAGTACACATGTCAGTGGTAGCTGTGTGGACAGTACACATGTCAGTGGTAGCTGTGTGGACAGTACACATGTCAGTGGTAGCTGTGTGGACAGTACACATGTCAGTGGTAGCTGTGTGGACAGCACACATGTCAGTGGTAGCTGTGTGGACAGTACACATGTCAGTGGTAGCTGTGTGGCCAGCACACATGTCAGTGGTAGCTGTGTGGACAGTACACATGTCAGTGGTAGCTGTGTGGCCAGCACACATGTCAGTGGTAGCTGTGTGGACAGTACACATGTCAGTGGTAGCTGTGTGGCCAGCACACATGTCAGTGGTAGCTGTGTGGACAGTACACATGTCAGTGGTAGCTGTGTGGCCAGCACACATGTCAGTGGTAGCTGTGTGGCCAGCACAAGTACACATGTCAGTGGTAGCTGTGTGGCCATGTCAGTGGTAAGTGGCCACATGTCAGTGGTAGCTGTGTGGCCAGCACAAGTACACATGTCAGTGGTAGCTGTGTGGCCAGCACAAGTACACATGTCAGTGGTAGCTGTGTGGCCAGCACACATGTCAGTGGTAGCTGTGTGGCCAGCACAAGAACACATGTCAGTGGTAGCTGTGTGGGCAGCACAAGAACACATGTCAGTGGTAGCTGTGTGGGCAGCACAAGAACACATGTCAGTGGTAGCTGTGTGAGCAGCACAAGTACACATGTCAGTGGTAGCTGTGTGGGCAGCACAAGAACACATGTCAGTGGTAGCTGTGTGGGCAGCACAAGAACACATGTCATTGGTAGCTGTGAGGCCAGCACACTTGTCATTGGTAAGCTGTGTGGCCAGCACACATGTCACTGGTAGCTGTGTGGCCAGCACACTTGTCAGATGATTAAGTGTGATTGTGTCACTCTTAGGGAGAGCATTTTTACAACATACATCAGGAATTTCAGTTGGACCTAGTATAAGATATGCCCTGGGAAGTAAAAACATCTAGTGTGATATTGAACACATCACCAGACATGTGTGCTCTGGGAAGTAAAAACATCTAGTGTGATATTGAACACATCACCAGACATGTGTGCTCTAGGAAGTATAAACATCTAGTGTGATACTGAACACATCACCAGACATGTGTGCTCTAGGAAGTAAAAACATCTAGTGTGATATTGAACACATCACCAGACATGTGTTTTTTTTCCTCTCCTTTGTCTCTTTTCCTCCCATTAGCTATAAACAAGTTTTCAGCACCACCATGTGTGCACATGCACACATGCACGCACATGCACCAGCACCCATGTGTGCACATGCACACCCCCCCCCCCCCCCCCCCCCCCCCCATCCCCTTTTCTGTTTTTCTAGTCCTTCTTTTCTTTCAGACTATTTCTGTTTCTCCAGTATGTAGCATATTCACATCAAAAGTAAATAAATCCAGCCAGTTATTATGTAGTCAGTATTCCAGACTTGACTGTGGAGAGGTGGCCCCATAAATGGCCCTGTTTCTGTGCCACTGGAAATCAGACAAAGTTTTCTCACTGTCCCATTTGAGAAACTAGTGAGAAACATATCAGTTCCATAAACATATTGAAGCTGGCCTATGCAGACTCCAAATACAGCCATCAACACTAACCGCCTTCCACCAGAATGGCATCTGACTGTTGAGAAAGCTGGCATGTGCTGGTAGGTATGGCCCCCTGTGTATATTTGTTATGCCATGCTTTCCTTGTAGTCGGTGACAGTTGATGTGATATTCTACACCAGTTTGTCCTTTCTGTCACCAGCACATCGCTCTGCCTCCGATCAAAACCTGGCCCTACCAGAATGGATGGACATTCTCCTGTTGGATCCGGCTGGACCCTGTCACTGGAGTCAATGTGGAGAGGGAGAAGCCTTACCTCTACTGGTGTGTATGATACCGACATCTGTTGGTTTGTAGATGGTACAGATGATTTTTACCTGCTCTCTGGTGTTATTGGTGCTCCAGTTGTACCTTTTACCTGCGCTCTGGTGTTATTGGTGCTCCAGAGCACCTTTTACCTGTGCTCTGGTGTTATTGGTGCTCCAGTTGTACCTTTAACCTGTGCTCTGGTGTTATTGGTGCTATAGTTGTACCTTTTACCTGTGCTCTGGTGTTATTGGTGCTCCAGTTGTACCTTTTACCTGTGCTCTGGTGTTATTGGTGCTCCAGTTGTACCTTTTACCTGTGCTCTGGTGTTATTGGTGCTCCTGTTGTTCCTTTTACCTGTGCTCTGTTGTACCTTTTACCTGTGCTCTAGTGTTATTGGTGCTCCAGTTGTACCTTTTACCTGTGCTCTGGTGTCATTGGTGCTCCAGTTGTACCTTTTACCTGTGCTCTGGTGTTATTGGTGCTCCAGTTGTACCTTTTACCTGTGCTCTGGTGTTATTGGTGCTCCAGAGCACCTTTTACCTGTGCTCTGGTGTTATTGGTGCTCCTGTTGTACCTTTTACCTGTGCTCTGTCGTACCTTTTACCTGTGCTCTGGTGTTATTGGTGCTCCTGTTGTACCTTTTACCTGTGCTCTGGTGTCATTGGTGCTCCAGTTGTACCTTTTACCTGTGCTCTGGTGTTATTGGTGCTCCAGTTGTACCTTTTACCTGTGCTCTGGTGTTATTGGTGCTCCAGAGCACCTTTTACCTGTGCTCTGGTGTTATTGGTGCTCCTGTTGTACCTTTTACCTGTGCTCTGTCGTACCTTTTACCTGTGCTCTGGTGTTATTGGTGCTCCTGTTGTACCTTTTACCTGTGCTCTGTCGTACCTTTTACCTGTGCTCTGGTGTTATTGGTGCTCCAGTTGTACCTTTTACCTGTGCTCTGGTGTTATTGGTGCTCTAGTTGTACCTTCCTTGGGGGTTGAACAGGTCGCCTGAGATTTGCCTTGTTGATTTGCTTTCTAAGATGAGATTCTTGCACTCTCAAGGATTGTCAGACTTGGAGGTGGCAGCCTAGAGATGAATTGGGGGGAAAAAACACTCCAGAAATTTCTGTGTTGATGTGTGATTCTGATCTGTTTGATGTATGATCAGTATGTGTGATACTGACTTCTGTTGGTTGCATCTGTTTGTATGTAATTCGAATTTAAGAATCTATGTGGGAATATTTTTCTCTTGGGGGTGGGGGGGGGGGGGGGGAATAAGTGAGAGAGGCATAAGTAGGACAGAAAAACAAAATTCTTGTTTTATAGCTTAAAAGACCAACATTTTCCTATAATAACGACATTTCCATTGTTCTGTTTGCTGATGAAAAGTACAGTTTTCGCTGAGTATCTTGAGAGCCCAGTTCCTATACCACATTTTAGTTAATCTCCACCACTACCTGGCACATAATAGTTGTGAAAACCTGTGTCTCTGCAGCTTTCGGACCAGTAAAAGTGTGGGTTACTCGGCTCATTTTGTTGGTGGATCATTGATCATCACATCCATGAAAGTGAAAGGCAAGGGGTTCCAGCACTGTGTCAAGTACGAGTTCCAGCCTAGACAGGTCAGGATATGTTTTGTGGGTGCTTGAGTGTGTATTTGCAATTATGTCTTTGTTGATTTGGTTCAGAAAGCAGTGGCAAACTACTGAATGTAAAATTTGCCTAGGGAAACCACAACAGCCAAAAAAATGCTAGAGTTGATTCTGCAATGTCCTACATAGGACACACAACCAACTTTTGTTGTTGTTGTTGGTTGGGGAGCAGATGGCCAAGTTGTTAGAGCACTGGGCTTTCATATAGCAGAACCAGGTTCAATCCCTCTGTTGTGTGCTAAATTGAGTCAGCACACTACCAAGTGTCTAGCAGGTACTCTTCAGCTTCCTTTCTTAACAAGACAACTCGACGACGATGACACCGTCATACAAGTTTATTTAACAGAATACATGACACAAATGCAGAGACGTAGTTATTGATCACAGCTGACATTCACACATCGTTCATTTGTCCTCACAAATGACCTCTCCTGGACTACTGCAGACACCAGGATGACGGCGTCCCACTCTCTGGACGCGTCGTACAGCTGAACAGGACGACTTATCCCATTTACTGGACCTTGATATTGATTCAGCATACAACACGGCTGACTGGAGACGGACTTCTCTTGCCGTACTCCGAAACCAGGCACTACTGGCCTTCCCGTCCCCTGGACTTACTCTGCCAGCGGGACCATATTTTCCATACCGCAATCCCGACACTTACTCAGACCTAAATGCCTGATAGTCGTACGATATTCTAGTCGGTTAGACTCCAATGACCGACAGGACGTCTACCATAAGTCCTCTCATACTCTTGACATGCACCGCAACCTCGACACTTACTCGGACCTAAATGCCCGATAGTCGTACGGTATGTTTGTCTGTTAGACTCGAGAGATTACCTGGACCCTGACTTGGTCTCTGACTCTCGCTCTCTCTCTTCTCGCTTCTCACTCTATCTTGACTGCCCCCGAGGGGCTTTAGCCCTCAGGCTACAGCTCACTCTCTGGACTGTCTACGCAGCCCAATTTATATATGTCGAATCCGTGTAAGTGGATGGTGATTACACGAGAGGCACGCTTGTGTGGGCGTTCTCGTGAATCATGATCCTGTGGGTGTTGTCGGGACTCGCTCATGTGAGCGTTCCCGAGGATCACGCTTAGGTGGGTGGCTGATGTTACCCGAGAATCACGCTGTCACTTAATTCACACTTTATCTCGTTATCCACGCTTTCAGCCCACCACACAGAAACCCACGCGTCCACTTTCTCTCGTGCATGCACGCTTTGTTCATGAATAGACGTTTTCACTGGTCTCCTCTTAATACTCTGATCATATTGACACTCTTTCCTCGTGAACTTACAGGCAGTACAGTCATACCATTGCCCCTTCCCACAATATCACACTTAACCCCAAATCAGCGCGCAACACCATATCCTCCCCCTCTCCCAACTGACAACTAACTGAAATTAAGTTGTCAGTTGTAGAGTTAGAACAAATCCTTGTTGCGAGCTGATATTACCATTATAATAATCATTGGACATGTGAAATCATAACATATAACCTTTCTGTAGTCAACTAAAGTATCATTGTATATCTCAATACAGCAAACACATGGCTATTAATATCTAATTATAACAACTATATCATGTTTGATACAGTGTAAAGCGGCCTTCATACAGGTAGTGGGCACACTTGAACATTGTGTTGTAAACCATCACAGCTCTCCTTTTCTCGATGTTGTATTCTGTCTCTTGCTGGTGTTAATCTTCTGCAGGCATACATGACTTGGATGCAATTGACTTTCAGTTATATGGAAGTACACCGCTCAGAACGACGTCACACACGTCCCATGCCACATGGAAAAAAAACATTCTATTAGGCAACGTAAAATGGTATACAAGCGAATCATTTTTGTAAATCGCGTAATGTTATTGCATAATGCTCTGCCCATTTCGTTATGTTTGGTATGCCTTTCCTACAAACGCAGACAGCAATTGTTGCAAAATGTGGTATGAATGTTGAGTACCCAGTTTTTAAACATAATTCTTACTTTCTTCTTCATTCTGGAAACTGGAATTTAACAATCTCTACATTTCTAGATACTGGTTTTTTTCACCATTTCCCTATAATATCCCATTACATTTCAAAGATGGTAAAATAGATATTGCAGTCAATTCAATCAATCTTACATGATTACACGATGATGATAACAATGAACTTGGTGATTATGGACGATTGTCCCTCTATTGCTCCTCTTATACATTATAATATGCTACCAAGGCTGTGTCACATGAAAGATAACACATCACCTCGACTTGGCGTGAGTCCACAACATTCGCTTTCGGCCTACGGCCCCTCCTAGGGTCACCGATAGCCTTCTTATAACTCTCGCGTTGTCACTCAGGACAGATTCTTCTTCTTGGTTACGTGCCCTTCCTTTGGGTCACTGTAACATATACACGATAACTGATGAGACTTGGCCCCAGGCAACAGAGTCTCTCGGCCCACAGCCGAATTATCATCACGAGGCACTGCATTATCCTCGTCCTCGTAATTCCGCCACGCTTGACTCTTGTCGAATCTTGTGGCTAATAACATGTTGGGTACTCTCCGCCTTATCCCCACACAATTCGCATAACGTGAGCATTTCGACTAATGCACCAAATTCACTTCCTTGATAAGCTACTAAATGTAATCTGTGTTTTCCATGTTAATAGATTAATCAAAAAACTATACACAACTGTACTTCTTCAATCTTTCAATGTCATAATGTAACTCACTTTCTGGTTTTAAAACAGGTAATTTTGGTTCATACTTTTACCACCTCTTCACTTGAGTGGTTTGAACCCTGTCCTTTCTTTAGCGACTCACCTCGCTAATTCTTTTGTCTCTTTTTCTGTAATGGCCAACTCTGCCATATCTTTTTGATGAGCTTTTTCCGCAGCTCTCTTATCTCTAGTCGCTTCTTCATTTTCTGCTTGTCTTGCAGCTTTTTGTTTTTCTGTTACCTCTTTCATCCTAAATTCTGCAAAGCTTAGGATCTCTTCAGGCTTAAGTTCTAACTCCTCAGCTATGCTGACAAACTCAGCAAAGGACATTTTGACTGTTACTTATGTCAGTGTGATGGACACCAATAAAAGACAGTACACGACGTTACGATAACAGTGCTAACTTTTACGAAACCAAGACAACGAGAAAACAAGCTATGTATGATGGTACACTTAAGAAAATGGACCGAAAGCACCAAGGATTAACACAACCGATAACAAACCGTACGTACAGGACTATTAACGCTACCTGACGCAGACAACTAGGTATTCCGGTCTATAAACTAATAGACAGAAATAACTAAAAAGACAGCTCCTAAATTATGCAACCTACAAAATGTTACCTAATTAGAAGCGCTCCTCCCAACCTCCCACAAAACAAATATCAGACACAGATGACATCTTAGACGTACCAAACAATTAACGTGGTCAAAGCAATGTAAATACTGCAATAAAACATTACACAATTTACAATTACAGACCTGTCAATGTTGGACGATGAGATGACAAGTGCAAGATGAAACACACACTAAACGCAGCTCCGGCAGGTCATTCAGCTCCAAGCATAGCTTCCATCTCAGGTTCAGCTCCTGGATAACACGGCTTCAGATCTGGCGACTTGACGATTCTGTGTTCTTCACTTTACGACAAACAGGTTGACATTACAGTTCAAACAGGATCAATAACACATTCTGCGAATCTTCTTTATGTGTCGCTGGCCTCTAATCGTTGTTTTTGGTACGAAACTGTTCTTGAGTGGATATGGCTTTCAAACCGTTGAGAATTTGAGACTGCTGAGAGGTTTGGTTTGGTACCGAATTGTTCTGAGTTTTTGGCTTTCAAACTGTTGTGTGAAGGATGAGATGTTGAGAGATCCCTCGTTCTTTAGTTAGGCTCCCAAACTGTTGTGGAGGATGAGATGTTGAGAGGTTCCTCGTTCTTTGGCTTGGCTTCCATAATGTTGGTTGGAGGATGAGATGTTGAGATGTTGAGACGTTGAGATGTTGAGAGGTCCCTCGTTCTTGGCTCCCAAACTGTTGGTTGGAGGATGAGATGTTGAGATGTTGAGAGGTCCCTCGTTCTTTGGCTTGGCCCCCAAACTGTTGTGTGCTAAATTGAGTCAGCACACTACCAAGTGTCTAGCAGGTACTCTTCAGCTTCCTTTCTTAACAAGACAACTCGACGACGATGACACCGTCATACAAGTTTATTTAACAGGATACATGACACAAATGCAGAGACGTAGTTATTGATCACAGCTGACATTCACACATCGTTCATTTGTCCTCACAAATGACCTCTCCTGGACTACTGCAGACACCAGGATGACGGCGTCCCACTCTCTGGACGCGTCGTACAGCTGAACAGGACGACTTATCCCATTTACTGGACCTTGATATTGATTCAGCATACAACACGGCTGACTGGAGACGGACTTCTCTTGCCGTACTCCGAAACCAGGCACTACTGGCCTTCCCGTCCCCTGGACTTACTCTGCCAGCGGGACCATATTTTCCATACCGCAATCCCGACACTTACTCAGACCTAAATGCCTGATAGTCGTACGATATTCTAGTCGGTTAGACTCCAATGACCGACAGGACGTCTACCATAAGTCCTCTCATACTCTTGACATGCACCGCAACCTCGACACTTACTCGGACCTAAATGCCCGATAGTCGTACGGTATGTTTGTCTGTTAGACTCGAGAGATTACCTGGACCCTGACTTGGTCTCTGACTCTCGTTCTCTCTCTTCTCGCTTCTCACTCTATCTTGACTGCCCCCGAGGGGCTTTAGCCCTCAGGCTACAGCTCACTCTCTGGACTGTCTACGCAGCCCAATTTATATATGTCGAATCCGTGTAAGTGGATGGTGATTACACGAGAGGCACGCTTGTGTGGGCGTTCTCGTGAATCATGATCCTGTGGGTGTTGTCGGGACTCGCTCATGTGAGCGTTCCCGAGGATCACGCTTAGGTGGGTGGCTGATGTTACCCGAGAATCACGCTGTCACTTAATTCACACTTTATCTCGTTATCCACGCTTTCAGCCCACCACACAGAAACCCACGCGTCCACTTTCTCTCGTGCATGCACGCTTTGTTCATGAATAGACGTTTTTCACTGGTCTCCTCTTAATACTCTGATCATATTGACACTCTTTCCTCGTGAACTTACAGGCAGTACAGTCATACCATTGCCCCTTCCCACAATATCACACTTAACCCCAAATCAGCGCGCAACACCCTCTCTAAGGCAGGGAGGATTTTCTGTTGGAGACAAAAATGAAAATCCTGACTTGCATAGTTCATGGTCACTGCAACAGCCATAGGCCTTACATCTTCCAGCTGACAATCCTGTGCCGCTTTGAGATAAATACTGACTTGCATAGTTCATGGTCACTGCAACAGCCATAGGCCTTACATCTTCCAGCTGACAATCCTGTGCCGCTTTGAGATAAATACTGACTTGCATAGTTCATGGTCACTGCAACAGCCATAGGCCTTACATCTTCCAGCTGACAATCCTGTGCCGCTTTGAGATAAATACTGACAGTCAAGACAGTTTGTTGTTGGGTCAGTGAATCATGTGGAAGACCCAGGTTTCACCTCATTAAGTCAGATGGTTTGACTTGCAGGTCATTTGAGCCATGTGAAACAGCAACACTGTGTACAAAACAGCGACACTGTGTACAAAACAGCGACACTGTACAAAACAGTGACACTGTACAAAACAGTGACACTGTACAAAACAGTGACACTGTGTACAAAACAGTGACACTGTGTACAAAACAGTGACACTGTGTACAAAACAGTGACACTGTGTACAAAACAGTGACACTGTGTACAAAACAGTGACACTGTACAAAACAGTGACACTGTGTACAAAACAGTGACACTGTGTACAAAACAGTGACACTGTGTACAAAACAGTGACACTGTACAAAACAGTGACACTGTGTACAAAACAGTGACACTGTGTACAAAACAGTGACACTGTACAAAACAGTGACATTGTGTACAAAACAGCGACACTGTGTACAAAACAGTGACACTGTGTAGCCATAGACAGGTGGAAGAGGAAGCACACAGAGATGCCGGGCTCATAGTGTGGACACTTTTATATTGCAGACTTTTGACAGAGACCTAATTGCTCACACACAATAGAATACGTAAATGTATCAAAGACCTAAAGTTCTCTGGTTACTGGGTTGTTTATTCTCTGTAAAACTACATTTCAACTAAGTCCGGTTCATTGGTGTCCTGGCAGGCTGGCTCTTGTAGAGTGTTCTTTTGGAACCAGATTGATGTAGATACTTGTTTATCTACCTGGTGCTATAGTACCATCTTTGTGGAGACTGTGTGGCAGAACTCTGCTTCCCCTGTAAGCTCGGAAACAGCTAAATGAGCAAGACTAGTTTTGGAACCTCATGTTATATTACAGGAAGTTTGCACATTTTTTTTTTAAGTAATTTCTTAATTTATTGCACTTAAAAGTCCACTGGTCACAGGTGGCTATGAAGGTTGGAGAGAGCGGTAACTCTGTATCTTTCCGTGGTGATTGTAAACATTGTTGTAAACATTGACTGAGAAGGGAAGTATTGAGACTGGCTAAATCATCCTGCAGAAAACTGTCCCTGGACTATCCAGCCAATCACCAGCAGGTCTACATACAGAAGGTGTGGTTGTTGGCGACCTCTGCTTCTCCGGGAGCTGAATGGCAGAAACAGAAAATTGGTGGGATGAGGGGAGTTTAATATAGACTTTATGTTTTGTTTTGTTGCAGTGGTATATGATAACCATTGTCCATGTGTACAATCGATGGAGCAAGTCAGAGATTCGATGCTATGTGGACGGGCAGCTGTGCTCATCTGGAGACATGTCCTGGCTTGTGTCTACGTCTGATGTAAGTCTCTGTGGCTGAGTCGCCCACTGTCGTTCACAACTTCTGAAAGAACACAACGTTCACTATTAAATGTTCACTTTGAACAATGATAGAGTTTTAAACACCAGATCACCAGAGCAGCAGGCCTGTGTGGACACGAATTGTGAAGTTATTCTTGCAACATAACTGACTCATACATGTCCTATGAGCTGTAATTGTTCATGCTACATAGAGACAAACAGACTAGTAGACACACACTGTGACATGCATGCAAGCCATAATACCCTATTTATAGAACTACAGTCAGTCACTCTGTTATTTGCATAGGCACACTTTAGATATTGATGAACAGACACACATATGTGCACACATGTGCATGTGCACTCACACACATGCATGCACACACACACACAGAGTGAACACATATGATCACACAGACTCACACACAAGCAGTCACACAATCATTTTTACACACGGACAAGCTTAAGGCATTAATGCACACATGTGCACCTTCATACATAATAATACCTGACAACATTGCCAATGTCACAGACTGAAGTGTGGTTCTTTCACCTGTCTCCTCCTCCATTCAGCTGGCACCCAGGATTCTATCATAACTCACTTCTCCTGTCTCCTCCTCCGTTCAGCTGGCACCCAGGATTCTAGCGTAACTCTTCACCTGTCTCCTCCTCCATTCAGCTGGCACCCAGGATTCTATCATAACTCACTTCTCCTGTCTCCTCCTCCGTTCAGCTGGCACCCAGGATTCTAGCATAACTCACTTCTCCTGTCTCCTCCTCCATTCAGCTGGCACCCAGGATTCTAGCCTAACTCACTTCACCTGTCTCCTCCTCCATTCAGCTGGCACCCAGGATTCTATCATAACTCACTTCTCCTGTCTCCTCCTCCATTCAGCTGGCACCCAGGATTCTAGCCTAACTCACTTCACCTGTCTCCTCCTCCATTCAGCTGGCACCCAGGATTCTAGCCTAACTCACTTCACCTGTCTCCTCCTCCATTCAGCTGGCACCCAGGATTCTAGCATAACTCACTTCTCCTGTCTCATAAAAATCAGGCTAATCGTGAGACTGTCTTTCCTAGCCTATGCCTTTCTAAGCCCTCCCCCTACCCTTCCTCCCACCCTTCCTTCTATGCTGTGTAGATGTTTTGTTTATGTGATAAAACTTGTGTTCTTACTGTAAAACTTGGATGATTTCATAATGAAAAGTTTTATGACTACTTGATGAGGAATGTGTGCGCCATCTCCGCAGCCGTTTGACAAATGTTACATCGGATCCAGTGCTGATGGAGATGCTGAAGAGATGTTCTGTGGCCAGATGTCCACCATCTACATGTTCAGTGAAGCCCTACTACCCCAACAGATCACGGCCATGTATCACCTGGGACCAGGCTACAAGGTAAGACACTGCCGCCTTTCCATCTTCTCTACCCTGTAGCATTTGATCTTCCCATTTTGAACATTAGCAAAATACAACAACCCTCCTCTTTGTCTGAATCTTATGTTCTATTCTGTTGCAGGTAAGATTTATCTGGAATCATAGTTTGGATACCAGATCCTTAAAGCTGTGAGAATTATAATATATATTTATTCAAAAAAAAATTGTAAATTTTTTTACTTTAAAGTCATGCTTGCTGCATATGCCATCTTTTTTCCTGTAACTTTGTGCAGAATTGTCTAAAAATGTGACATTAACGTCCATGAAATAATCCTGGCGGTTTGTATACAATAAGAACATTTATTACCAAATGTCAACATCAGGATGGCATTATCACATCATTTCATTTCAAGGCTGATAACTCAGCCATTATTAGAAAACTTGTTTCATCTTTTAGAAAGTTTCTGCAGCAACACATCACATGACATTTTTTCACAGAACATTTTTTGGGGGCTAGCTAATCCAGTTATTACAAAATAAATTGTTTTTTTAGTAACATTTTAAAATATCAGTAACAGATCTTATTTTAGAGGACAGTAATGCAGTGGTTAGAAATTTTTTTTTTTTTCACACACACGAAATTTAGGGGTAATTATCGAATTATTACAAGATGAATTATGATTTGAGTGTGTGTGTGTGAGAGAGAGAGAGAGAGAGAGAGAGAGAGAGAGAGAGAGAGAGAGAGAGAGAGGAGAGAGAGAGAGAGAGAGAGAGAGAGAGAGAGAGAGAGAGAGAGAGACCACTATTGAAGTAACATGTTCATGAAAACTGTTCTAAAAAAAAAAGAAAAATTTTTTTTCAAGAAGTAGTGCCACTTTACTACTCATTTAAGATGCGTCAACCCCTGACTAAAAGAGTTGCACCCTGAATAACATTCTAAAAGGGAACATTTAAGGTACTCTATTCAGCCTCCTAAGTAGCTATAATTGGGATGCCAAAGATACTAGATACCCAGTGTACCCTTCAGTCAGAGGAGGATGGGGACTGTGAATATCAGTAACATCTCAGTAACACTGGGCTGACATCATCTCAGTAACACTGGGCTGACATCATCTCAGTAACACTGGGCTGACATCATCTCAGTAACACTGGGCTGACATCATCTCATTAACACTGGGCTGACATCATCTCAGTAACACTGGGCTGACATTATCTCAGTAACACTGGGCTGACATCATCTCATTAACACTGGGCTGACATCATCTCAGTAACACTGGGCTGACATCATCTCATTAACACTGGGCTGACATCTCAGTAACACTGGGCTGACATCATATCAGTAACACTGGGCTGACATCATCTCATTAACACTGGGCTGACATCATCTCATTAACACTGGGCTGACATCATCTCATTAACACTGGGCTGACATCATCTCATTAACACTGGGCTGACATCATCTCAGTAACACTGGGCTGACATCATCTCAGTAACACTGGGCTGACAACATCTCATTAACACTGGGCTGACATCATCTCAGTAACACTGGGCTGACATCATCTCAGTAACACTGGGCTGACATCATCTCATTAACACTGGGCTGACATAATCTCATTACCATGTGTGATTTCATGGGAGGTGACACATCATCAGTGTAATATCAGTACATAGTTCATATTTCAAGTAGATTTACAGTTGTCATCCTTATATGTGATGTTGACATTAGGACCTTCCAAACAATGTTTATTTAAGTTTTTAAATCTGTCATCATAGAAGTCTTGGGTCCATATTGGCAAAGCCACATCTCAGAGGGCTTGTGTTTTCATTGTTATCCCAGTATACAATCTTGGCTGTGAGGGGAGAGAACCCAGTTAAACAAAAATGCAAGAGTTATTTTTTTTTAAAAAAAATGAGTTTAAAAAGGTCCTGCACTTAATTCTTCTTGTATTATTATTTTTTTGTGTGTTTTAAATATAGAAGAAAACAAAAACCAAACCATTCTGATATCTTTCCTGTGTTCTCAAAGTTCATAAAGGGAAGTCAGGAAAAGTAATGCCAAGTCCATAAGGGAAGTCAGGAATAGTAACGCTAAGCCACTATGCTTGTGTGTGAGGCAACTATAGAGGGTTGTGACTGGCTGCCTCATTCTGAGTCTGCAGAGGGCTTGGCATGGGTTGGTTCAGGGCCTGTGCTGTATTGTAAGTTGATAGGCAGATAAAGAAGATCAGATCATGAAGAGGATGATGATTCGCACATGCTTGGGTTAACCATGGTGCTACAGAGATGGTGCATTGTGCTGAGCATTTTCCATGTGTGATTTGCTTAAGTAGACTGGAATACAGAGAGATGAAGCTGAGTTAGTTGATGAGTTAGTTGATGATCACATGGTTTACACGTTTTATTCTGCAGTGCAAACTACCCAACATTACATCGCCTGTTTGCACTTTATGCCACTTCTCCCATATCACATGCTTTAGTGTCCAGTGCCTCCGCCAAACTGCATACCAAACTAGCTTGCATTTGCCAGGGCTTCACAGCATAGCCAGATGTGCAGGTATAATGGCCGTGTCTCAGCTATATATTGACATGTCATTTGTTTGACGGAATGGTGCTGTTTTTTCCCCTCCTGCAGAGCCAGTTCCGTTTTGAGAATGAAATCCTGAACTTCGTTTCTGATGCTCATGAAAGGGTATAGAGTTTTTGATCTGTTATCGTGATTTTTATATGGTTGTTAATTGCCTGCACGAACGTGTTTTTGTTTTTTTTTTTATTGTGTGGTATATATGGAAAGTAAATTTTGTGTTGTGTCAGCCAGTGATTATTGAATGTATACACTTTTGACCGATTTATTTAGAACACACTGTTTTTCACTGTTTTGTTTTTTTGTAACTTCATTTGGATTACTTGAGTAGATGTGTGTAAAATCTGGCCACTGCTGTTTAGTAGCAGATAAAATAATTTATTGTTTTCATTTTGTGAAAGAAAGAGTCTTTATTAGGAAGATACTTTGTGTCCTACCAAGAAACGAGTGGCTTAAATTTTATTTGAAGACAAGATTTGCAGCACATGATGATTTGTGATAAGTAAGGATTCTCATCACGGTAGTCAAAACAGATCCATAGGTGTTTTGAGCTCCTCCTCTATAGCTCCAAAAGTGTAAAATGACTAATCACACCTGTTGTGTGTATTTTATTTGCCACACTTCTGTGAAACATAAACACGGATAATCCAGAAAAAATTGGTGGTCCCCTAGGAGGAGCTGACACTGGATGTGACGTGTCAAATGTTTACATGTTCTAGGTCACAGTCTAGTTAGGTAGACTAACCGTAGCCAGTTACATTGCTTGACTATGTCCAGACAGTTGAGCTAGACCAGTGTGTTAAGACTGGGTTGACTCCAGAGCCCTAATAGGTGGGGGACTTTTGAGGATTGGACACTGACCAGTGCTTTGCTAAGCAGTTTTGCTCTAATAGGTGTCAGACAGTGGTATTAGAGTCACATTGTGGAAGAGATTGGGGACTTTCCCTCTAATATTCCCAAAGACAACTGTTGGTGCACTGCCACCCAACTTCCATTGGGTGGATATTGCAGGCGCACCCACACACACATGCACATAAATACATACACACCTGCAAGCACACACATGTATAGACACACACACACACACTTGCATACACACACACACACTTGCATACATCCACACACACTCACATATACACATACACACATGCATATATACACACACCCCTTGCATGCACAAAAACATGCATATATACACACATGTACATGCACACACACACACGTACATGCACACACACACACACACACATACATATAGACACACATATGCACACAGTTGTAGACAGGTACTGGAACTTTGCATTCCCTAAGAGATGATCCTTGGAACTTCTTCTTCTTCTGTCGTTCGCCATCCTTGGATTCTAGTCCAAGGGCTAGCTACACCAGAACTTTGGCCAGCCTTGTGTTCTAGTCCAAGGGCTAGTTACACCAGAACTTTGGCCAGCCTTGTGTTCTAGTCCAAGGGCTAGCTACACCAGAACTTTGGCCAGCCTTGTGTTCTAGTCCAAGGACCTGCTACACCAGAACTTTGGCCAGCGTTGTGTTCTAGTCCAAGGATTAGACACACCAGAACTTTGGCCTGCCTTGTGTTCTAGTCCAAGGGCTAGCTACACCAGAACTTTGGCCAGCCTTATGTTCTAGTCCAAGGACCAGACACACCAGAACTTTGGCCAGCCTTGTGTTCTAGTCCAAGGACCTGCTACACCAGAACTTTGGCCAGCCTTGTGTTCTAGTCCAAGGGCTAGCTACACCAGAACTTTGGCCAGCCTTGTGTTCTAGTCCAAGGTCCTGCTACACCAGAACTTTGGCCAGCCTTGTGTTCTAGTCCAAGGGCTAGCTATACCAGAACTTTGGCCAGCCTTGTGTTCTAGTCCAAGGCTAGCTACACCAGAACTTTGGCCAGCCTTGTGTTCTAGTCCAAGGGCTACACCAGAACTTTGGCCAGCCTTGTGTTCTAGTCCAAGGGCCTGCTACACCAGAACTTTGGCCAGCCTTGTGTTCTAGTCCAAGGGCTAGCTACACCAGAACTTTGGCCAGCCTTGTGTTCTAGTCCAAGGGACACCAGAACTTTGGCACACCAAGGCGCTTTGACCAGAAGCCAGCCTTGTGTTCTAGTCCAAGGACCTGCTACACCAGAACTTTGGCCAGCCTTGTGTTCTAGTCCAAGGACCTGCTACACCAGAACTTTGGCCAGCCTTGTGTTCTAGTCCAAGGGCCTAGCTACACCAGAACTTTGGCCAGCCTTGTGTTCTAGTCCAAGGGCCTGCTACACCAGAACTTTGGCCAGCCTTGTGTTCTAGTCCAAGGGCTAGCTATACCAGAACTTTGGCCAGCCTTGTGTTCTAGTCCAAGGGCTAGCTATACCAGAACTTTGGCCAGCCTTGTGTTCTAGTCCAAGGGCCAGCTACACCAGAACTTTGGCCAGCCTTGTGTTCTAGTCCAAGGGCCTGCTACACCAGAACTTTGGCCAGCCTTGTGTTCTAGTCACCTAGAATCAGAACTTTGGCCAGCCTTGTGTTCTAGTCCTACTACCAGAACTTTGGCCAGCCTTGTGTTCTAGTCTCCCGCTTTGGCACCAGAACTTTGGCCAAGGGTTTTCTAGTCCAAGGGCTAGCTATACCAGAACTTTGGCCAGCCTTGTGTTCTAGTCCAAGGGCCTGCTACACCAGAACTTTGGCCAGCCTTGTGTTCTAGTCCAAGGGCTAGCTACACCAGAACTTTGGCCAGCCTGCTACCAACCAGCTACACCAGAACTTTGGCCAGCCTTGTGTTCTAGTCCAAGGGCTAGCTACACCAGAACTTTGGCCAGCCTTGTGTTCTAGTCACCTGCTACCCAGAACTTTGGCCAGCCTTGTGTTCTAGTCCAAGGCCAGCCTGCTACACCCAGAACTTTGGCCATCCTTGTGTTCTAGTCCAAGGACCTGCCACACCAGAACTTTGGCCAGCCTTGTGTTCTAGTCCAAGCTACCAGAACTTTGGCAGCCTTGTGTTCTAGTCCAAGTGCTAGATATACCAGAAAGCCAGCTAAGCTTGTGTTCTAGTACAGAACTTTGGCCAGCCTTGTGTTCTAGTCCAAGGACCAGACACACCAGAACTTTGGCCAGCCTTGTGTTCTAGTCCAAGGACCAGACACACCAGAACTTCGGCCAGCCTTGTGTTCTAGTCCAAGGACCAGACACACCAGAACTTTGGCCAGCCTTGTGTTCTAGGTCAGTGCAGTATTAAAACTGCTATTCTTTTACTTTGCCATGCTCTCCAGATTTAGCCACCAGGTTGGAAGAGAAAGTAACAGTTGTAGAAGTAACAACTTTTGTAACAGAAGTAATTAGGAAAATTAACAGCTGAATAGTATGAGTAAGAGTCAGAGCAATAACTACCATGTGAGTCAGAATTACTGTCAAAGTACAAAAGTAGTTGATAATATAAGCTAAAAATGTATAGATTTTAGTCATTTTGTGTTTGGTTGCACACACTGCCAAGTAATCTAATTTGTAATTGTTGCTGAGTGTCCTGTTGGTATGTTGCTTACTGAAGCTGTTGCATGTCCAGTGATCGGTCACCTGATATCCTGCAGTCGAGGCACACAGTCACTCCATTTGTTCACTGTACTACACAGTGTGGTTGTGGTGGTTGTTGTCTGTGTGATTATCTCCCCATGTTTAAATTGTTGTTGTTGTTAGTGCTGTTTATGACTAGATGTGTATGAATTCCTATTTTGTGTGTCAGTTATAAAGTCTGCTGATCACTGAAGACTAGGACAAATTTCCAAATACCAAATATTCCAATACAAGATTAATTACAGTTGTATTATTCATATACAGATTGTTTTGTGTTTTAAATAATAATAATAAATATAGTTGCTCACATGTTAGATACAATTATGAAAATTTAAATGGAAAGATTAATTTTCATTTTGCAAGTGAAAAAAGAATGAATAAATATCTGAACTTGTAGTTATTCTGGATCCCTGCTGAGGCAATTGAAACCTGTGATCCAGCCTGCTGTGGATACCAATAAAATTAGTGGGAAATAAAAGTGACTGGCCACTTCACTGGTTTTAAAAATGGCAAGGCCAACTTGACAAGGCTACAGGAAACTATAAGTGAAACTATAAACCACTTGGCACCCTTGTGTATACAGTAAACAATTTTATAGTAATTAAGGAACTGTAAATTAGCTCAAGATGTGCCAAAGCTAATCAAGTAATGGGGCAACTATCCCCCCTGTTGACATACAAGCAGATACCCCGGAGAACTAAAGTGAATCTTATCAGAACTATTTTTTGGCCAACACTATGCTATCAGTGCCAAACGTGGACACTTACATCCTCCAATGAATGTAAAATTGTGACAACAGAGATGAAATGCCTTAGAAGAGCTGCAGGAGTTTCAAGGAAAGAGAATACAAAATCAAACTTTTCAAGGAAAGACAGAATACAAAATCAAACGGATGCTAGGAGTAAAGTCAGTCTTACAGGTCATCAAAGAACAACAAATGAAGTGGTTTGGACATCTAACAAGGATGCCCTGGTACTATCTGCCACAGCGAGCCACACTGAAACGTTACGATGGGTAGAGCAAGTGAAAGACCTCTGAAAATATAGATTGATGCCATTGAGAACAGCCTTACAGAAATGACCATCAGTCTTAATAGTACTCTTGACAGAGCTCATCAAGGAATGTTACATCTCCACCCAACACTTCACTGAGGTACAAGGTGGAAGAGAAGAATAAGAAGGAACTGTAAGACAAATGTTGAGAGAGATTATAGGTGCTGGACTGGATTCCATCATGAACTGTAAGTCAAATGTTGAGAGAGATTATAGGTGCTGGACTGGATTCCATCATGAACTGTAAGTCAAATGTTGAGAGAGATTATAGGTGCTGGACTGGATTCCATCGTGAACTGTAAGTCAAATGTTGAGAGAGATTATAGGTGGCTGGACTG
>CAJHNH020000791.1:897587-944365 GCA_905116865.2 Candidula unifasciata | reverse complement strand
ATGCTCGCATGCATGTAGAATACTGCTCAGCTGCTGTATTGTTTTCAAACAAACAGTAACGCACTAAACCTCACAAAAATACTATATTTCACGCTTTTAACCATGTTTTGAAATAAACCCAATAGGTATTAATTGAACACAAAGAACTGGGGGGGGGGGGGGGGGGTCAGTTGTGCGGTTCGTATTGTTACACTGGACTTATGGTAAATTTAAATCCTGTGCACGGCGCACGCCAAGTAGGTGGCTCGGTGGTAACCAGTTAGCACATGATGCATTCCTTGGGACTCAAAGAGTTAAGATAGTTCGTGCGCATGCACACACACACACATGCATGCAGGCACACACACACACACAGGTTTTGCAAATTATGACTTGTGGGGGATCTGAAAATGTTGCTAACAGATAAGTTTTCAAAGTTCTTGTCATGTTTTTGTTCCAGATTTTGATCTGATACTTTACGTTAATATCTTGTTGATTTGTATAGCACTGTTGTTTAATAAGCACTTTTCCCTGGTGTTTTTCCCATATCCATTATCTAAATTCCTACCCACAAAACACTCAGATTAGCCAGAACCCAGTCGAAAGTGGGCTCTTTGACATGACCGGTCTTGGAAAGTCAGTGTCAGAGCACATGTTTTTTAATGATCAGTTTCAAGTGTGTTTGGTCACATGCGTAACTAGTTGTTGCATTTCTTGTTGTTAATATGGTGATCTCTACACACAAAATTGTTACAGTAGCAGTATACACATCATTGTGAAAATAGACATTTGTTGATGACTTCAGTTTCTAACATGGCTATATAGATGTTATAAAGAAATTATATTTATTGTAAGTGAAAATAGACATCTGTTTGTGACTTCAGTTTCTAACATGGCTATATAGATGTTATAAAGATAATTATATTTATTGTAAGTGAAAATAGACATTTGTTAATGACTTCAGTTTCTGACATGGCTATATAGATGTTATAAAGGTAATTATATTTATTGTAAGTGAAAATAGACATTTGTTGATGACTTCAGTTTCTAACATGGCTATATAGATGTTATAAAGGTAATTATATTTATTGTAAGTGAAAATAGACATTTGTTTGTGACTTCAGTTTCTGACATGGCTATATAGATGTTATAAAGATAATTATATTTATTGTAAGTGAAAATAGACATTTGTTGATGACTTCAGTTTCTAACATGGCTATATAGATGTTATAAAGGTAATTATATTTATTGTAAGTGAAAATAGACATTTGTTGATGACTTCAGTTTCTGACATGGCTATATAGATGTTATAAAGATAATTATACAACATTTGTTGATGATTTATTTAGTGTCTGTTGTGGTTGTGGTTGTATAAATGCTGAATTGTAATTAACATGTTGAAGGTAAAAATTTAAAATTGAATTAGCTCTTGTTTTTCTAAATAATAGCTCTCTATCAATGGTAGTCATATCTCTCCACAGCCTTCAGTCATTTCTGACACAGATGATCTTTCATGCTATAATGTCAAACTGTCCTGTATCATCTCTAATGGTCTCCCTCTGCCTCTCTTTCCCTCTAATTTTCCTCTCATCACAATGTACTCCAGCCTACTCTCATAGTGTGACCACAGAATCCCCATGCTCTTCCTCTGCCTCTAATTTTCCTCTCATCACAATGTACTCCAGCCTACTCTCATAGTGTGACCACAGAATCCCCATGCTCTCCCTCTCTACCCCTATAATTTTCCTCTCATCACAATGTACTCCAGTCTACTCTCATAGTGTGACCACAGAATCCCCATGCTCTCCCTCTGCGTCCCCTCTAATTTTCCTCTCATCACAATGTACTCCAGTCTACTCTCATAGTGTGACCACAGAATCCCCATGGTCTCCCTCTGCGTCCCCTCTAATTTTCCTCTCATCACAATGTACTCCAGTCTACTCTCATAGTGTGACCACAGAATCCGGATTGTCCCTTCCTGAAATACTCACAAATACACATTTTATTGATCCAGCAGCCACATCTGCATGTATTTGTTGTCCAGGCTTCACTTTTATATGTAGTGGCTCTCAGATCTTTGATGAACTCATTGAGATTTCCAAATGGCTTTTTGGTGTGCACTTAATTGTTAATATTTAGTTTTTGCACACATTTTTGTTGTACACTAGTTCTTTTCTGTACTTTTCATTAATTCATCTGATTTGTTTTTGTTTTTACATTTTTATTGTGCATAAATGGTTGTTAAAATCATGCTGTTTAAGACATTCACTTGCTATAATTTCTCTGACATACTTAATGGAATTTTATTATTAATTATACACAAAATGCCTCCAGTGGAAGAATGCATGGAATTTAGTAATTAGAGCACTTATTTTACTAAGTAATATTCGGGTTCAAACCTTGGCATTGTCAGCACTGTCTCAGAGCAGCCGAGCTGTAGAAAGTTACCAGTGGTAGCGGATTATTTGTTTAGGTTTTTTTTAATTAAAAAGAATTTAGTGAGAATAAAATGTGGCTAAGATGGGAACTGGACGCCCGACAACCAGAGATATGTAAAAACCTCAAACTCCATGCTCCAGTGGCAGCATCGATCTAGGAATGATTTCTGTTTGACCTGAGCACACATACATCAACCGTGCTTTATCTTGACCACGTACAGCAAGCAGAGAATAGTAACACTGGAAACTGACCGTTGGCATCTTTTGGTGAAGGGCAACAGGGAAGGCTGGTCATGAAACTGATGTAAACTTCATTGAGGGATGAAAGACAGAATAAGAAGCCTCATGTACAGACTGTTATGGTTGCTGTTAGCAATCTATCCTGTAAGAACTAGTAAACACTGAATGGTGTCACTCTCTATCGCTCCCTCTCTTTAAAAAAAATATATATAAGAGAGTGGACAAGACGAGCCTGCTAGCCAGGTTGAAGACCAGCTGACTGAATCTCTAGTTAGAATTGTTCAGAGCTGGAAGGTTTCAGTTGTAGCATGAAAAATATATACAGAATCTTTTGGAGAATGTATGATGTGTGCTGTACATGTTCTCATTGTTTGTAAATATTCTGCATGTTGTCTCTTGTACATTATGTATTTATATTATCATACATATGAAGAAAAATGCCAGAAGTTCCTGCACAGTTTATAAATACGTGCAAGCAGTAATAATTCAAGTGTTTCAACTGTATATAATGAATTATGAACATGGACCAGAACATGTTTCCCCTTAGAGACACATAGAGCTTCTGTTACAAATATTCATCATCACAACTGTTTGGCACTTGACCTAATGTTGCTGTCGTCATCACAACTGTTTGGCACTTGACCTAATGTTGCTGTCGTCATCACAACTGTTTAGCACTTGACCTAATGTTGCTGTCGTCATCACAACTGTTTGGCACTTGACCTAATGTTGCTGTTGTCATCTCAAATGTTTGGCACTTGACCTAATGTTGCTGTCGTCATCACAACTGTTAGGCACTTGACCTAATGTTGCTGTCATCATGGCAACTGTTTGGCACTTGACCTAATGTTGCTGTCATCATGGCAACTGTTTGGCACTTGACCTAATGTTGCTGTCATCATGGCAACTGTTTGGCACTTGACCTAATGTTGCTGTCATCATGGCAACTGTTTGGCACTTGACCTAATGTTGCTGTCGTCATGGCCTACTGACGGTGCTGTCATCATGGCCTACTGACGGTGCTGTCGTCATGGCCTACTGATGGTGCTGTCGTCATGGCCTACTGACGGTGCTGTCATCATGGCCTACTGACGGTGCTGTCCTCATGGCCTACTGACAGTGCTGTCGTCATGGCCTACTGACGGTGCTGTTGTCATGGCTCACTGACGGTGCTGTCGTCATGGCCTACTGACAGTGCTGTCATTATGGCCTACTGACGGTGCTGTCATCATGGCCTACTGACGGTGCTGTCATCATGGCCTACTGACGGTGCTGTCATCATGGCCTACTGATGGTGCTGTCATCATGGCCTACTGATGGTGCTGTCATCATGGCCTACTGACGGTGCTGTCGTCGTGGTCTACTGACAGTGCTGTCGTCATGGCCTACTGACAGTGCTGTCGTCATGGCCTACTGACGGTGCTGTTGTCATGGCCTACCGACGGTGCTGTCATCATGGTCTACTGACAAGACACTTGATTATTTTTAGTTATCCTGCCTCATGTTAGAATACCCTCTGTGATTGTACTGATTTGTGTGGATTGTTTTATTAGTCAGCCCCTGCCTCTTCCCACCAGGAAAGAAGAACAGATATACTAATGTTGCCCCCCATGTGGGTTCCGGGGCCCCATTGTGGGGAAAACAAGAATAGACCCACTGCCTCCCCAAAAGCATGTCGTAAGAGTCGACTAATTGGGGAGCTTCCTTTGAAGTCGGAGTGCATCTGCCGGAGAGGCAATTAACCAACAGTCTGTATTCAAGAGAATGAGATCTGTAAAACTGGTGCACATGCAACACTCAGGTTCTGGAGCAGGACTGCAGTTCAGTAGTGGACGAGCAACCAGAACTTTCTGCCAGAGTTTACAGCTGGTGAACGAGCAACCAGAACTTTCTGCCAGAGTTTACAGCTGGTGAACGCGAAGAAGAAGACTAATGTTGCAAGAATTGGGGGTGTGGGGGCGGGGCGGGGCCTCAAGGACTTATTAGCCTTATTGTAACCAAACCAGGCTAGGTAACGAAACCAGGATAGATCAGCAAGTACAAATATAGACTTATTCTTTAAAATACAAGACTGAGACATCAACAGCAATAATTACAGGTAATCACATGGTAGACACCGGTTCTGAGTACATTGAACAAGTCATGAAGATGTTGCTTGGCAGCAGTTTTGTGATTGTTGCATCAGTAATTAACAATATCTGTTTTTCAAAGTCTTTACAAATGATCTTTCTATCCAGCTGTTCTCACTGTCCAGCTGTTCTCACTGTCCAGCTGTTCATACTGGTCAACTATACTGAGCATGAAGAAGTATTGCTTGCATGTTAAACACATTTGCTTCTTCAGTTACTATGTTGTGTTTGAAGATATTTGCTGTGTAGATGCTTGGTTATCCCAGTTTGTGTTTGAAGATATTTGCTGTGTAGATGCTTGGTTATCTCAAATTGTGTTTGAAGATATTTGCTGTGTAGATGCTTGGTTATCTCAAATTGTGTTTAAAGATATTTGCTGTGTAGATGCTTGGTTATCCCAAATTGTGTTTGAAGATATTTGCTGTGTAGATGCTTGGTTATCCCAGTTTGTATGTTTACCTGGAGATGCTTTTGCTGCCAGTATATATTTATCACTTCTGCAGCTCTTGCTTGTGACTGCCTGTGATAGAAGTTACTCGTCAGCAGCTTTGCTAGCTCAAGAGCTGCCTTGTTTACATACATCTTCTTCTTAACTCTTTGAGTCCCAGGGGGTTTAGCATCACAGGCCCAGAGGGTTTAGCATCACAGGCACTGGGGGTTTAGCATCACAGGCCCAGGGGGTTTAGCATCACAGGCACTGGGGGTTTAGCATCACAGGCCCAGGGGGTTAGCATCACAGGCACTGGGGGTTTAGCATCACAGGCCCAGGGGGTTTAGCATCACAGGCCCAGGGGGTTTAGCATCACAGGCACTGGGGGTTTAGAATCACAGGCCCAGGGGGTTTAGCATCACAGGCCCAGGGGGTTTAGCATCACAGGCCCTGGGGGTAGTAACGAAAGTTATAAAATCGGCGCATCATGCGTTCATTGGGCTTCTAGGTAGGAACCTATGAACGTATGATGCGTTCCTTGGGACTCAAAGAGTTAAGCACCTGTGGCAGGCAGACTTTAAATATTTGAGGGTTTCCTTGTCAGTAACTTGTACTCTTCGGCTTGGACTGACTGTCTGCTACAGTTAGTTCAACATTTTAACTGTTCAGTAGTAATCTGTGAATGTTTATCATATACATGTGTATTTTAATATTGCATTTCCAGAATAATTGAACATGGAGTCAGTTGTAGTTGTGATTAGCAGAGTTGCTGTGTGGGTCGGAAAGTGAGCATGTACAAACAGGTGGTTGGGTATATTGTTGATGACGCTTATTAAAGGTATACTTTTAGAAATACACATAGAGAGAAAAAACACGAGGAAGAGAGATCAATGAGAGGACAGGGAATAGACAGAATAAATAGGAGATGCATGACAGAGATAGAAAGATTCATAAGTTACAGGTTACCCACAGTACAAAGAACATTCATACACTGCCAGATCCAAATAGTTCCATCTCTAGCAGTGACTGAATTATTTGATACACCTGGTGTGGCTTTGTGGTTGACCCGGCCTGATCAGGTGGGTCGTGGATCATTGTCAAAGCTACGTGTGAGTTGTCTGAGAAGGAAAAGTGGTGAAGTGAGATGGTCAGCCTAGGTTATGCAGTTGTCTAACCTCTCCTCCTCCACTGTCAGTGTGTGCTGTGTGACCACCAGTGACACATTCACACAGCACAGTTTATACACAACACCCCTTTATGTGGAACTGCTGCAGTGTAGTGGCTAGATGCTTGTCCACTAGTCTAGAGGTCTTGGGTTTAAATCTGCAACTATTTAGATTGTTTCTAAAAATGACCTTGGCTCCCAGGTTGACCCAGCCTAAAATTGGGAGCAGGTAAAGTCTGAGGAAGTAAAGGTGGCCAGTTTGATGTGATGTCACAACTATTGCCAGTTGATCTACACAACTAAGAGCCTAGCATCATATGCCCAGTTTGGAAAGGATCCCTTACTTGTACTGACCCTTATGTGGCCAGTGTCAAAGCTTGTGTCTGCTGTACCGATGTTCTTTCTGAACTTGCACAGCTCATCAGGACACTCTGTCTGTTCAACAAACAAACAGTGATAGATCCAAAAGAATTCTCTTCCTTGTGCTAGCCTGATTGTTACTTTATGTTGGCCGTAATTTGTCTGATTGCTACCTTTGTGCTGACGATGACTTGTTGATCCTCTCTGCAGGCGCTCTACGACGGCAAGCTGACCACTTGTATCGTGTTCATGTACAACCCCATAGCCTGTGACAGCCAGCTGTGCCTGGAGTCCTCTCCCAAGGGAAACCAGTCCCATTTCCTCCACTCTCCACACGCCATGATGTGCCAGGTAAGCATTTGATGTTTTAGCTCAATGTCATAAATTATTATCATCGACAGTTTCCACTTCTGCTGTCCGTTACTTGATGGGTGGCAGTGGCCATTGTTATTCTGTGTCAACGTAGAAGCTCTTTAATGCCATCAATCAATCGAGGTTCACCCAGCCTCTAGGAAATTGGGTACCAGAGTTGAAACTTTAGGGTGAATGGAGGAATGTCGCTGTAGCTATGGAGTTACGTGCAGATGGCGACACAGGCGGACAGTTTCTTATTAGCTGTCTGTACTGGTGGCAGAGCACTTATGGTTTATAACTGTGTGCAGTAACGCTGGTTCACATCTTCTGACTCTACTTTACTTTTTTTTATAAAATGTCATCAATCCATCTTCTCCTAGAACAGCGTCTTGCTTTTCATCAGATTTTTTTAATGTGTAGCACCTGTGTCTGCATTTGTGTCATGTTGTTGTGTCTGCATTTGTGTCATGTTGTTGTGTCTGCATTTGTGTCATGTTGTTGTGTCTGCATTTGTGTCATGTTGTTGTGTCTGCATTTGTGTCATGTTGTTGTGTCTGCATTTTAATGAAGTGACCAGACCATTAGACCTTCTGTTTCTCAGAGAATTTCTTGCATTGTTCTTTTCCCACAGTCTGTCTGATAGTATCATTTCTAACTTTGTCTCAGATCCTTAAGTTGGCAGCCTTTCTCAGGCATCTCAGTCTACAGGTGTTAATTTTACGTAGGTTAGCCTTTGATAATGTCCACGTCTGGCACTGGTAGCACAGTGTTGGTATGAATGTGTTTATAATCTGCTTCTTGGCTGTCATACTTATGTTTGGATGTCTCAGTAATAGTGTCCGTTTGTATATAAGTACACTGGCTCATTGGCATTTTATTTCCATTTCCCCAATCTATTCTCCATCCTCCCAGAATATACTTCCTTAATATTGAAATTCTTTCACTTGCTTCAGACATTCGGCCCTAAATGTAGAGCTACTGACCCATAAATTATCATTATCATAAATTCATCAAATTGTGTTTACCTTGTTACAGTCTGTAACTATCCACTGTCTCTGTTATGTCTGTCATCATCCGTTACCTCATCATAATCTATATTTCCCCGTCCATTATCCCTATTATATCAGTTTAGCACACATTTACCTCATCAGTTGTATCTTCCTCTGTCCACTGTCCCTAGAATGACTTTCCTTAACAAGTTACCTTTTCACAGTCTGTGTTCCTTTGTCTGCTGTCCCTAGAATGACTGTCCTTACCAAGTTACCTTTTCACAGTCTGTCTTCCTTTGTCTGCTGTCCCTAGAATGACTGTCCTTACCAAGTTACCTTTTCACAGTCTGTCTTCCTTTGTCTGCTGTCCCTAGAATGACTGTCCTTACCAAGTTACCTTTTCACAGTTACCTGTCTTCCTTTGTCTGCTGTCCCTATAATGACTGTCCTTACCAAGTTACCTTTTCACAGTCTGTCTTCCTTTGTCTGCTGTCCCTAGAATGACTGTCCTTACCAAGTTACCTTTTCACAGTCTGTCTTCCTTTGTCTGCTGTCCCTAGAATGACTGTCCTTACCAAGTTACCTTTTCACAGTCTGTCTTCCTTTGTCTGCTGTCCCTAGAATGACTGTCCTTACCAAGTTACCTTTCCACAGTCTGTCTTCCTTTGTCTGCTGCCCCATGTGTGTTGTTTATTATTAAGTGAATATTTCCATGTGTCCATCTGCAGGAGGTGAAGGCAATCATCACCCACTCCATACACAGCACCCTGCACTCCTTGGGAGGGGTTCAGATCCTCTTCCCTCTGTTTGGACAGCTGGACATGCCCGTGGATCGTGGTCCAGACAAACCTAGTGAAGTGGATTATACCACCTGGTAAGATCTGCACGTGTGTGTCCTTTCAACCACAGCCTCGGACTTCACGCTCCTGTCTGGAGTTGTTTTAGTATTTCAACTCTATAACATTTTGGCAGATAAGCTTTCAGTTTATCATCAGTAGAATATGCTCTTAGGTCAAATCTCTTATCATCAAAAGTGATTCTTCTCTTTGTGGATTTTAGCATTGGATTCTATTTTGGAATGTAATAGTGTTTGCATGTGACTGTGCTAAAGATAAGGTAAAGAGGGAGAGCAAGAACCAGTGTCAGGAAATGGCTGTAACCATTGGCTTGTTGTAATGTAACATTGTCCTTGAATCTGGGTGAAAAACAGATGGTTGTGTAGAGGTCTCCTCTGCGAAGGTGGATACAGGACATTGAAGATGCACATTGGCACCCAGGGCTGGAGAATTAGGAATTGGCTAAAGAAATAGACTTCCAGGTGTGCTGTGATGAGAGTTACAATTACATGTGCACAACAGCTGAACAGTATGTTCAGTCTAGTGCGCACATGCACACATGTCCAAGATAAGAAGCTGCAGTTTCACAGTGTGTTCAGTCTGGGGCGCACATGCACATATGTCCAAGATAAGAAGCTGCATTTTCACAGTGTGTTCAGTCTGGTATGCACATGCACATTTGTCCAAGATAAGAAGCTGCATTTTCACAGTGTGTTCAGTCTGGGGCGCACATGCACATATGTCCAAGATAAGAAGCTGCATTTTCACAGTGTGTTCAGTCTGGGGCGCACATGCACATATGTCCAAGATAAGAAGCTGCGGTTTCATAAGTGTTCAGTCTGGTGCGCACATACACACATGTCCAAGATAAGAAGCTGCAGTTTCACAAGTATCCAGTCTGGTGCGCACATACACACATGTCCAAGATAAGAAGCTGCAGTTTCACAAGTGTTCAGTCTGGTGCGCACATACACACATGTCCAAGATAAGAAGCTGCAGTTTCACAAGTGTTCAGTCTGGTGCGCACATACACACATGTCCAAGATAAGAAGCTGCAGATTCACAAGTGTTCAGTCTGGTGTGCACATACACACATGTCCAAGATAAGAAGCTGCAGATTCACAAGTGTTCAGTCTGGTGCGCACATACACATATGTCCAAGATAAGAAGCTGCAGTTTCACAAGTATCCAGTCTGGTGCGCACATACACACATGTCCAAGATAAGAAGCTGCAGTTTCACAAGTGTTCAGTCTGGTGCGCACATACACACATGTCCAAGATAAGAAGCTGCAGTTTCACAAGTGTTCAGTCTGGTGCGCACATACACACATGTCCAAGATAAGAAGCTGCAGATTCACAAGTGTTCAGTCTGGTGTGCACATACACACATGTCCAAGATAAGAAGCTGCAGTTTCACAAGTGTTCAGTCTGGGGCGCACATGCACATATGTCCAAGATAAGAAGCTGCGGTTTCACAAGTGTGTTCAGTCTGGTGCGCATATACACACATGTCCAAGATAAGAAGCTGCGGTTTCACAAGTGTGTTCAGTCTGGTGCGCACATACACATATGTCCAAGATAAGAAGCTGCAGTTTCACAAGTGTTCAGTCTGGTGCGCACATACACATGTGTCCAAGATAAGAAGCTGCAGTTTCACAGTGTTTACCCATGATCTGCCACTGGTTTGAAAGGAAAAGTGAGTTAGCCAGTCTTGAAAATTTGTCTTCAAGAGTAATGATGTCATGTGGAGACAACCAGAAGTAAGGTGGAATAATATTGGGACAGCATGGAGGGGACTGTCAGAGAGAGCCAAGCAACAGGTGCTGTGCTGTGAGGGTAATCCCTGATTGTGCCTCATTGAGAGAAAAAATGATAAAAAAGGTGAGCCAAAAACAGCTGATATATAAAGAGATGAAGGCATTTTGTGTTAATTGATTAACCTTGTATTGTTGCTATGTCTTATTGCAGAATAATTCATCCTGTATGTTCACTCCTAAAATAAATGTCATTTATTGTATGTTTCATTTAGATTATTTTGTTGCTATGGTGTCAGTTTACTATTCTCTATTATTATTCTTGTTTGCTGGAAGATGTTACTAAACACTTTTGTCTTTAAATGTCATCTTTGGGTGTTGTTAATGAGCATTTTGTTGTTTTCTGGCAGCGCCAACCTGATCTGTCTGCTGGGTGATCTAATCGAGTGTTCCCCGGTCATCCAACAGCAGATGATACAGAACCGAGGATTTCTGGTCATCAGCTACTTGTTAGAGAAGGTCAGCAGGGTTGATAACTCTCAAAACATTATTAGTTTGATGTGAAGGTAGTCTCCCTTTTAGCTGTGGTTAGTTGTGCAAGGCTCAGTCAGTCTAGTCAAGTACTTGATTGCCGGCACAGCACCCAGGATCAATGTATGCTCTGCTAGAAGCCTGGAAACTGACTGCAGTTATTTGATGTTGAGACTGTTGGGCCCAGAACAGGGCTCACATCTCTTGGAATGAGACAAGTGTAAAGATTGAGACTGTTGGGCCCAGAACAGGGCTTACATCTCTTGGAATGAGACTGGTGTAAAGATTTAGACTGTTTGACCCAGAACAGGGCTCACATCTCTTGGAGTGAGGCTAGTGTAAAGATTGAGACTGTTGGACCCAGAACAGGGCTTACATCTCTTGGAATGAGGCTAGTGTAAAGATTGAGACTGTTGGGCCCAGAACAGGGCTTACATCTCTTGGAATGAGACAAGTGTAAAGATTGAGACTGTTGGGCCCAGAACAGGGCTTACATCTCTTGGAATGAGACTGGTGTAAAGATTTAGACTGTTTGACCCAGAACAGGGCTCACATCTCTTGGAGTGAGGCTAGTGTAAAGATTGAGACTGTTGGACCCAGAACAGGGCTTACATCTCTTGGAATGAGACAAGTGTAAAGATTGAGACTGTTGGGCCCAGAACAGGGCTTACATCTCTTGGAATGAGACAAGTGTAAAGATTGAGACTGTTGGGCCCAGAACAGGGCTTACATCTCTTGGAATGAGACTGGTGTAAAGATTGAGACTGTTGGACCCAGAACAGGGCTTACATCTCTTGGAATGAGGCTAGTGTAAAGATTGAGACTGTTGGGCCCAGAACAGGGCTTACATCTCTTGGAATGAGACAAGTGTAAAGATTGAGACTGTTGGACCCAGAACATGGCTTACATCTCTTGGAATGAGACAAGTGTAAAGATTGAGACTGTTGGACCCAGAACAGGGCTCACATCTCTTGGAAGGAGACTAGTGTAAAGACCAGTAGCAGATCTCTCTTTCTCTGCAAGCTCAGAAATGAGACTGGTGGTATTAGAACTTCCATCTGAAGAGAGGCTGATAAAGATGTAACCAGGTGATGATTAAGCACATTACATAGAGACTAGCTTTGATTGAGCCCAAGTTGGCTGATGTTTGTTTCCACTAAAGGTTTGAGGCATTTCATTGTCCACACATCTAGCTTTGATTGAACCTTAGTTGGCTCATGTTTGTTTCCATTGTATGTTTGAGGCATTTCAAGCCCACAAACTCCAGCTCAGTTGCTGAAGCAACAACAAAAAAAAAAAAAAATGCCTTGGAGCGTAGAGTAAATCAAAATGGTCACCAGCGATATCTGTGAAGTATCTTGGAATCTGTGACCAGTCAGCATTGAAGGCAGGAAGTGGTCGTTATCATGCCAACCACCTTACCTTCCATAAAATTGTCAGTGTCATCCCCAGAAACCTGTGGTGGAGATGGGGGTTGGGGGAGGGGCAAAGAGATAGATAAAGGAAGAGACATGCATTCATACACCTACACAGACACACACAAGTGCGCACGCACACACACACACACACATGTACATGCATGCATACACACACAAACACAGAGAGAGAGTGAGATCTGAACTGAAGACAATCACAAGCTGGTGAATGTGTCCTAACTACTGGTGAGATTCATTGCCCATGACCTTGCTCCTGTTTGACATTAGTAGAAAAGCTGCAGGAGTAAACAAGCTATCTGAAGAAATTTGTGCACATTATTGTCTGATCATGTGAAAATCACATGTATCCAGCTATTTCAACAAGTGTGTGCTAGGCATATAGACTGTTGCTATTAAGATCACAGAAATCTAGCCACACTCTGGTTATTCCACATCGTCACTGTCCTGTTGTGTCTTTGTATTTCAAACAGGGCTGGCAGACTATTTCTCTGTTCCATTGTATCCTGTGCAATCTCTGTTCCATTGTATCCTGTGCAATCTCTGTTCCATTGTATCCTGTGCAATCTCTGTTCCATTGTATCCTGTGCAATCTCTGTTCCATTGTATCCTGTGCAATCTCTGTTCCATTGTATCCTGTGCAATCTCTGTTCCATTTTATCCTGTGCAATCTCTGTTCCATTGTATCCTGTGCAATCTCTGTTCCATTGTATCCTGTGCAATCTCTGTTCCATTGTATCCTGTGCAATCTCTGTTTCGTTGTATCCTGTGCAATATCTGTTCCATTGTATCCTGTGCAATCTCTGTGCTGTCATATCAGCGATGAAATCTTCTTCTTCAAGTTCAGCAGCTGTAAACTCTGGCGGAAAGTTCTGGTTGTTCATCTGGACTCTAGCTGTGTACCAGAACCTGAGTGTTGCATACCCTTCTGTTTTACAGTTCTGGTTGTTCATCTAGACTCTAGCTGTGTACCAGAACCTAAGTGTTGCATACCCTTCTGTTTTACAGTTCTGGTTGTTCATCTAGACTCTAGCTGTGTTCCAGAACCTGAGTGTTGCATACCCTTCTGTTTTACAGTTCTGGTTGTTCATCTGGACTCTAGCTGTGTACCAGAACCTGAGTGTTGCATACCCTTCTGTTTTACAGTTCTGGTTGTTCATCTAGACTCTAGCTGTGTACCAGAACCTGAGTGTTGCATACCCTTCTGTTTTACAGTTCTGGTTGTTCATCTGGACTCTAGCTGTGTACCAGAACCTGAGTGTTGCATACCCATCTGTTTTACAGTTCTGGTTGTTCATCTAGACTCTAGCTGTGTACCAGAACCTGAGTGTTGCATACCCTTCTGTTTTACAGTTCTGGTTGTTCATCTGAACTCTAGCTGTGTACCAGAACCTGAGTGTTGCATACCCATCTGTTTTACAGTTCTGGTTGTTCATCTGAACTCTAGCTGTGTACCAGAACCTGAGTGTTGCATACCCATCTGTTTTACAGTTCTGGTTGTTCATCTGAACTCTAGCTGTGTACCAGAACCTGAGTGTTGCATACCCATCTGTTTTACAGTTCTGGTTGTTCATCTAGACTCTAGCTGTGTTCCAGAACCTAAGTGTTGCATACCCATCTGTTTTACAGTTCTGGTTGTTCATCTGAACTCTAGCTGTGTACCAGAACCTAAGTGTTGCATACCCATCTGTTTTACAGTTCTGGTTGTTCATCTGGACTCTAGCTGTGTACCAAAACCTGAGTGTTGCATACCATCTGTTTACCCATTGTTTTACAGCTTGTACTGTGTTTGCATACCCATCTGTTTTACATCTGGACTCCATCTGGACTGTGTGTACCAGAACCTGAGTGTTGCATACCCATCTGTTTTACAGTTCTGGTTGTTCATCTGGACTCTAGCTGTGTACCAGAACCTGAGTGTTGCATACCCATCTGTTTTACAGTTCTGGTTGTTCATCTGGACTCTAGCTGTGTACCAGAACCTGAGTGTTGCATACCCATCTGTTTTACAGTTCTGGTTGTTCATCTGAACTCTAGCTGTGTTCCAGAACCTGAGTGTTGCATACCCATCTGTTTTACAGTTCTGGTTGTTCATCTGGACTCTAGCTGTGTTCCAGAACCTGAGTGTTGCATACCCATCTGTTTTACAGTTCTGGTTGTTCATCTAGACTCTAGCTGTGTTCCAGAACCTAAGTGTTGCATACCCATCTGTTTTACAGTTCTGGTTGTTCATCTGGACTCTAGCTGTGTTCCAGAACCTGAGTGTTGCATACCCATCTGTTTTACAGTTCTGGTTGTTCATCTGGACTCTAGCTGTGTACCAGAACCTGAGTGTTGCATACCCATCTGTTTTACAGTTCTGGTTGTTCATCTGGACTCTAGCTGTGTACCAGAACCTGAGTGTTGCATACCCATCTGTTTTACAGTTCTGGTTGTTCATCTGGACTCTAGCTGTGTACCAGAACCTGAGTGTTGCATACCCATCTGTTTTACAGTTCTGGTTGTTCATCTGGACTCTAGCTGTGTACCAGAACCTGAGTGTTGCATACCCTTCTGTTTTACAGTTCTGGTTGTTCATCTGGACTCTAGCTGTGTACCAGAACCTGAGTGTTGCATACCCATCTGTTTTACAGTTCTGGTTGTTCATCTAGACTCTAGCTGTGTACCAGAACCTGAGTGTTGCATACCCATCTGTTTTACAGTTCTGGTTGTTCATCTGGACTCTAGCTGTGTACCAGAACCTGAGTGTTGCATACCCTTCTGTTTTACAGTTCTGGTTGTTCATCTAGACTCTAGCTGTGTACCAGAACCTGAGTGTTGCATACCCATCTGTTTTACAGTTCTGGTTGTTCATCCGGACTCTAGCTGTGTTCCAGAACCTGAGTGTTGCATACCCATCTGTTTTACAGTTCTGGTTGTTCATCTAGACTCTAGCTGTGTACCAGAACCTGAGTGTTGCATACCCATCTGTTTTACAGTTCTGGTTGTTCATCTGGACTCTAGCTGTGTACCAGAACCTGAGTGTTGCATACCCTTCTGTTTTACAGTTCTGGTTGTTCATCTGGACTCTAGCTGTGTACCAGAACCTGAGTGTTGCATACCCATCTGTTTTACAGTTCTGGTTGTTCATCTAGACTCTAGCTGTGTACCAGAACCTAAGTGTTGCATACCCTTCTGTTTTACAGTTCTGGTTGTTCATCTAGACTCTAGCTGTGTACCAGAACCTGAGTGTTGCATACCCTTCTGTTTTACAGTTCTGGTTGTTCATCTGGACTCTAGCTGTGTACCAGAACCTGAGTGTTGCATACCCATCTGTTTTACAGTTCTGGTTGTTCATCTAGACTCTAGCTGTGTTCCAGAACCTAAGTGTTGCATACCCATCTGTTTTACAGTTCTGGTTGTTCATCTGGACTCTAGCTGTGTACCAGAACCTGAGTGTTGCATACCCATCTGTTTTACAGTTCTGGTTGTTCATCTGGACTCTAGCTGTGTACCAGAACCTGAGTGTTGCATACCCATCTGTTTTACAGTTCTGGTTGTTCATCTGGACTCTAGCTGTGTACCAGAACCTGAGTGTTGCATACCCTTCTGTTTTACAGTTCTGGTTGTTCATCTAGACTCTAGCTGTGTCCAGAACCTGAGTGTGTGCATACAGAACCTTCGGTTGTTCATCTGGACTTGCTGTGTACCAGAACCTGAGTGTTGCATACCATCTGTTTTACAGTTCTGGTTGTTCATCCGGACTCTAGCTGTGTACCAGAACCTGAGTGTTGCATACCCATCTGTTTTACAGTTCTGGTTGTTCATCTAGACTCTAGCTGTGTACCAGAACCTGAGTGTTGCATACCCTTCTGTTTTACAGTTCTGGTTGTTCATCTAGACTCTAGCTGTGTTCCAGAACCTAAGTGTTGCATACCCATCTGTTTTACAGTTCTGGTTGTTCATCTAGACTCTAGCTGTGTTCCAGAACCTGAGTGTTGCATACCCATCTGTTTTACAGTTCTAACTATTTGTATGCCGAATGTTGGTTCCTCTCCTCTCGGGAGAATGCACTCCAACTTCGAAGGAAGCTCCTAATTAGTCTTCATTCATTCATTCAGTAGCATGTCCCTCGCGGAACCTCGCTGCCATAACAACCCTCCGGAAAACCTTCCTATCATGAGCAAGATGTCCTGCGTCTGATACACCCATCTGGAGATCATCTGCCACATCCTGCACCCATCTTCTCCTTGGCCTTCCTCTTCCTCTCTTCCCAGGCATATACCCCTCCATTATTGTTCTCTCTAGACCTCCATGACGTTTCAAGTGACCAAAATATTTCAATTTTCTTTGTTTTATTGTCTTTACTAGCCAACCCTCTTCAATATTCAGCTCTTGAAGTATGGATGCATTTGTTCTTTTCTTTACCCAAGATATTCTTAGAACCTGTCTGTAACATTTATATTCAAATGCATTTATGCGCTGTTCCGCTTGTTTAGTAAGTGTCCAGGTCTCACAGGCGTATGTTGCAATGGGAAAGATGCATGCTCTTAAAAATCTGACCTTTGTAATTCTATCTGTACAATTCCATAATTTATTCAGTTGTTTTAGTCTTTGAAGAGCAATTGATAGTCGCCGTTTGATTTCTTTCATTGTGTCACCATTGTTGGTAACCAGTGACCCAAGATATTCGAAATTGTCCACCACTTCCAATCTTTCCTCATTAACATATATTTCCTTCTCCATGGCAGTTTTGTTTGTATGCATTATCTTTGTTTTTGCTGTGTTAAGAAATAAGTTATGATTTTCACTATTTCTTTGGAGTGAGGTTAATAAGTTTTCTAAACCATTTTCTGATGTTGATAGTAATACTGTATCATCAGCATAACGAATTTCTGGTATTTCATGACCACCGATGTTTAGGGCATCATATTGTTCCTTAGTTAGTCCTTAATTAGTCTACTTTTATGAAATTCTTTCGGGTAGGCAGTGGGTCTCTTCTTGTTTTCCTCATAATGGGGTCCCAGAATCCACACAGGGAAGAATGGAATGGGGTCCAGCACTACTCGTTATTCCATATCAGAAGACCATATCCAATGATATGATAGTACACAAGACGTAAGGCTGTAAGCTCTACATGATGATAAATAGCACACCATGTGGACCGTAATAAGAAGAGGTCACATCAGACTCGCAATGCTGATACAATCACATCTACTCAGTCATTCATTTCTGGATGTGAAATCTATCAGCTACACAATGTGTTCATTTGTCTGTTTTGTTTGGAACACAGTCGTCCATGGAACACATCACACTGGATGTGAAATATATCAGCTACACAGTGTGTTCATTTGTCTGTTTTGTTTGGAACACAGTCGTCCAGGGAACACATCACACTGGATGTGAAATACATCAGCTACACAATGTGTTCATTTGTCTGTTTTGTTTGGAACACAGTCATCCAGGGAACACAGTGAAATATATCAGCACAGTCATCCAGGGAACACATCACACTGGATGTGAAATATATCAGCTACACAGTGTGTTCATTTGTCTGTTTTGTTTGGAGCACAGTCATCCAGGGAACACATCACACTGGATGTGAAATATATCAGCTACACAATGTGTTCATTTGTCTGTTTTGTTTGGAACACAGTCGTCCAGGGAACACATCACACTGGATGTGAAATATATCAGCTACACAGTGTGTTCATTTGTCTGTTTTGTTTGGAGCACAGTCATCCAGGGAACACATCACACTGGATGTGAAATATATCAGCTACACAATGTGTTCATTTGTCTGTTTTGTTTGGAGCACAGTCGTCCAGGGAACACATCACACTGGATGTGAAATACATAAGCTACACAATGTGTTCATTTGTCTGTTTTGTTTGGAACACAGTCGTCCAGGGAACACATCACACTGGATGTGCTGGAAGCCTTCCTCTCACTGACCGAGTTCTTGGTGGAGCTGCCCAGCGGCTCCCTGCTACTAAAGTATCTCTTTGACAACATCCTGTTCAACCCCCAGCTGTGGGTGCATACATCAGTGGAGGTGAGTGCAGGGTTAGATTTAGGTACTTTTGTCCTTCTCTTTGTCAGCTCCCCCCCATTTCTTCTCTTCTTCCTGTGTTTCCTGTCTTTCTGCCTCCCGAGTCTCTGCCTCCTTCTTCTCCTTTATCAGATCGGTGGTGAATACACCGTCAAGCAGGTTGTCGTCATTTAGCAGTTTGTTGTTGTAATATTCCAGTTTTAATGCATTTGCCTTGGCACGTAATGTTGTCAGAGTGTGCCTATAAATGTGTCCTGAACTACTGTACCCGTGTTTCCCTGTTGATGGTCTCTGCACCCCTGGGGCACCGTAGACAGTTATTTACAGTCTCCCACCACACTCAAGTTCTTTAGTAGGACTAAACAGAAGTATGGGGTCTCTGGCAGCCCTTACAGAGTGAGAGGAGTCTGCAGGTAACCACTACTCTGTAAAGAGTGCAGTCTGACTTGGCAGCACTGTTGTGTGCAGCACTGACTGCAGTAGGGAAGTTTCTCAGAGGCATCATCAGCCACACCAGTTGTCAAGACCATGATGACAAAGGCAAGTGCAAAAGGTCCAGGCTACGTGAAGTTTGTGAAACGTGTCTCTCAAGATTCACAGCTAACAATGGCCTTTATGGGTGTTGTGAGACATGTGTTTCTCAAGATTCACAGCTAATAGTGGCCTTTATGGGTGTTGTGAGATATGTGTTTCTCAAGATTCACAGCTAACAATGGCCTTTATGGGTGTTGTGAGACATGTGTTTCTTAAAATTCACAGCTAATAGTGGCCTTTATGGGTGTTGTGAGACATGTGTTTCTCAAGATTCACAGCTAACAATGGCCTTTATGGGTGTTGTGAGACATGTGTTTCTTAAAATTCACAGCTAATAGTGGCCTTTATGGGTGTTGTGAGACATGTGTTTCTCAAGATTCACAGCTAACAATGGCCTTGTGAGAAATGTGTTTCTCAAGATTCACATCTAATGGTGGCCTACTCGGGTATTATGAAACGTGTTTCTCAAGATTCACAGCTAACAATGGCCTTGTTGTGAGAAATGTGTTTCTCAAGATTCACATCTAATGGTGGCCTATACGGGTATTATGAAACGTGTTTCTCAAGATTCACAGCTAACAATGGCCTTGTTGTGAGAAATGTGTTTCTCAAGATTCACATCTAATAGTGGCCTACACGGGTGTTGTGAGACATGTGTTTCTCAAGATTCACAGCTAACAATGGCCTTGTTGTGAGAAATGTGTTTCTCAAGATTCACATCTAATGGTGGCCTACACGGGTATTGTGAGACATGTGTTTCTCAAGATTCACAGCTAACAATGGCCTTCACGGGTGTTGTGAGAAATGTGTTTCTTAAGATTCACATCTAATGGTGGCCTACACGGGTGTTGTGAGACATGTGTTTCTCAAGTTTCACAGCTATCAATGGCCTTCACGGGTGTTGTGAGACATGTGTTTCTCAAGATTCACAGTTAACAATGGCCTACACGGGTGTTGTGAGACATGTGTTTCTCAAGATTCACAGCTAATGGTGGCCTACACGGGTTTTGTGAGACACAAGGGTGACCGGCCACTGGAGGTGAATCTGTGTAAAAGTCAGTGGCTCTCGGTGAGTTAGATAGAGCAGACATGTGTGGACGTGAGTGACTTTTGTTCATAACAATTTGTGTCATTTTATTTCCTTGGAGTGTTTGAACTGTGGAAGTGGAATTTGGTGTGTTACTCCGAATGCTATCAATGATGGTAGTTATGGGGCCAAGAGGGTCAAATTTAGATACTTGATCTGACCTCTGTAATTTTTTATTATATGCAAATGAATAGTTGATCAGCTGCTTTTAATAGAATTAATCTCTCTGTTTTTATGTTGCCAGTATTGCCTTACCAATGTTTCGTCTGTGCTAGGTTCAAACCAAACTCTACAGTTACCTGGCTACTGAGTTCATCAGCAATGCACACATCTACAACAGTATCCGGCGAGTCAGTGCTGTGCTGCAAACTATGCATTCTCTCAAGTACTACTACTGGGTAGTCAACCCACTTGACCGCAGCGGGGTTCAGCCAAAGGCTACTGGTCAGTTTGTCTTGTTGATGTTTAGTTTTACCCAATCAAAGCAACATGTGGCTAAGGCATTTCACATCTGATACGTCATGCTAGTCCTTTAACAGATATGCCACTTTAGGATGTGAAGTGTCCTTTAACAGATATACCACTTTAGGATGTGAGGTGTCCTTTAACAGATATACCACTTTAGGATGTGAGGTGTCCTTTAACAGATTTACCACTTTAGGATGTGAAGTGTCCTTTAACAGATTTACCACTTTAGGATGTGAAGTGTCCACTTTACCACTTTAGGATGTGAAGTGTCCTTTAACAGATATACCACTTTAGGATGTGAGGTGTCCTTTAACAGATATACCACTTTAGGATGTGAGGTGTCCTTTAACAGATATACCACTTTAGGATGTGAGGTGTCCTTTAACAGATATACCACTTTAGGATGTGAGGTGTCCTTTAACAGATATAACACTTTAGGATGTGAAGTGTCCTTTAACAGATATACCACTTTAGGATGTGAAGTGTCCTTTAACAGATATAACACTTTAGGATGTGAAGTGTCCTTTAGCAGATTTACCACTTTAGGATGTGAAGTGTCCTTTAACTGATTTACCACTTTAGGATGTGAAGTGTCCTTTAACAGATTTACCACTTTAGGATGTGAAGTGTCCTTTAACAGATTTACCACTTTAGGATGTGAAGTGTCCTTTAACAGATTTACCACTTTAGGATGTGAAGTGTCCTTCAACAGATTAACACTTTAGGATGTGAAGTGTCCTTTAACAGATATAACACTTTAGGGTGTGACGTGTCAGCTCTTCACATATTGTACCCAGGTGACATATAAGGTGTGACGTCCCTTTCCCTTCCTCACCACTTTTCCTTTCCCCAGTGACTGGAACATTCTGAACAAGGACAGTTGAAGAAATAAGTCAGTGGAGGTTATTGGCATCTGCATCAAGTTTGTCCTGGAATGGGACTGGTCTAGTAGTCACAGACCTGGTGTTGTCACAGACTATTGTTACTGGTGTCATGGACCTGGTGAAATCACGGACCCTTGTCACACCACTGCTTCATCAGGCATATGGTTATGATAGTCGCATATGTCTAAAGGCCAGTCATCACCCGTTGAGTAATCAGGTCAAGATCACGTGGCTGCCTATACTTTTCAGGACATTTCCTGGTTCTGTTTTAGACTGGGTTGACCTTGCAGCCTAGGTCAAGGACTGGTGAAAGTTGAACGTGTTTTGCTCTGTTCTGCATCTGTTAGACCCCAGTGCAGCAAATGTCTGCTTGTTCTGTTACTGTGAGCTTAGTGACATTAATCAGTTGTATCAATGTGCAGCTGACTACATTCATTCACTCCTTGTCCTCTTGTGTCATCATGTGTCACATAGGGCTCCCAGTCTATCCCTCTATTCTGTTCTGTCATGTGCAGTTAGTTCAGTGTCAGGGATGGAATTCAGTCCATCACCTCTCTCATCAACGTTTGTTTTTAGAGTGTCTTTTAGGCGTCCTCACCTCCTCAATCCCTCTGTTTCCCATTTAAGCCCATTTGGCAAGGAGAGGAGTAGATGAGAGTGCCGGCAGAACATCACAGTCTGGTGAGAGTGGTGCAATGAGGAATGATGAAGGGATCTGGCCAATGTTCTACGCTCAGAAGAAAGGCAGGAAGACTTATAATCAGACTGCTTCTGCTACTTTTGGTTCTGGAACTCTGTACTGGCTGCTGAAGATGTGCATGGAGCACTTATGGGAATGCCTCAAGTGCTATGATGTCAGTTCTTGACTCAACTAAACTCAACTCATTTCAGTGCCTGCCCTGCTGGTTTCTTTTCAGGATATGTCCAGTATAGCTGTGTACCAATGTTTCCCTGTTGATGGTCCCTGCACCCCTGGGTGGTGGCACATATATCTTCACTGCTTTTGAATTAGTCCCATTTTAGCCAACTACGTGCAGATCCTTTATCAAGTCAGAAGTTAATTCTATTTAAAAAACACTTTCAGACGGGCCTCGTCCCAGCCAAGAGGAGATAGTGAAGCTGAGGTCTTTCATGCTGTTGTATGTCAAAGAGCTGATTCTCAAGGGACATGGGATCCTGGAGGATGAGCTGCAGTCAATGCTCAACTACTTGACTACCCTGCACGAGGTTAGCATTCTCTCTCTGTCTCTCTCTGTCTCTCTGTCTCTCTGTCTCTCTCTCTCTCTCTCTCTCTCTCTCTCTCTCCCCCTCTCTCCCTCTCTCTCTCTCTCTTTGTTTAAATGTAGATCAGCACAGCTTTGATGATTATGACTGCTCTGTAAAGGTGGTCTCAGGTGCATGGCACTTCGGCCAAGGCTAGCTAGCTGTTTTTCGGAGACATAAAAAAACGGAATAAACTAGCCTGGCAGATGCCTGCGATCGGGGGGTGGGGTGGGGTGGGAGGTGTACCGCACACTTGTCAAGTGGACTAGAGGATTTGTTGTTATATAAGTGTCTATCAGTGTCAGTCCTCTCACCTACACACTGGATTCTCTCTATCCACCAATCTTGGGATGGCTCATGCTGATAAAGATTATAACTGGCATAATGGAGGGCCAACCCAAACAAGGCAGTACTATAATCAACACAACAAGCTAACACATCCTAAAGTAAACATTAACATTATCTACAAGTACTGGAACATAATACACCACGCAAAGTATTATCTTTCATAGTGCCTCAGTCTTTATTATGGAGGAAACATTATAATAAAGATGAAATGGTGATCAATAACACATCATCAAGTCTTTCACTGCCTTCCCAAATATTCACATCAGCAGTCTCTCTAGACATGGACGAAACACCCCAAGGAGCCTGCGCCAGAAAGCTCACACCTGACAGTACAGATACACCTGTATGATGTGCAGTGACAATCCCTTGATGGTTCGTTTTCTAAATGACCCTGCCACCAGATTTGATTCAAGATAGATGCACCTCTTGGTGAAGACTACAGACCTCCTGTCTGCTATCCCAGCCACTCACTAAAGTATCTCTAACATCCCGTCAATCAGTCTCCGGTACTTCCACCCACCACAACTACATGCTGGTTAACACAAAGGGTCCCCCGGCACCTTCCGGCCCTTACAGAAACCTGTCAGCCATGTGTCACAACACTGTCAACCCCACAACACATGGCCAACACAAGTCCGTTCCAGACAATCACTGACAGAAATCCCCAGAAGTCTGACTCACAATACACCACAGTCATCCCAGATGGTTTGCAGGAATTCCACAGAATGAAACATTGTTAAAACACAGTCCGTACAGTCAGACAAACTGAAAGCAACTGACCTGGACACGGGTTCAGGTTCAACAGCTGGTCACACTTGAGTCGCAATAACCATGGACACCCATGTTTCCCATTTATCTCAAGAAACCTTTGTCTTACGCGTCAGGTAGCGTGGACCTTTTTTAGTCATCTCTGCATCATCATCATCAAGCGCCTTTACGGCTAGCGTCGGCTATCCCCCCTCTAACCTCTGGTACACTTGAACAGAAAACTGAGTTCAGCACACAATACTGCCCAACAACCGTATGAGTACCCAAGTCATCACCATCTCCTCATAGTTCATGCTGGAAAACTGAAGCCATGAAGACCACCTCCTCATAGTTCATGCTGGAAAACTGAAGCCATGAAGACCACCTCCTCATAGTTCATGCTGGAAAACTGAAGCCATGAAGACCACCTCCCCACCTCCTCATAGTTCATGCTGGAAAACTGAAGCCATGAAGACCACCTCCTCATAGTTCATGCTGGAAAACTGAAGCCATGAAGACCACCTCCTCATAGTTCCATGCTGGAAAAACTGAAGCCATGAAGACACCTCCTCATAGTTCATGCTGGAAAACTGAAGCCATGAAGACCACCTCCTCATAGTTCATGCTGGAAAACTGAAGCCATGAAGACCACCTCCTCATAGTTCATGCTGGAAAACTGAAGCCATGAAGACCACCTCCTCATAGTTCATGCTGGAAAACTGAAGCCATGAAGTTTCAGGCTAACGGGGCAGTGACTGGCTTGGGAGGAGACGGGTACCATCCAGGTTAGTTTGTCTTACGGGACAGGTCTAGTAAGCCAGCAGTGGTGTATTCAACCAATTCTACACAGGAAATAATAGAGGATTTCTGGCAGTGTTAATCCATCAAGCAAGCCACCAAAGTAGTGCAAGACAAATACAGAAAACTACGACACTGGGCTACAACCTGGTATCAGTAAGATGACACTTCGCTACAACCTGGTATCAGTGAGATGATACAGGGCTTCAACCTGGTATTAGTGAGATGACACTGGGCTACAGCCTGGTATCAGTGAGGTGACACTGGGCTACAACCTGGTATCAGTGAGATGACACTTCGCTACAACCTGGTATCAGTAAGATGACACTTCGCTACAACCTGGTATCAATGAGACGACACTGGGTTATAACCTGGTATCATTGAGATGACACTGGGCTACAACCTGGTATCAGTGAGACGACAGTAGGCTAAAACCTGGCATCAGTGAGACGACAGAGGGCTACAGCCTGGAGCCAACAAGAGGCGACAAGAGAAGAAGATGAAGGTCTGGTCTGTTATATGTGGGCAATAACAGTGGAATACAACACACTTGGACATAAATCAGAAAGCAACATTTAAAACATGTTGGAGACGGCAGATGATGACTTTAAAAAGAGATGTATTACGTCTGGTTTGTGTAAGTTTGTGGGATGAAATAAAAAAGCAAAGAAGACACATCAGTAAATGACACATCAGTAAATGACACATCAGTAGATGGCGCATCACTAGATGAAACATCACTAGATGGCACATCAGTAGATGGCACATCACTAGATGGCACATCACTAGATGGCAAATCAGTAGATGGCACATCAGTAGATGACACATCAGTAGATGGCACATTAGTAGATGGTACATCAGAAGATGACACATCAGTAGATGACATATCACTAGATGGCACATCAGTAGATGACACATCAGTAGATGGCACATCAGTAGATGACACATCAGTAGATGGCACATCAGTAGATGACACATCACTAGATAGCACATCGCTAGATGGCACATCAGTAGATGACACAGCTGATTGCCTTCCATCAAAATACTACAGAAATCAATCAGACACACTCACCACAAACATTGTTGTAGACTTGCTATAACTCTGGTAACAAAGAGGGTTACATTTGAGCTTGGTGTCAGGTTACATTTGAGCTTGGTGTCAGGTTACATTTGAGCTTGGTGTCAGGTTACATTTGAGCTTGGTGTCAGGTTGCATTTGAGCTTGGTGTCAGGTTACATTTGAGCTTGGTGTCAGGTTACATTTGAGCTTGGTGTCAGGTTACATTTGAGCTTGGTGTCAGGTTACATTTGAGCTTGGTGTCAGGTTACATTTGAGCTTGGTGTCAGGTTACATTTGAGCTTGGTGTCAGGTTGCATTTGAGCTTGGTGTCAGGTTGCATTTGAGCTTGGTGTCAGGTTGCATTTGAGCTTGGTGTCAGGTTGCATTTCAGTACAAATAATTTACTTGTTGGCCTTATGTGGTTTATTTCTGTAGATAGCACCTGACAAGATATAGTGGAATATGTCTGGCAGTGGCTTGTGTGATTGGTTGTTTGTTGTCTTTGCTTAAATACATCATAATTACCTGTGGGGACACCACTAGTGCAATTGTCGATGATTACATGGAAATTTTCTTGTTCTCCCCCCCCAAGGATGACAACCTGATGGATGTCCTAGAGCTGCTGGTCCATCTAATGGCTGAGCATCCAGCTTCTATGGTTCCTGCCTTTGACCAGAAAAATGGAGTCAGGTCTGTAGCCATGTGATGTAACAGCGTATCAGAAATATAAAGCCCAGGCTTCCAGTAAGTTAACACGGTCAGCAAATGCACTATGAAGTGGGATGTGTCAGCCAAAAGGCACAAATATTGCAATTTTGCTTTATACAAGCACAACACAATTACCTCACTCAGACAAATGAAAAGAAGAAGAAGTAAAGCCAGGTTTACTCTGCTCTAGTAGATCAGAACATATACTTACCTTATCAGAAACATATACTTGACATGATCAGAACATATACTTGACCTGATCAGAAACATATACTTGACCTGATCAGAAGCATATACCTGACATGATGAGAAACATATACTTGACCTGATCAGAAACATATACTTGACCTGATCAGAAACATATACTTGACCTGATCAGATACATATACTTGACATGATCAGAAGTTGTAAGTTACATGTGAAAAGTTCCAAGTCACACATGAGAAGTTGTAAGTCACACGCAAAAAGTTGTAACTCACATGTGAGAAGTTCCAAGTCACACGTGAAAAGTTCCAAGTCACACAAGAGAAGTTCTAAGTAGGCCAGTCATGAAGAGGAGATGATTACAGAGATCCACCAGGGATAGATTGATGGAACTACCAGAATTGTTTGTGTAACTCATTTTACACATTCTTCAAGAACACAGCACACTTCGCTGCCATTGTCTGTCCATCAGTTATACAGTATTATTTATTAAACCATTTGTTGATGGAGAATGTTAAAACACAAGTTAATGGATGTGTTCTGCTGCTTCCTCTGACTGCCAAAGTTATGACAGTAATGACAGATGTTATTTTGGCTGTTCTCTGTTTTCTCCTAATGCCAAGGTAATGACAGTTGTTACACTTTGGCTGTTCTCTGGTTACACTTTGGCTGTTCTCTGGTTACACTTTGGCTGTTCTCTGTTTTCTCCTAATGCTTAAGTAATGACAGATGTTACACTTTGGCTGTTCTATGTTTTCTCCTAATGGTAAAGTAATGACAGATGTTACACTTTGGCTGTTCTCTGTTTTCTCCTAATGCTTAAGTAATGACAGATGTTACACTTTGGCTGTTCTCTGTTTTCTCCTAATGCTAAAGTAATGACAGATGTTACACTTTGGTTGTTCTCTGTTTTCTCCTAATGCTAAAGTAATGACAAATGTTACACTTTGGCTGTTCTCTGTTTTCTCCTAATGCTTAAGTAATGACAAATGTTACACTTTGGCTGTTCTCTGTTTTCTCCTAATGCTAAAGTAATGACAAATGTTACACTTTGGCTGTTATCTGTTTTCTCCTAATGCTAAAGTAATGACAAATGTTACACTTTGGCTGTTCTCTGTTTTCTCCTAATGCTAAAGTAATAACAAATGTTACACTTTGGCTGTTCTATGTTTTCTCCTAATGCTTAAGTAATGACAAATGTTACACTTTGGCCTGCTCTCTGTTTTCTCCTAATGCTAAAGTAATGACAAATGTTACACTTTGGCCTACTCTCTGTTTTCTCCTAATGCTAAAGTAATGACAAATGTTACACTTTGGCCTGCTCTCTGTTTTCTCCTAATGGTAAAGTAATGACAAATGTTACACTTTGGCCTGCTCTCTGTTTTCTCCTAATGCTAAAGTAATGACAAATGTTACACTTTGGCTGTTCTATGTTTTCTCCTAATGCTAAAGTAATGACAGATGTTACACTTTGGCTGTTCTCTGTTTTCTCCTAATGCTTAAGTAATGACAAATGTTACACTTTGGCTGTTCTATGTTTTCTCCTAATGGTAAAGTAATGACAAATGTTACACTTTGGCTGTTCTCTGTTTTCTCCTAATGCTTAAGTAATGACAAATGTTACACTTTGGCTGTTCTATGTTTTCTCCTAATGCTAAAGTAATAACAAATGTTACACTTTGGCTGTTCTCTGTTTTCTCCTAATGCTAAAGTAATGACAAATGTTACACTTTGGCTGTTCTCTGTTTTCTCCTAATGCTAAAGTAATTACAGATCTTGCTGTTTGACTCTTCTCTGATCAGGACAATCTTCAAGCTGCTGGCTTCCCAGAATGAGGACATACGGCTGCTGTCGCTGAGACTGTTGGGCTTCTTCCTCATGCGGAGCACATACAGGTTTGTTGCAGCGCTGCTGTTTGTGTCCCTGGATAGCCGGATGTACGTGGGCCAGGAAGCAGTGTATCACATGAGAAAAGGGAGCTTGGGTTCAGAAATTATGTTGTGTTTTTATCAAGTGCATTTTCTTTTCTTCTACATACCTATTATTGTTGTGGCAAACTTTCAGGTGGTTCAACCATCTTGCCTCAAAGGATTCAGACAGGAAAAAATAGAAAGAATGGTTTAGAAAGGCAGCGGTGCATTTGTTATGTTAACGGACAACGCGGCAAGGGAAAGGAAAGTGCCTACAGTAGTTGATGGACATTAACTCTGGCTTGATCTTATACCTGTGTATACTAGATGCTTTGTATAGCCTGGTCTGTATGCAGTAGTTGCACTGAACACTTGTAGATGTCTACAGCTCATCAAGCTGAGTTGATCTTGGTTCAGGTTATGTAGGCAGCTTTTGTGGACTTGCTCACAACAAATATGGCATTTCAAAGTCATGCAGTTTTTAGTGCTGGACCTATTGTGTGGTCAGTCTGACTGAAATATCTTTCATCTCATGGTACCATTGCCTCTCCCTCCCCTTTTCTCATCCTGTACCAATAAAAAATTATTAACTTGATTTAGCATTTTTTTTTTTCCCCATTGATTCGGTAATAAAACAGTATTGTTGAATTTGTCTGATTACTTTTCTTTGATTAAAGTCTATAATAGTTTAGAGCATTTACATGTTGCAGTTATCTGATATCTGACCTGTATATCCCCCCCCCCCCCCCCCCCCACTTGAGTCAGTAGAGCAACTAGTTCTTTTCCTAGTTATTGGCACCTGATATTTGTCCTGTATACCCCCCACTTGAGTCAGCAGAGAAACTAGTTCCCTTCCTAGTTATTGGCCTCTGATATCTGACCTGTATACCCCCACGAGTCAGCAGAGAAATTAGTTCCCTTCCTAGCTATTGGCACCTGATATCAGACCTGTATACCCCCACTTGAGTCAGCAGAGAAACTAGTTCCCTTCCTCATCTTTATTTTCTCACTTCAGCAGAAACACAGAAAACTGTTCTGGACTCGCCTCCCGGAGATAATTCTGCTGACCTGGCTTCAGATGACCTGTAAAAATACAAAGATTATATTTGCAGTGACAGTTTTGTGATGTTTGACGTGTTTCTGTGACATTTGCCTGCAGGAGAAAGCAAGACGCCATGTCCCCTTACAACCTGTTCAGTCTCCTGTAATATATGCAAAGATTGTATTTGCAGTGACAGTTTTGTGATGTGTTTCTGTGACATTTGCCTGCAGGAGAAAGCAAGATGCCATGTCCCCTTACAACCTGTTCAGTCTCCTGTAATATATACAAAGATTGTATTTGCAGTGACAGTTTTGTGATGTGTTTCTGTGACATTTGCCTGCAGGAGAAAGCAAGATGCCATGTCCCCTTACAACCTGTTCAGTCTCCTGTAATATATACAAAGATTGTATTTGCAGTGACAGTTTTGTGATGTGTGACGTGTTTCTGTGACATTTGCCTGCAGGAGAAAGCAAGACGCCATGTCCCCTTACAACCTGTCTAGTCTCCTGTAATATTTACAAAGATTGTATTTGCAGTGACAGTTTTGTGATGTGTTTCTGTGACATTTGCCTGCAGGAGAAAGCAAGATGCCATGTCCCCTTACAACCTGTTCAGTCTCCTGTAATATATACAAAGATTGTATTTGCAGTGACAGTTTTGTGATGTGTTTCTGTGACATTTGCCTGCAGGAGAAAGCAAGATGCCATGTCCCCTTACAACCTGTTCAGTCTCCTGTAATATATACAAAGATTGTATTTGCAGTGACAGTTTTGTGATGTGTGACGTGTTTCTGTGACATTTGCCTGCAGGAGAAAGCAAGATGCCATGTCCCCTTACAACCTGTTCAGTCTCCTGTAATATATACAAAGATTGTATTTGCAGTGACAGTTTTGTGATGTGTGACGTGTTTCTGTGACATTTGCCTGCAGGAGAAAGCAAGATGCCATGTCCCCTTACAACCTGTTCAGTCTCCTGTAATATATACAAAGATTGTATTTGCAGTGACAGTTTTGTGATGTGTGACGTGTTTCTGTGACATTTGCCTGCAGGAGAAAGCAAGATGCCATGTCCCCTTACAACCTGTTCAGTCTCCTGTAATATATACAAAGATTGTATTTGCAGTGACAGTTTTGTGATGTGTGACGTGTTTCTGTGACATTTGCCTGCAGGAGAAAGCAAGATGCCATGTCCCCTTACAACCTGTTCAGTCTCCTGTAATATATACAAAGATTGTATTTGCAGTGACAGTTTTGTGATGTGTTTCTGTGACATTTGCCTGCAGGAGAAAGCAAGATGCCATGTCCCCTTACAACCTGTTCAGTCTCCTGTAATATATACAAAGATTGTATTTGCAGTGACAGTTTTGTGATGTGTTTCTGTGACATTTGCCTGCAGGAGAAAGCAAGATGCCATGTCCCCTTACAACCTGTTCAGTCTGCTGGCGGAGCGGCTCATGCTACACACCCAGAACATCACCATGCCCTGCTACAATGTTCTCTTTGAGGTTGGTGACCTTGCTGCCATTTCTGACATCTTCTGTTTCCTCCTTCCCCTTATCTTGCTCCTCCATCCTTGATCTTTTCTTCATTGTCTCTAGCCATTACTTGGTAAACAATATTGTCACTGGAGATAACGCCTTCTCCACATCATATCATTGTGTCTACATTATACATGTCATGTTGTATATTTTGAATTGCATTTTATATCATACAAAAAGTGTCATGTTGTGACTTAGATGTATTGTTGTGTTTCTTACATGTTCAAATATATCTAAGTTCTCACAGTATGTATCCATTTTGTCATTCTTCTTTTCTTCAGCATTCGATGAGCCGAAGAGGTTCATTACTGCAGATATCACCCGGCTACAATCATCTCTCTGGTTATCCTTCTCTTTCCAGTTGGTGACACCAAGTGTTTGTAGGTCTGTCTGAACATTATCAGGACAAAATAAAGGGGGTTAATGGCCCCATGCTTCAGTCCCCAACTTGGAGGACCAGGGTGTCTCGTCTGTCTGTTCTCTACCTTTTGACCTTTCCGGCTTGGGATGCCCTGCTGGTAGCTACGCTGCCGCTGACATAGCTCTCAGGGTTGTTGAAAAACACCAGCTTTCCCACTGCGACAAAGTGGGCACACCTTCGGGGGAGCATTTTGTCATTGTATGAATCTTGCATGCCAGTTTTGTTAATAGTAAAATACACTTTTTCTTCTACCTGTGGTACTGTATTGTGTATCGTAATCTCCTTCTTTCTGTTGCCAGTACAACTTCTTGTTTCTGTTGCCAGTACAACTTCTTGTTTCTGTTGCCAGTACAACTTCTTGTTTCTGTTGCCAGTACTACTTCTTGTTTCTGTTGCCTGTACAACTTCTTGTTTCTGTTGCCAGTACTACTTCTTGTTTCCTGTTTGCAGATTCTGACAGAAAGGATGAGTCTAGAGAATGCCCGGGTGAAACGTGAAGAGCCAGAGTCACATTTCCGCATCGAGAACTCAGGTGAGCTTCTGTCTGACTAGGACTTGCAACAGTTGTTTTTGGCACTTTCATCATCAGAAACTGCTGGGGCATAGTGGTTAGTGGCCTTGCTTGCCATAACTGTGGTCAAGGTTCAGCCACTAGCAGATTATATGTCTGACTGTCCATCTCTGGAGTCAACCTGGGCTCATACAATTGGGCATCAGACATTTGTAATTATGTGTGGAGAATGTTCTCTGAGAGGTTCTCCCCCACCCCCCTCCCCCACCCATCTCATATGTCATAGCCTAAGATATGTGAAGTCCTGTCACTGACACTACAATGGCTGCATCAGCTATGTCAACACTCAATGGAAACTAATTATTTTGGGAGTTTGTTGTCAGAAGTATTGATATATCTTGCTGCTAAATAGTCATATGTAAGTTAGCTCGGTCAAGGACCTGTTTCCATGCCTTTAAACATACAGGGCATATGGTGCCAGTCCTTTATGTTTATAGACCAAATGACGCTTGGTGGGTGATGGGGTCAGTATTGGCTGCCCAGAACATTTCCTGCTGCCTCAGCTGAGGCTGGGGTTACCTGCAGCTCCACATCAGTCAATCTCTACCTGGATCACTCTCTACCCTGCCAACATATCTTGTATATATACACACTCACACACATATGCACATACACACACACACATGTAAACACATATACAGGAACTAGAGATTCTGAAAGGTATGAGGGAGACATCACACATGTAAACACATATACAGGAACTAGAGATTCTGAAAGACATGAGGGAGACATCACACATGTAAACACATATACAGGAACTAGAGATTCTGAAAGACATGAGGGAGACATCACAGACATCACACATGTAAACACATATACAGGAACTAGAGATTCTGAAAGACATGAGGGAGACATCACACATGCAAACACATATACAGGAACTAGAGATTCTGAAAGACATGAGGGAGACATCACACATGCAAACACATATACAGGAACTAGAGATTCTGAAAGGTATGAGGGAGACATCACAGACATCACACATGCAAACACATATACAGGAACTAGAGATTCTGAAAGACATGAGGGAGACATCACACATGCAAACACATATACAGGAACTAGAGATTCTGAAAGGTATGAGGGAGACATCACAGACATCACACATGTAAACACATATACAGGAACTAGAGATTCTGAAAGGTATGAGGGAGACATCACAGACATCACACATGTAAACACATATACAGCAACTAGAGATTCTGAAAGACATGAGGGAGACATCACAGACATCACACATGCAAACACATATACAGGAACTAGAGATTCTTAAAGGTATGAGGGAGACATCACAGACATCACACATGCAAACACATATACAGGAACTAGAGATTCTGAAAGATATGAACCCATGAGGGAGACATCACAGACGCCAGCAAGAGATGTGCATCATCTGTGTGCCACATGAGAATGCAAAAACTGGAACATCTTGTGACAGCTGGAAAGATTTATGGAAAGTGAGGTAGAGGAAGACACAGCGAGAACATTCTTGCCATTATTATTCACCAGGTTAGCCTACCTCGTATCACTGTAGTTCTCTACTGTAGATGGCGGTCTTGAAAGCTTTCATGATTGTATGTGTGCCTATGTTTCAGCCATCCTGAAAGTGGTAGCTACAATGATCCGCCAGTCAAAGCCCACTGCCGAGGTTTTGGAGGTCAAGAAAACATTCCTCTCAGATCTGACCATTCTCTGTAATAACAACAAGGATAACCGCAGGTAATCTCATGTCAAACTATCCCCAGTATCTCCCCTCTCTGCAACAACAAGGATAACCACAGGTAATCTCATGTCAAACTATCCCCAGTATCTCCCCTCTCCGCTGTCCTGTATTTTTGTCCATGAATCCAACCAGCTGCTGTTTTAAACTTTTTTGAATGTTGGCAGACTTTGTGCCAGTTTCAAGGCAGGCATCAGTCAGTCTACAAATATACTGAATACCTGAATAGTCTTAATACCTGTAGCTGGATACCTATAGCTGGATACCTATAGCTGAATACCTATAGCTGGATACCTGTAGCTGGATACCTATAGCAGGATACCTATAGCTGGATACATGTAGCTGGATACCTATAGCAGGATACCTATAGCTGGATACCTATAGCTGGATAAATGTAGCTGGATACCTGTAGCTGGATACCTGTAGCTGAATACCTGTAGCTGGATACCTGTAGCTGGATACCTGTAGCTGCATAAATGTAGCTGGCTACCTATAGTAGGATGAATGTAGCTGGATACCTGTAGCTGGCTACCTATAGCTGGATACCTATAGTAGGATGAATGTAGCTGGATACCTGTAGCTGGATACCTATAGCCGGATACCTGTAGCTGGATACCTATAGCTGGATACCAATGGCTAAATAAATGTAGCTGAATACCTGTAGCTGGATACATATAGCTGGATACCTGTAGCTAAATACCTATAGCTGGATATCTGTAGCAAATACCCCAGTATCTCCCCTCTGGATCCTGTAGCTTTTTGTCCATGAATCCAACCAGCTGCTGTAATGTTTTAAACTTTTTTTTTTTTTTAAATCTGTAGCTGGATATAAACTGTAGCTGGATACCTTTGTAGCTGGATACCTGGATACCTATAGCTGGATACCTATAGCTGGATACCTGTAGCTGGATACCTGTAGCTGGATACCTATAGCTGGATACCTATAGCTGGATACCTGTAGCTGGATACCTATAGCTGGATACCTGTAGCTGGATACCTATAGCTGGATACCTGTAGCTGAATACCTATAGCTGGATATCTGTAGCTGGATACCTGTAGCTGGATACCTGTAGCTGGATACCTGTAGCTGGATACCTGTAGCTGGATACCTGTAGCTGGATACCTGTAGCTGGATATAGCTGGCTGGATACCTGTAGCTGGATACCTGTAGCTGGATACCTGTAGCTGGATACCTGTAGCTGGATACCTGTAGCTGGATACCTGTAGCTGGATACCTGTAGCTGGATACCTGTAGCTGGATACCTGTAGCTGGATACCTGTAGCTGGATACCTATAGCTGGATACCTGTAGCTGGATACCTGTAGCTGGATACCTGTAGCTGGATACCTATAGCTGGATACATGTAGCTGGATACCTATAGCTGGATACCTGTAGTTGGATACCTGTAGCTGGATACCTATAGCTGGATACCTGTAGCTGGATACCTATAGCTGGATACCTTTAGCTGGATAAATGTAGCTGGATACCTATAGCTGGATACGTGTATCTGGATAGCTGTAAGCTGGATACCTGTAGTTTAATACCTGTAGCTGGATACCTGTAGCTGTATACCTGTAGTTGGATACCTATAGCTGGATACCTATAGCTGGATACCTGTAGCTGGATACCTATAGCTGGATACCTGTAGCTGGATACCTGTAGTTGGATACCTGTAGTTGGATACCTATAGCTAGATACCTATAGCTGGATACCTGTGGCTGGATACCTATAGCTGGATACCTATAGTTGGATACCTGTGGCTGGATACCTGTGGCTGGATACCTGTAGTTGGATACCTGTAGTTGGATACCTGTAGTTGGATACCTATAGCTTGATACTCACACTCTTTTCATTTTATTAATCTTAAATATCTGTCATCTTTATCCGCCAGAACTGTGCTGCAGATGTCTGTGTGGCAGGACTGGCTGTTCTCCCTAGCGTACATCTACCCCCACAACTCGGAGCAGCAGAGAATCACCGACATGGTGATGGCTCTGTTCAAGATGCTGCTTCACCATGCCATCAAGTTTGAGTTTGGAGGTTGGAGGGTCTGGATTGACACGCTGGCCATTCTACATTCCAAGGTAAGATGCTGTGGTGTGATCAGTAGACAGAGATCTGGTGTGATCAGTAGACAGAGATCTGGTGTGATCAGTAGACAGAGATCTAGTGTGATCAGTAGACAGAGATCTGGTGTGATCAGTAGACAGAGATCTGGTGTGATCAGTAGACAGAGATCTGGTGTGATCAGTAGACAGAGATCTGGTGTGATCAGTAGTGATCAGTACAGAGATCTGGTGTGATCAGTAGACAGAGATCTGGTGTGATCAGTAGACAGAGATCTGTGATCAGTAGACAGAGATCTGTGATCAGTAGACAGAGATCTGTGTGTGACAGAGATCAGTAGACAGAGATCTAGTGTGATCAGTAGACAGAGATCTAGTGTGATCAGTAGAGATCAGTAGACAGAGATCTGGTGTGATCAGTAGACAGAGATCTGGTGTGATCAGTAGACAGAGATCTGGTGTGATCAGTAGACAGAGATCTGGTGTGATCAGTAGACAGAGATCTGGTGTGATCAGTAGACAGAGATCTGGTGTGATCAGTAGACAGAGATCTGTGTGGTGTAGATCTGGTGTGAGAGTAGACAGAGATCAGTAGACAGAGATCTGTGTGATCAGTAGACAGAGATCTGGTGTGATCAGTAGACAGAGATCTAGTGTGATCAGTAGACAGAGATCTGGTGTGATCAGTAGACAGAGATCTGGTGTGATCAGTAGACAGAGATCTAGTGTGATCAGTAGACAGAGATCTAGTGTGATCAGTAGACAGAGATCTGGTGTGGTCAGTAGACAGAGATCTAGTGTGGTCAGTAGACAGAGATCTAGTGTGGTCAGTAGACAGAGATCTAGTGTGGTCAATAGACAGAGATCTAGTGTGATCAGTAGACAGAGATCTAGTGTGATCAGTAGACAGAGATCTGGTGTGATCAGTAGACAGAGATCTAGTGTGATCAGTAGACAGAATGCTGGTGTGGTCAGTAAACTGAATGCCGGTGTGGTCAGTAAACAGAATGCCAATGTGGTCAGTAAACAGAATGCCAATGTGGTCAGTAAACAGAATGCCAGTGTGGTCAGTAAACAGAATGCCAATGTGGTCAGTAAACAGAATGCTGGTGTGGTCAATAAACAAAATGCTAGTGTGGTCTGTAAACAGAATGCCAGTGTGGTCAGTAAACAGAATGCCGGTGTGGTCATGGCAACACACTGTAAAGATAAACTAGTGGAGCTTGTATTGAGCCCTGAAACATGTGGATGTCTCGAAGGTGGAAACAGCTCATAGTTTTATTGCAGCACCAGACACCAGCAGGGTAATATATCAGTAACATGTTCATGTTAATCATGGAATGGAAACTCTTAGTTTTCTGATGTTTGATCTCCCTGATATTTTCATGTCTACAAATCTATAAGTCGTGCCAAAAGCAGGTCAGAACAAAGACTGTTTACATACCAGTGGATGCTTCTGACTAGTTGGACTTCTCCCCACAAGGGAAACAAACCCTTCCTGTCACCCTTGATGGGTAAGATAAGGGACAGCTCAAGAGAGTTGGCTTCAGGTTGGCTACCTCATCCTATAGAAAACCTTGGCTGCAAGATCCAAACAATCACCAAAAGGCTGCAAGGGGCTTGGCATAATTTGGTTGTGGGCCTCTTCTCCATTAGAAAAATAAAGATTCAAACAACTTATTTCTTCTTCTTCGTAGTGTATACCAGCTGTAACAAACTCTGGCAAAAAGTTGTCATTGTGTGTCCACTTCAGGACCCTGCTCTTGTTCCATAGTTGTGCGTGCACATTCATTTTACAGATCAGGCTTAAGTGTGTGCAGACTATTCTTTACCTCTCAGATACACTCCGTCTTTGAAGGAAACACCCCTAATTAAACATGATTTTGAGGATGAACAGTGAGTCTCCCCCCCCCCCCCCCCCCCAATGAGGTCCTTGAAACGACACAGGTAGAATGACCTGTTTGAATGGGAATCATCTCAAGGTGGGTTCCAGAGCTTCATTGAGGGGGAAACAAGAATTGACCTGCTGTCTACCAAAAACAAAAACAGTCGACTAATTTGGAGCTTCCTTAGAAGTCAGGGTGCCCAGGTCGCTAGGAACAACCAGCTGCACACAAATAAGCCAGTAAAACAGATGTACACACAAAACTCAGGCCCTGGCCTAAAGTCAAAATCCAAATGTATGAACAGCCAGGACTTTCTGCCGGTACTTACCGCCGGTACTTGCCGCCGGTAAACAAAGAAAAAGAATGGGAGTTGTTGGTAGGTTGTCCCATGGTCAGTGTTTGTTGCTGATGTGTTTTCCCATGGTCAGTGTTTGTTGCTGAAGTGTTTTCCCATGGTCAGTGTTTGTTGCTAAAGTCATGTTCCATGGTCATTGTTTGTTGCTAAAGTGATGTTCCATGGTCATTGTTTGTTGCTAAAGTGATGTTCCATGGTCATTGTTTGTTGCTAAAGTGATGTTCCATGGTCATTGTTTGTTGCTAAAGTGATGTTCCATGGTCAGTGTTTGTTGCTAAAGTGATGTCCCATGGTCAGTTTTTTTTAAAGTTAATGTTTGTAGTTTCCCCTTCTTCTTAAAAAGTTAATGTTTGTGGCTTCCCCTTCTTCTAAAAAAAGTTAATGTTTGTGGTTTTCCTTTCTTCTTAGAAAGTAATGTTTGTGGTTTCCCCTTCTTCTAAATTTTTTTGTTGTTGTTGCAAATTTCAAGAAAGTTTATTGAATCAAAACGCCTCATATTTAGATGATGCCAATCTTGTTTGCAATGTCCAATGCATCATAATCAGGAGCTATCCTTACATAGGCTTTCTTCTCGCAGTCAGGGCGAATGAGTGTGTTGACTTTTGCGACTTCAATATCGTACAGCTTCTTGACTGCCAACTTAATCATTGGCTTGTTGGCCCGCTTGTCAACAATGAAGACCAGTGTGTTGTTATCTTCAATCTTCTTCATGGCCGACTCAGTGGTCAATGGATGCTTGATCAGACAGTACTGATCAAGTTTGTTGGTCTTGTTGACACTTTTACGTGGATATTTAGGAGCCCTGGGCAGCTTCAGTGTTTTGGGTCGGCGGAAATGGACAGACGTCCTGATTTTACGATTTTTTTTATCATGAGTTCCGCGGACAACAGACTTTTTGGCCCTCAGTGCCTTATCTTTAGCCTTGACTACACCAGCATCAACTTTGGGTGGTGCAGCAGCCTTAGCTGCAGCCTTTGATGTCTTTGGTGCAGCAGATTTAGCAGGAGCTGCGGCCTTTGCAGGTGCTGCTTCCTTCTTCTCCTCCTTTGCTGCTGGAGCCTTCGCTGCGGGTTTCTTTGCTTTCGGAGCCATGTTACTTGGTAGAGAGAGAACGGGATGTAACCCTTCTTCTTAAAAAATAATGTTTGTGATTTTCCCCTTCTTCTTAAAATGTTAATGTTTGTGGTTTCCCCTTCTTCTTGTGAAGTTAATGTTTGTGGTTTTCCCTTTTTCTTAAAAAGTTAATGTTTGTGGTTTCCCCTTCTTCTGAAAAAGTTAATGTTTGTGGTTCCCCCTTCTTCTTAAAAAGTTAATGTTTGTGGTTTCCCCTTCTTCTTAAAAAGTTAATGTTTGTGGTTTCCCCTTCTTCTTATAAAGTTAATGTTTTTGGTTTCCCCTTCTTCTTAAAAAGTAATGTTTGTGGTTTCCCCTTTTCCTTGTGAAGTTAATGTTTGTGATTTCCCCTTCTTCTTAAAAAGTTAATGTTTGTGGTTTCCTCTTACCTGTTGCAGCCATTGATAAATATTCTGTTATGGTTGTAATGATGATTTTATTTCATGCACGTCCACTTCCGCTGTTGTTGTCAGGTGGCCTATGAAGACTTCAAGATCCACATGTCTAAAATGTACCAACAATTTGAACAGAACAGAGCCGACAACATCTCAGACCCGTCTGAACAACAGCAGCGACCCATCAGCACTATTTCTGGCATCTCCCATGGTGAAAATCAGCGACCGCCCCGGAAATCATCAGTTAAAATTTCTGAAGTATCTGATTCAGAAGCAGAAGCTATAACCGCAGCAAATGGAAGGAGAGAGGAGGGATCAAAAGACGTGGAGAACCGAGAGGAAGATGCTGAGAGTGTAAAAGCAGAAGTTGATGATAGTAATGATTCAGGAAAGATAGAAGCAAAGAAAGATGCTGAGGCAGGTGCTGAAGGTGAAAGAGGTGATGGACTGAATGAAAGGGAAGATGAGAATGAGCGATCTGTGAAACCAACAGACGAGAAAGTGACTGAGGAAGCTAAAGTAATAGAAGAAGATAAGGTAGAGAAACATTCAGAGGTGGCACAGTCCAGATCAGAAGATTCCAAACTTGGAGAAGCAGCAGGGGGTGTCAGCTTATCAAATGGGTAAGTTTATATTTGGCTTGTTGTTCAAAGTTTTGAGTTCATAAATTGACATCTCAGAGCATTGCTTGAAAACTCTAGACAGCTATAAACATTTGTCTACATCAGGGGTGGGCATCTTTGTTTGGTCCATGGCCCAGTTTTAGAATTATCAACCTGGTGTCTGGCCATATATATGTATATATATGTGTGTTGTGTGCTATTCTGGGTGTACCACAAGGCCATATGTTGTCATGCAAGTATCTCTAGGTTACAGTTCTGGCTTCCATTATGTTTGTCAGAAAACAATGTTGATGTACCTCACAATCCCAGGGTTTATTGTCACGCCACAGGGGTTAGACACAATCCCTCACATATAACATTAAGCGAAGAGATGTGGACATATGTCCTGGGCTAATACGTTTCCATATTATCTCCTCCTGCCACTCGCTACAACCCGTATAGCTTCGCTCTCTACCGGACCTGCCTGCAGGGTTGCCATTACGTTACGATAGCCGCTAAGTTCGTAGGTCTACAGCATCCCGCACGTCCGGGGCTCGTTGTAGACAGATGAATAAGGAAATCTTCCTATCATCTGGACCTCTGTTGTCTGTAGAATTACAACTCAAAGGCTGACTCAGGCCCCATGACATGCCTTCTTACAACGTCATCGGCTTATCTCATGTCAAATATTCTAAGTTAAAACCCACACGGCTACTACCTGTTGGCTTTTGTTGTCCACCTGTGTCAAGTCCCTTTACACTTGTCCAAATAATTACTCAATCGACAATATTTCCATGGCTGAGTCCTGCACTGGGTACACATATACGACACAGGTAACATGAACATTCTCGTGGACTCCCGACAACTCACTATCCCATTATGTTGTCCTGCCCCAAGGTTACAACTCACATGAATCAGCATGCAACAATATATATATATATATATATATATATATATATGAGTATGGCCAAAAATGTAGTGAGGGAATGTAATCTCAGATTATCCTACTAAAATATCATGTCATAAAGAAATCTGGGTGTAATGTTTATAATGGATTTAAGAAAATATATATAACTACGTTTTTGGCCATACTCACCCATTGAAGAACTTCTATATATTCCTAATTGTGTCTGTTCAAGCTAGTTTTTTGGGTGCAGATCACTGTTTGAGTTTATCATTTTTTTTCATTTGTTATAGATTATATTTTGATGATTTTTTTTCTTTCTGCAAACAAACATATGTTTTAGTGTTCTGCTTGTTGTGAGTTCAAGGGTCAAATTATATAGGAATTTTACATCAGCCTCATGGGCCAGTAAACATTGCTGAGCAGGCCAGTTGTGGCCTGAGGGTTGTAGGTTGGTCACCCCCCCGATATGGATGGTTTTAGTGTTGCTGAAGGTATTTGAGTGTTTTTAGAGGTCTTTGGGCAGCACTAGAGATGTGGGGGCATAAATAGACATCATTGGGTCTGGACTATAAAAATCTGTAGTCGTGTTTATAGACCAGTGGTCAAAATTACTGATGACCATTGATCATAATTCATTGATTATTATTAGAGAACCTTGGTCATAATTATAGTTTTTTGGTCCTGACAGTTGATCACTTGTAAGGATCAATGGGCCATACTTGTGAACATTTTTACAAATCTTTGGACATCCCTAGATATTTTTTAACAAAACTAGAAATCTGTTGGTTACATAATAACTGTATGACCATCTTACATAATGACTGTATGACCATCTTACATAATGACTGTATGACCATCTTACATAATGACTGTATGACCATCTTACATAATGACTGTATGACCATCTTACATAATGACTGTATGACCATCTTACATAATGACTGTATGACCATCTTACATAATGACTGTATGACCATCTTACATAATGACTGTATGACCATCTTACATAATGACTGTATGACCATCTCATAATGACTGTATGACCATCTTACATAATGACTGTATGACCATCTTACATAATGATGTATGACCATCTTACATAATGACTGTATGACCATACTACATAATGACTGTATGACCATCTTACATAATGACTGTATGACCAGCTTAACATAATGACTGTATGATCAATCTTACATAATGGACTGTTATCGACCATCTTACATAATGACTGTATGACCATCTTACATAATGACTGTATGATCATCTTACATAATGACTGTATGACCATCTTACATAATGACTGTATGACCAGCTTACATAATGACTGTATGACCATCTCACATAATGACTGTATGATCATCTTACATAATGACTGTATGACCAGCTTACATAATGACTGTATGACCAGCTACATACATATGACTGTATGACCAGCTTACATAATGACTGTATGATTCCTTACAAATGACTGTATGACCATCTTACATAATGGACTGTATGACCATCAAATGACTGTATGGACCATCTTTTAATGGACTGTGGACTTAGCTTACATAATGACTGATGATCATCTTTAATGACTGTATGACCATCTTACATAATGACTGTATGACCATCTTACATAATGACTGTATGATCATCTCACATAATGACTGTATGACCATCTTACATAATGACTGTATGACCAGCTTACATAATGACTGTATGACCATCTTACATAATGACTGTATGATCATCTTACATAATGACTGTATGACCATCTTACATAATGACTGTATGACCATCTTACATAATGACTGTATGACCATCTTACATAATGACTGTATGACCATCTTACATAATGACTGTATGACCATCTCACATAATGACTGTATGATCATCTTACATAATGACTGTATGATAGTCTTACATAATGACTGTATGACCATCTTCCATAATGACTGTATGGATCATCTTACATAATGACTGTATGATCATCTTACATAATGACTGTATGACCATCTTACATAATGACTGTATGACAATCTACATAATGACTGTATGACCATCTACATAATGACTGTATGACCATCTTACATAATGACTGGTAGACCATATTACATAATGACTGTATGACCATCTTACATAATTACTGTATGACCATCTTACATAATGACTGTATGACCATCTTACATAATGACTGTATGACCATCTTACATAATGACTGTATGACCATCTTACATAATGACTGTATGACCATCTTACATAATGACTGTATGACCATCTTACATAATGACTGTATGACCATCTTACATAATGACTGTATGACCATCTTACATAATGACTGTATGACCATCTTACATAATGACTGTATGACCATCTTACATAATGACTGTATGACCATCTTACATAATGACTGTATGACCATCTTACATAATGACTGTATGACCATCTTACATAATGACTGTATGACCATCTTACATAATGACTGTATGACCATCTTACATAATGACTGTATGACTATCTTACATAATGACTGTATGTTACTCATTGTGTTTTGATTCATGCTCTCATTTCTACTTGTCACTCATTGTGTTTTGATTCATGCTCTCATTTCTACTTGTTACTCATTGTGTTTTGATTCTTGCTCTCATTTCTACTTGTTACTCATTGTGTTTTGATTCATGCTCTCATTTCTACTTGTCACTCATTGTGTTTTGATTCATGCTCTTATTTCTACTTGTTACTCATTGTGTTTTGATTCATGCTCTCATTTCTACTTGTTACTCATTGTGTTTTGATTCATGCTCTCATTTCTACTTGTTACTCATTGTGTTTTGATTCATGCTCTCATTTCTACTTGTTACTCATTGTGTTTTGATTCATGCTCTCATTTCTACTTGTTACTCATTGTGTTTTGATTCATGCTCTCATTTCTACTTGTTACTCATTGTGTTTGATTCATGCTCTCATTTCTACTTGTTACTCATTGTGTTTTGATTTCATGCTCTCATTTCTACTTGTTACTCATTGTGTTTTTGATTCTTGCTCTCATTTCTACTTGTTACTCATTGTGTTTTGATTCATGCTCTCATTTCTACTTGTCACTCATTGTGTTTTGATTCTTGCTCTCATTTCTACTTGTTACTCATTGTGTTTTGATTCATGCTCTCATTTCTACTTGTCACTCATTGTGTTTTGATTCATGCTCTCATTTCTACTTGTCACTCATTGTGTTTTGATTCTTGCTCTCATTTCTACTTGTCACTCATTGTGTTTTGATTCATGCTCTCATTTCTACTTGTCACTCATTGTGTTTTGATTCATGCTCTCATTTCTACTTGTCACTCATTGTGTTTTGATTCATGCTCTCATTTCTACTTGTCACTCATTGTGTTTTGATTCATGCTCTCATTTCTACTTGTCACTCATTGTGTTTTGATTCATGCTCTCATTTCTACTTGTCACTCATTGTGTTTTGATTCATGCTCTCATTTCTACTTGTCACTCATTGTGTTTTGATTCATGCTCTCATTTCTACTTGTTACTCATTGTGTTTTGATTCTTGCTCTCATTTCTACTTGTCACTCATTGTGTTTTGATTCATGCTCTCATTTCTACTTGTCACTCATTGTGTTTTGATTCATGCTCTCATTTCTACTTGTCACTCATTGTGTTTTGATTCATGCTCTCATTTCTACTTGTCACTCATTGTGTTTTGATTCATGCTCTCATTTCTACTTGTCACTCATTGTGTTTTGATTCATGCTCTCATTTCTACTTGTCACTCATTGTGTTTTGATTCATGCTCTCATTTCTACTTGTCACTCATTGTGTTTTGATTCATGCTCTCATTTCTACTTGTCACTCATTGTGTTTTATTTACAGTTCAACCTTTATATCTTGAAGAATGCATATTTTATTGAAGCTGTATTATCTGAATCAGCACATGTCTATTGCTGTATGTCTGATCAGTCACAATGAGGCAAGCTTGTTTGAGTCACATGACAGAGACAGAAGTGAATCTTCCCGAGCAAGATCAACACATCCACAAAATCAGGCAGGCCCAGGCGTGCCCTCACTCCAGAGAAACCCATCCATTGCTAGTCGGGGAGGTGGACACATCTTCAGTCCTGGACCCCGGGCACCTGCCTTCCGTATCCCAGAGTTCCGTTGGTCATTCCTACACCAGAAGCTTCTCTCGGACTTGTTGTTTGCTGTGGAGACAGACATTCAGGTCTGGAAGAGGTGAGTGTCAGTTCCTTGAGATTTGTTTCTTTCGTCTTGTAGTTCATCAGTGACTGCTTGCTGCCTGCAGTTACAGTAGCTTTAGCCACAGAGCAGAAATCAGAGGGTTGGATTGTTTTTTTTTTTTACACAAACATACAGACTTGCTGCAGTCCATTTAACATAATTTGCTAAAAGCTTGAAAACTTTATTTTCTAACTGAACCCATATTTGAAGTTCCGCACCTTTCTGCACATCTGAAGCTTTGCTGGGTTTTTGATGCTAGCCCAATATTTGTATATGACAATCAGTGCTCTTAACCTGCCCCCCCCCCCCCCCCCCCCCCACCCCAACTCTGTTTGCAGTGAATGTTAACTACTGAGTATCATTTGTTAATAGTACAGCAGTAACATTTGTAGACAACCCTTCCATGTGTCCGATGCCTCCGGCACATAGTGCTAGACCTGTACTGTATTTACCAGGAGGTCTCCATGGCAAAGTGGTCAAGCCACTTGCCACCTGCTCTGCTCTGAAGGTCGTTGGTTTGTTCTACGGCTGTGCCCCTCAGTTCATGAGTGCAGTTTTTAGGGAGCTTCCAGGGGTCGCCGGAGCTACAGAGTTCATGCTGTGTAAGGCGCTCTTGGCAGGTGGCTAGCTGTTCTGCAGAGAGACTGAGCCATATGGGATAAAACTCTGTGCAATGAAGTCGATCCTCTCAACTTTAACTTCTCAGAATGTAACTTCAACTTTAATTAAATAGACCAGTTTGGCACTGGGTGGATGATATGATCAGCATGACATCAGTGGTTGGCATTGGTGGATGATATGATCAGCATGACATCAGTGGTTGGCACTGGGTGGATGATATAATCAGCATGACATCAGTGGTTGGCACTGGGTGGATGATATAATCAGCATGACATCAGTGGTTGGCACTGGGTGGATGATATAATCAGCATGACATCAGTGGTTGGCACTGAGTGGATGATATAATCAGCATAACTTCAGTGGTTGGCACTGGGTGGATGATATAATCAGCATGACGTCAGTGGTTGGCACTGGGTGATTTATATGATCAGCATGACATCAGTGGTTGGCACTGGATGATTGATATGATCAGCATGACATCAGTGGTTGGCACTGGGTGATTGATATTATCATCATGACGTCAGCTACTTTTACATCCCAGGATGTTACTTCCTACACATTTTAGCCTAGGTCAACCTGGAAGTCAAGCTCAGTTTTACAAATCTGCCTCTTTGCAGATTTGAAC
>CAJHNH020000791.1:887587-892587 GCA_905116865.2 Candidula unifasciata | reverse complement strand
TAGAGGACTCTCAGCCATGCTAGCACATGCAATGACAGTACCAACATTGTTTAAGAAGAATGACAGTAAACTAGCAGAGGCTATGATTTTTTTAAAGAATGACAGTAAACTAGCAGATGAATAACAGTACCCACATTGTTTAAGAAGAATGACAGTAAACTAGCAGATGCTATGACAGTACCAACATTGTTTAAGAAGAATGACGGTAAACTAGCAGATGCTATGACAGTACCAACATTGTTAAAGATAAATGACAGTAAACTAGCAGATGCTATGACAGTACCAACATTGTTTATGAAGAATGACAGTAAACTAGCAGATGCTTTGACGGTAACAACACCTGTCTGTTGTATAGGAGGAGACCAAGCAGGCACAGTTCCTGGCTTTGGCCATCGTCTACTTCTGTTCGGTTCTCATGGTGTCCAAGTACCGAGACATCCTGGAGCCACCTTCGCCGTCAGTGACTCCCACAGCCGCAGCCACGCCTGGCAGCAAGGAAGGCTCAGGTGTGTATTGATAGATAGGCTCATTCATTTGCCACCTCTCTTAGAACTTGTCTCTACAACAAGTAACTGATCAACATATCATCTATCAGCCACCTGTCAGACTGTCATAAAACATGTCCCATATAACAAGTAACTGATCAACATATCATCTATCAGCCACCTGTCGGACTGTAATAAAACATGTCCCATATAACAAGTAACTGATCAACATATCGTCTATCAGCCACCTGTCAGACTGTCATAAAACATGTCCGATATAACAAGTAACTGATCAACATATCATCTATCAGCCACCTGTCAGACTGTCATAAAACATGTCCCATATAAGAAGTAACTGATCAACATATCATCTATCAGCCAACTGTCAGACTGTCATAAAACATGTCCGATATAACATGTAACTGATCAACATATCATCTATCAGCCAACTGTGGGACTGTCATAAAACATGTCCCATATAACAAGTAACTAATCAACATATCATCTATCAGCCACCTGCCAGACTGTCATAAAACATGTCCCATATAACAAGTAACTGATTAACATATCATCTATCAGCCACCTGTCAGACTGTCATAAAATATGTCCCATATAACAAGTAACTGATTAACATATAGGTTTGTGCATTTGTCACTTATCATAAAACCTGTGTGTGCAACAGGTAACCGATTAACTTATAGTTTCATCCATTCTTCATTTTTAAAGAACCTGTCTGTACAACAAGTAACTCATTAACATATAAGTTCATCTTTTCGTCACTTGTCACAGAAGCTGTCTGTACAACAAGTAACTGATCAACCTATAGTTTCCTTCATTCGTCACTTGTCATAGAACCTGTCTCTGCAACAAGTAACCAATTAACACATAGGTTCATGTATTTGTCACTTGTCATAGACACTGTGCAACATGTAACCAATTAACACATAGGTTCATGTATTTGTCACTTGTCATAGACACTCTGCAACATGTAACCAATTAACACATAGGTTCATGTATTTGTCACTTGTCATAGACACTCTGCAACATGTAACCAATTAACACATAGGTTCATGTATTTGTCACTTGTCATAGACACTGTGCAACATGTAACCAATTAACACATAGGTTCATGTATTTGTCACTTGTCATAGACACTCTGCAACATGTAACCAATTAACACATAGGTTCATGTATTTGTCACTTGTCATAGACACTCTGCAACATGTAACCAATTAACACATAGGTTCATGTATTTGTCACTTGTCATAGACACTGTGCAACATGTAACCAATTAACACATAGGTTCATGTATTTGTCACTTGTCATAGACACTGTGCAACATGTAACCAATTAACACATAGGTTCATGTATTTGTCACTTGTCATAGACACTGTGCAACATGTAACCAATTAACACATAGGTTCATGTATTTGTCACTTGTCATAGACACTGTGCAACATGTAACCAATTAACACATAGGTTCATGTATTTGTCACTTGTCATAGACACTGTGCAACATGTAACCAATTAACACATAGGTTCATGTATTTGTCACTTGTCATAGACACTCTGCAACATGTAACCAATTAACACATAGGTTCATGTATTTGTCACTTGTCATAGACACTCTGCAACATGTAACCAATTAACACATAGGTTCATGTATTTGTCACTTGTCATAGACACTCTGCAACATGTAACCAATTAACACATAGGTTCATGTATTCGTCACTTGTCATAGAACCTGTCTCTGCAACATGTAACCAATTAACACATAGGTTCATGTATTTGTCACTTGTCATAGACACTGTGCAACATGTAACCAATTAACACATAGGTTCATGTATTTGTCACTTGTCATAGACACTCTGCAACATGTAACCAATTAACGCATAGGTTCATGTATTTGTCACTTGTCATAGACACTGTGCAACATGTAACCAATTAACACATAGGTTCATGTATTTGTCACTTGTCATAGACACTCTGCAACATGTAACCAATTAACACATAGGTTCATGTATTTGTCACTTGTCATAGACACTCTGCAACATGTAACCAATTAACACATAGGTTCATGTATTTGTCACTTGTCATAGACACTGTGCAACATGTAACCAATTAACACATAGGTTCATGTATTTGTCACTTGTCATAGACACTCTGCAACATGTAACCAATTAACACATAGGTTCATGTATTTGTCACTTGTCATAGACACTGTGCAACATGTAACCAATTAACACATAGGTTCATGTATTTGTCACTTGTCATAGACACTCTGCAACATGTAACCAATTAACACATAGGTTCATGTATTTGTCACTTGTCATAGACACTGTGCAACATGTAACCAATTAACACATAGGTTCATGTATTTGTCACTTGTCATAGACACTCTGCAACATGTAACCAATTAACACATAGGTTCATGTATTTGTCACTTGTCATAGACACTGTGCAACATGTAACCAATTAACACATAGGTTCATGTATTTGTCACTTGTCATAGACACTGTGCAACATGTAACCAATTAACACATAGGTTCATGTATTTGTCACTTGTCATAGACACTGTGCAACATGTAACCAATTAACACATAGGTTCATGTATTTGTCACTTGTCATAGACACTGTGCAACATGTAACCAATTAACACATAGGTTCATGTATTTGTCACTTGTCATAGACACTGTGCAACATGTAACCAATTAACACATAGGTTCATGTATTTGTCACTTGTCATAGACACTGTGCAACATGTAACCAATTAACACATAGGTTCATGTATTTGTCACTTGTCATAGACACTGTGCAACATGTAACCAATTAACACATAGGTTCATGTATTTGTCACTTGTCATAGCCACTGTGCAACATGTAACCAATTAACACATAGGTTCATGTATTTGTCACTTGTCATAGACACTGTGCAACATGTAACCAATTAACACATAGGTTCATGTATTTGTCACTTGTCATAGACACTGTGCAACATGTAACCAATTAACACATAGGTTCATGTATTTGTCACTTGTCATAGACACTGTGCAACATGTAACCAATTAACACATAGGTTCATGTATTTGTCACTTGTCATAGACACTGTGCAACATGTAACCAATTAACACATAGGTTCATGTATTTGTCACTTGTCATAGACACTGTGCAACATGTAACCAATTAACACATAGGTTCATGTATTTGTCACTTGTCATAGACACTCTGCAATATGTAACCAATTAACACATAGGTTCATGTATTTGTCACTTGTCATAGACACTGTGCAACAAGTAACCAATTAACACATAGATTCATGTATTTGTCACTTGTCATAGACACTGTGCAACATGTAACCAATTAACACTGTAATGTGCTCATCTAGGGGTATGTGTTGTTTACATTGCTTTCAGACGAACAGTGAGTTGAAACGACACAGCATGAACGAATATTGAGTTCTTTGCTTTTATTCGTTGAATCGCCAGTTCTCGCAAACATACATTCATGCTTCCTCGTGCTCGACTTGCTTGGCTGAATCTAGCGACCTGGACGGACTTCCCACACACTACAGGAATTTATCAGCGCCTCTCGAACCATCCATCTATACTTCATGGACTCTGATATCTGACATTACGACGTATGGAAAAACATTCAGTCCTCCTATTGAAATATAACGTTCACTTCACAAATCATTTATTCTTCTCAGGCGTTCATTCACGCGTCCTCTTTCAGTCAGGGCCGAACTTCAACTGTCTTACTTCAGTCTCTCGGTTCACGTCTTCCGTTCACGTCTCATGCTTTTCTTGTGTCTCTTACTTCGTTTACCATGAGACACACGAGACTCACTTCTCCCGTTTTTCTCTTCTCTCACGGGTCCTCCGACCTTTTTCTCCCCATCGGGAACTCTCTGGGGTTTTCCCGGGAATTCACACCATTACAATCTCCCCCTCCCTTCTAGTAAAAAAAATTTTAACCTTAAATTTTTTTTTCTATTACTTTATCTTTAGGTTATAATTTTAAAGGTTTGGGGATACTTTAATGTAATGATGTGGATTACCTAATAATCATTTTGGGTTTTAATGGTTACTTCCCTTTTGATAGGTTTTACATTATTTCCCTTTGTCACATTACCAGTTATAAGTACCAATAAGTACCAAGTGGCTTAATGGGAATCAACCATTCAGGCACTCTCTTCCAAGTGCGGTAGTCCATATAGGCTCTGCGTATTAACCCCATGCCATCCCACAGTCTGTATAAAACAGAACAACAATTCTGGTACTCTCTTTCAAGTACTGAAGTCCATATCGGCTATGGAACAGAAATGTAGAAAACCCGCAAAGTCCCACCCTCACCGTTTGACTCATGGCTACTGTCACTGGTTTACGTTTCAATTAGAAACATATGTTTCCCTATTTAGGATTTCGAACTCAATCCCTTGGATTATGTGGTGTAAATTACCCATTACTTTTCCGAAAAAGTATTATTATTCCCTTTCTATATCATAGTAATTACCCT
>CAJHNH020000791.1:865556-887570 GCA_905116865.2 Candidula unifasciata | reverse complement strand
TTGGGTTCAGTAACAGTGCCACAGTGCCACAGTGCCACAGTGCCGAACTTCTGCACCAGAAGCATAAATTGACACGGCTGAAAACTCATCAGCACAATAGTTCAGGTGTCAAGAGCAAAAGTTTGTCTCATATTTCATCATCTCCAGCTGATATCATCACCACTCTCACAACAGTTATAGATTCATTAGAATGTCAGTTTGCCAGCCAGCATTTTCTAACTTTGGTAGACATGAGAGGCATGATTCCTTCTTGGTTCCTCATATTTTCATCCACTTTCTATTCTTCTTTTGCCTTTCAACTGCAGTAGAGCAGAGGCCTTAAACCAACTCAGTCTCATGTCAACCTCCCTTCCCTAGTTGCCTGTTAGGACATGCTACCTTGTTACTAGTTTTTATTCATCACTACTAGGCCCCAGTTACAGAAAGATGACCTTTGTCTGTCCACTTGGGCAGTTCTCCTACCACTGTACTGAACTTCTAGCATGTGAAACATCTGATGAAAGTATCTCCGAGTGTTTGCTGACTTTCTCTGAAGTCTGACCACTGATTGTTTGTTTATTTCTCATGAACAGTCAATATTATGTATCATTCATGTCCAGTTGGTTGAGTTTGTTAAATAATATTAGGCTATATGTATCTATCAAATCTGGCTTGTTTAATAAGAAATACAAATTCAGAGGCGCTTGAAGTATCTTTGTCACAACAGCACACAAACAAAAGAATGCGCACCAGCTCTATACAAAAAAAATTGTTGATCAGGAAATTGTGCAGATAAACTTGTTTAATGAAACAATTGTCTAAAATGAGACTAATATGTGGAAAACATTCCCACAGATACAGACTCCACTCATGTCAACAAGATGGACGGAGGAGACTCTAGTGATGATCTCAATGAAAAGAGACATTGGAGAAGATGAGGAGAGTGTGGCCACACAAGAAACAGACAAAGAGACAGGTAACAAGATAGTTCATTACTATTGGCTCCAGGGTGGGATAGGCAGGTGATTTCATGACATTGGACAGCAACATAAGATAAAATATCAGGATAGTAGGGGGATGGTAGTTATATCTTAGCATCATGGCAAAATACTCTTTCTTCAGTAGGGGCTTTTGAGCTGAAATGCTGTAGAAAGATTTTCAGAATTCCATTGACAAAGAAGAAAAGAAATACTGACATCATAAGAGATCAAACATCAAGAAAGATTGGCCGATAAACAGCGTCTTGTCTGTGAAGTGGAGGCATTGTGGCTAGGTCAAGTCCAGAGCAAAGTGAGAAAACATAATGACAGAGGGCGCGGCTCCAGAAAGGAGTGGCCAACCAGCACAAACACGGGCGCAGGATATAAGCGAACCCTTGGGTTAAAGGGGACACGAGGCGGGAGACCTAGTTTCTTTCAGGCGGGAGACCTAGTTTCTTTCAGGCGGGAGACCTAGTTTCTTTCAGGCGGGAGACCTAGTTTCTTTCAGGCGGGAGACCTAGTTTCTTTCAGGCGGGAGACCTAGTTTCTTTCAGGCGGGAGACCTGGTTTCTTTCAGGTGCGAGACCTGGTTTCTTTCAGGCGGGAGACCTAGTTTCTTTCAGGCAGAAGACCTAGTTTCTTTCAGGCGGGAGACCTAGTTTCTTTCAGGCGGGAGACCTAGTTTCTTTCAGGCGGGAGACCTGGTTTCTTTCAGGCGGGAGACCTGGTTCTTTCAGGCGGGAGTGGACCTGGTTTCTTTCAGGCGCGAGACCTGGTTTCTTTCAGGCGGGAGACCTGGTTTCTTTTCAGGCGCGAGACCTGGTTTTATTTCAGGCGCGAGACCTGGTTTCTTTCAGGCGCGAGACCTGGTTTCTTTTCAGGCGGGAGACCTGGGTTTCTTTCAGGGCGGGAGACCTGGGTTTCTTTCAGGCGCGAGACCTGGTTTCTTTCAGGCGGGAGACCTGGTTTCTTTCAGGCGGGAGACCTGGTTTCTTTCAGGCGCGAGACCTGGTTTCCTTCAGGCGGGAGACCTGGTTTCTTTCAGGCGCGAGACCTGGTTTCTTTCAGGCGCGAGACCTGGTTTCTTTCAGGCGGGAGACCTGGTTTCTTTCAGGCGCGAGACCTGGTTTCTTTCAGGCGCGAGACCTGGTTTCTTTCAGGCGCGAGACCTGGTTTCTTTCAGGCGGGAGACCTGGTTTCTTTCAGGCGCGAGACCTGGTTTCTTTCAGGCGGGAGACCTGGTTTCTTTCAGGCGGGAGACCTGGTTTCTTTCAGGCGGGAGACCTAGTTTCTTTCAGGCGGGAGACCTAGTTTCTTTCAGGCGGGAGACCTAATTTCTTTCAGGCGTGAGACCTGGTTTCTTTCAGGCGGGAGACCAGGTTTCTTTCAGGCGCGAGACCTGGTTTCTTTCAGGCGCGAGACCTGGTTTCTTTCAGGCGGGAGACCTGGTTTCTATCAGGCACGAGACCTGGTTTCTTTCAGGCGGGAGACCTGGTTTCTTTCAGGCGGGAGACCTGGTTTCTTTCAGGCGCGAGACCTGGTTTCTTTCAGGCGGGAGACCTGGTTTCTTTCAGGCGGGAGACCTGGTTTCTTTCAGGCGGGAGACCTGGTTTCTTTCAGGCGGGAGACCTGGTTTCTTTCAGGCGGGAGACCTGGTTTCTTTCAAGCGGGAGACCTGGTTTCTTTCAGGCGGGAGACCTAGTTTCTTTTAGGCGGGAGGCCTTGTTTTCTTTCAGGCGGGCCATGATGAGAGCAATGCAGTGGATCTGCTGCATGATGATGATGATGCCAATCACTGTAAAGACATTTGTTGACAGGTGTCTGTGAGAAATCATAACAGTTGTGATGTTTGGATTGACCAGTTAGCTGCCTGCAGGGGACTTACTGATTGATTGATTCAACAAACAAGAACAAAATAGCAAACAAAAACACACACAAAAATGGAAGACCCAGGTCAAGCCAGCGCAACAATATTTCAACGATAGAAAATGTTCTGTGAAGTGAAGGCATCAACCATCAAGCACCAGTTGGTCCGTACAAATCTGGGGCTGACACCAGTCGTCAAGTCATGGAAGATGGCCCTTGACTTGCTCCTGTGTCCACATGTGGATGATGGGAGCCACCAGTGTGGTGTAGCAGCTAATGATGGGAGCCACCAGTGTGGTGTAGCAGCTAATGATGGGAGCCAGTGTGGTGTAGCAGCTAATGATGGGAGCCACCAGTGTGGTGTAGCAGCTAATGATGGGAGCCAGTGTGGTGTAGCAACTAATCAAGGGAGCCACCAGTGTGGTGTAGCAGCTAATGATGGGAGCCAGTGTGGTGTAGCAGCTAATGATGGGAGCCAGTGTGGTGTAGCAGCTAATGATGGGAGCCACCAGTGTGGTGTAGCAGCTAATGATGGGAGCCAGTGTGGTGTAGCAGCTAATGATGGGAGCCAGTGTGGTGTAGCAGCTAATGATGGGAGCCACCAGTGTGGTGTAGCAGCTAATGATGGGAGCCAGTGTGGTGTAGCAGCTAATGATGGGAGCCACCAGTGTGGTGTAGCAGCTAATGATGGGAGCCACCAGTGTGGTGTAGCAGCTAATGATGGGAGCCACCAGTGTGGTGTAGCAGCTAATGATGGGAGCCACCAGTGTGGTATAGCAGCTAATGATGGGAGCCACCAGTGTGGTGTAGCAGCTAATGATGGGAGCCACCAGTGTGGTGTAGCAGCTAATGATGGGAGCCACCAGTGTGGTGTAGCAGCTAATGATGGGAGCCAGTGTGGTGTAGCAGCTAATGATGGGAGCCAGTCTGGTGTAGCAGCTAATGATGGGAGCCACCAGTGTGGTGTAGCAGCTAATGATGGGAGCCACCAGTGTGGTGTAGCAGCTAATGATGGGAGCCAGTGTGGTGTAGCAGCTAATGATGGGAGCCAGTGTGGTGTAGCAGCTAATGATGGGAGCCACCAGTGTGGTGTAGCAGCTAATGATGGGAGCCAGTGTGGTGTAGCAGCTAAATGATGGGAGCCACCAGTGTGGTGTAGCAGCTAATGATGGGAGCCACCAGTGTGGTGTAGCAGCTAATGATGGGAGCCAGTGTGGTAGTAGCAGCTAATGATGGGAGCCAGTGTGGTGTAGCAGCTAATGATGGGAGCCACCAGTGTGGTGTAGCAGCTAATGATGGGAGCCACCAGTGTGGTGTAGCAGCTAATGATGGGAGCCACTAGTGTGGTGTAGCAGCTAATGATGGGAGCCAGTGTGGTGTAGCAGCTAATGATGGGAGCCACCAGTGTGGTGTAGCAGCTAATGATGGGAGCCACCAGTGTGGTGGTAGCAGCTAATGATGGGAGCCAGTGTGGTGTAGCAGCTAATGATGGGAGCCAGTGTGGTGTAGCAGCTAATGATGGGAGCCACCAGTGTGGTGTAGCAGCTAATGATGGGAGCCAGTGTGGTGTAGCAGCTAATGATGGGAGCCACCAGTGTGGTGTAGCAGCTAATGATGGGAGCCACCAGTGTGGTGTAGCAGCTAATGATGGGAGCCAGTGTGGTGTAGCAGCTAATGATGGGAGCCAGTGTGGTGTAGCAGCTAATGATGGGAGCCACCAGTGTGGTGTAGCAGCTAATGATGGGAGCCACCAGTGTGGTGTAGCAGCTAATGATGGGAGCCACCAGTGTGGTGTAGCAGCTAATGATGGGAGCCACCAGTGTGGTGTAGCAGCTAATGATGGGAGCCAGTGTGGTGTAGCAGCTAATGATGGGAGCCACCAGTGTGGTGTAGCAGCTAATGATGGGAGCCAGTGTGGTGTAGCAGCTAATGATGGGAGCCTGTGGGGTGTAAACTAATGTGTGGTGTAGCAGCTAATGATGGGAGCCACCAGTGTGGTGTAGCAGCTAATGATGGGAGCCAGTGTGGTGTAGCAGCTAATGATGGGAGCCAGTGTGGTGTAGCAGCTAGACCAGAGCCTGCAGATCTGAAGATTGTGGGTTCAGGTCCTAACTGAGCCTTAACTTTTTTTTCTCTCTGCAGAAATGACCTTGACTCCCAGGTGGACAACATGTGAGAATGTTCTTGGTACTGGATAACAAATCTAGCAAATTCTGACATTGACCCTGAACTCCACAGCTGCGGAGATTCCACGGCACACGTACAACCACCACATCAAATAAAACATGATCCTAACATTTACAGAGACAGTTTGTGTACATGTGGCATAAAACAAATTTAGGGCTTTATGTTGAAGTAACTGGCCAGGTTTCTATAGCAGGTGTCAGACGAGATCATGACTGGGTAGATTGGCTGATGTGATTGGATTTCCAAAGTTCCAGCCATGATCCTCAGGAATCTGCAAAAAATTGCACAAATGATCTGAGCGAGACAGTCCACGATTTGAACCTACAACATTCAAATCATGTTTTAAATAATTAGAAACATATTGTAACTTGTTAAATCTCTGGTTTTGTGTTTTTTTCTAGAAGCCGAATCCACTGTTCAGAAAATCGTCACAGAAGCTGTCATAGAAGAGCCAAGGCAGGAGCAGGAGCTGGAGGAAACAATCACGGAGGAGAAGAGTGAGGCTGAAAGTGTTGCCAGCACCGAAGTTGCTCCTCCAGCAGCTGTTGCTGCTGCTACTGTTGCTGAAGATGCTGATGTGAGGATCGAGGCATCAGAAGATCACAGCACACAGAATGGAGAAGTCAGGACTGCAGAAGCACAGAAGGAGGCCAACGATGCGAGTCCAACTAGTGTGGATGAATCAAACATGGAGGATGTAGATTTGAAGGAGGAATCTGGTAAGTCAAGAGCATTATCCATGTCATGGAGTTAGGATTTATTATCCATGTCATGGAGTTAAGATTTATTATCCATGTCATGGAGTTAAGATTTATTATCCATGTCATGGAGTTAAGATTTATTATCCATGTCATGGAGTTAGGATTTATTATCCATGTCATGGAGTTAGGATTTATTAACCATGCCATGGAGTTAGGATTTATTATCCATGTCATGGAGTTAGGATTTATTATCCATGTCATTTAGTTAGGATTTATTAACCATGCCATGGAGTTAGGATTTATTATCCATGTCATGGAGTTAGGATTTATTAACCATGTCATGGAGTTAGGATTTATTATTCATGTCATGGAGTTAGGATTTATTATCCATGTCATGGAGTTAGGATTTATTATCCATGTCATGGAGTTAGGATTTATTATCCATGTCATGGAGTTTTGATTTATTAATCATGCCATGGAGTTAGGATTTATTATCCATGTCATGGAGTTAGGATTTATTAACCATGTCATGGAGTTAGGATTTATTATCCATGTCATGGAGTTAGGATTTATTATCCATGTCATGGAGTTAGGATTTATTATCCATGTCATGGAGTTAGGATTTATTATCCATGTCATGGAGTTAAGATTTATTATCCATGTCATGGAGTTAGGGTTTATTATCTATGTCATGGAGTTAGGATTTATTATCCATATCATGGAGTTAAGATTTATTATCCATGCCATGGAGTTAGAATTTATTATCCATGTCATGGAGTTAAGGTTTATTATCTATGTCATGGAGTTAAGATTTATTATCCATGTCATGGAGTTAAGATTTATTATCCATGTCATGGAGTTAAGATTTATTATCCATGATGGAGTTGATTTTTTTATCCATGGGAGTTACATTATCTATGTCATGGAGTTAGGATTTATTATCCATATCATGGAGTTAAGATTTGTATCCATCAGGAGTTAGGATGTATTATCCATGACATGTTAAGGTTTATTATCTATGTCATGGATTGTGGAATTTATTATCTATGTCCATGCCAGTTAAGATTTATTATCTTGTCATGGAGTTAAGATTTATTATCTATGTCATGGAGTTAAGATTTATTATTCCATGTCAGGATGTGATTTTTTTATCTATGTCATGGAGTTAAGATTTATTATCCATGCATGGATAAGATTTATTATCTAAGTCATGGAGTTAAGATTTATTATCCATGTCATGGATTCCTTTAGGATTTACAGATCCATGTCATGGAGTTAGGATTTATTATCCATGTCATGGAGTTAGGATTTATTATCCATGTCATGGAGTTAGGATTTATTATCCATGTCATGGAGTTAGGATTTATTATGCATGTCATGGGAAACATTTGTACCGCTTTTGATTTGTCTACTGTGGATTTTACATTTATGAGTTTATGTTTAAATTCTTTGCTTACCTTTTTACAAGTTTTTTTGTGAATTTCAGAGAGCAAAAAATCTGGACAAAATTCAAGGCCAGAGCGGGTGAGTGTGTAGTTGGGTAATCTTTGTTTTTTCTGTGACATTGTTTCAAAGATCTGTTCTTGTGACATTGTTTCAAAGATCTGTTCTTGTGACATTGTTTCAGAGATGTGTTTTGGGGACATTGTTTCAGAGATGTGTTTTGGGGACATTGTTTCAGAGATGTGTTTTGGGGACATTGTTTCAAAGATGTTTTTGTGACATTGTTAATAAAGATGTGGTTGTGGTAGAACTGCAGTCCTGCCAGTGGTTGCTGTGAATGTTTGTGGTTTGGTGTCAGGATGTGATTTATCTCCAAGTAGATGGGACGCAGCAATGAAGGCAAACTAAGCAATAGAGAACAGCAAAGAAAGATTCTTTGAAGAGAACGGAAGATGGCTGACAGAACAACACTCAAAGGTAGTAGAGAAGCAATGAAAATATCAGTTTAATTGTGAACAGATGTGACAGAAATGTGCCTCAGTACAAGAGGAGAGGTAAAGAAAGATATTACAGAGTGCAAGAGAGAATTGTGATGCAAATACTGTAAGTTGGGTTTTTAAAAAAAACATTGTAAAGATTGTAAAATTGAATAATAATCCAAAGAAATATTGTCGAGTTAAAGGGGAGACTGAATGAGAAAATGTTTAATTTAAAAATAACAATTGAAAAAAGATGGTGAAATCAAAGGCACAGTGCAACCTGAAGAAGATGTAGACCATAGAGATAGAAGAATTCTAATGGAGATGCAGACTATAGATGAAGAGGAATTCTAATGAAGATGTATACTATAGACAGAGAGGAATTATATAGAAGATTTAGACTATAGACAGAGAGGAATTATAATAAAGATGTAGACTATAGACAGAGAGGAATTATATAGAAGATGTAGACTATAGACAGAGAGGAATTCTCATAAAGATTTAGACTATAGACAGAGAGGAATTCTAATGAAGATGTAGACTATAGACAGAGAGGAATTCTAATAAAGATGTAGACTATAGACAGAGAGGAATTCTAATGAAGATGTAAACCATAGAAAGAGAGGAATTCTAATGGAGATGTAAACTATAGACAGAGAGGAATTCTAATGAAGATGTAAACTGTAGACAGAGAAGAATTCTAATAATGGAGATGTAGACTGTAGACAGAGAAGAATTCTACTAATGGAGATGTAGACTGTAGACAAAGAAGAATTCTACTAATGGAGATGTAGACTGTAGACAAAGAAGAATTCTTCTAATGGAGATGTAGACTGTAGACAGAGAAGAATTCTAATGAAGATGTAGACTGTAGACAGAGAAGAATTCTAATGAAGATGTAAACTGTAGACAGAGAAGAATTCTAATGAAGATGTAAACTGTAGACAAAGAAGAATTCTAATGAAGATGTAAACTGTAGACAGAGAAGTATTCTAATGGAGATGTAGACTATAGATGGAGAAGAATTCTAATGGAGATGTAGACTATAGACGGAGAAGAATTCTAATAAAGATGCCGAAAGACATGATATGGAAGAAAAATGTCAAAATAGTGTTACAAGGTTATTGAAGTTAGTTGGGTATCATTTACAGGACCTTTCAGAACCAACCCTAGCATTTTTTGGTTGTTGTGTTATTTCTAGGTAAATGTTACATTCAGTGTATTACAAGGTTAAAGGTTAGTTGCATATCCTTTACTGGATGTTGCAGAACCAACCCCAACAGCTCCTGGCTGTTGTGTGGTTTTTCTAGGCAAATTTATGACCAGTAGTTTGCCAATGAACGTAAAATTGTGACAACAGAGATGAAATGCCTTAGAAGAGCTGCAGGAGTTTCAAGGAAAGACAGAATACGAAATCATGAAATCAGGCGAATGCTAGGAATAAAGCCAGTCTTACAGGTCATCAAAGAACAACAAATGAAGTGGTTTGGACACCTAACAAGAATGCCCTGGTACTATCCGCCACAACGAGCCACACTAAAACGTTACAACGGGTATAGAGCGAGTGGAAGACCTCGGAAAAGATGAAGTAAGGGCATTAAGAACAGCCTTACAGAAATGAACATCAGTCTTAATAGTGCTCTTGACAGAGCTCATCAACGAACATTACATCTCCCCCCGACACTTTGATGAGGTACAGGGTGGAAGAGAAGAAGAAGAAGAAGTTTGCCATTGCTTTCTGGACGGTCGGCTTTCTTGATACCACTGTCGAAACCAACACCAGGCGCATGGCCCGCAGCTGGGATCGAACCTGGCATCCCGGCATTATGATGTGTTCGCATCAACTTAGCCACAGAGCCGACGTATTACAAGGTACAAGTGCATAAATGAAGAGAGACACTAGAAGGTAATGCAGTGCCATTCAGCCGAGTTTTCCCAGGAGCCTCAGTGTTGGACCGCAGACAGAGGGTTGTGCCACAGCCTGGAAAGATAATGAATACATTACAGTTTGCAATAATCCATGGGCCACTTGCTAAGTTTTGTTAGCCAGATTTGGCCTGCCTGCTGCCAGTCGATCGCCCTGGTCTAAAAGAATCACCGAAGCTGCACTAAAAGATGTTCAGAGAAACATTTCAGGCTTGTGTTGTTTATGATGACAACAGTTGCCAGTATTGTAGTCATGGTTTCTAATGTTGTACCACTGATTGCTGAAGTTGCAGTAACAATTGTTGTATTTACTAGGCTGAAGGTGAAGAGTCTGGCCAGAACTCACTGCCCATCTCCTCCATCTCAGTCTCACACAAGCCAGCAGGTAACCTTCTCTTTATCATTATCATCATCATCATCATCATCATCATCATCATCATCATCATCATCATCATCATCATACCTGTCTTTAGCAGTTGCACAGCTCTAGTTACATTTCTTGTAGGATTCTACATTTCTTGTGTCCATTGATTGATTGATTCGTTTATTTATTCTTTCGTTCATTGAATAATTAATTTTGTTCACTCATTGCTCCTTTCTTTGTTTCCATATTTCTTTTATTCTTTCATTTATTCACCCATAAAGCACTGAATTCATCTTTCAAGTCGTTAATGAATCCATTCATTATGTTCATTCATCCATTTATTACCGCATTGCATGGGTGCCACTAAAAAGAAATCTTGGGTGGGGAGAGAGTGCCCCCCCCCCCCCCCCCCCCCCCAATAAAAAAGAATTTTAACCTTTTTTAAGTGCTTAGTAATAAGAAATTTTATTATTTTGTTGTGATAGGAAATAAATAAAATTATATATTTGAAACATTATGAAATGTCTGAACATTTACTTCAAAAGTGAATACCTGTTCCTGGGGGTGGAGGAGGTTACAGTGTGCTAGAGCTCTCAGATTATGGAGCCTGTGCTGCATTCATTCCTTCATCAATCCTTGTTTCTCTACACACAAGATTGAACTGTTGAACTGTGATCTTGGGCAGACAGGGGCAGATAACTCTGTGTCAACACACAGGATGACTTGTTTCCACTGCAGCCAAGAAATTATGCTGTTTAGGAACCAGTATTCTATTTTCATATCTACTAGTGCGGCATTAATTGTTTTCTTAATTCATGGCTTTTTTTTTTTTTTAACATAAAAAACTGATCAAAAGACATATTTTGGTTTATCTTGTAAACTTAAAAGCCATATTTTACTGTAACTTTTAAACTCAAATTTTCTGTAAATTGCAAGCTTAAAAGGCATATTTTACAGTAATTTTTTTAACTGGTAAGTCATATTTTCTTGTTGTAAGCTCAAAAGCCATATTTTCTGCCATAGCCACCACATATTGAGCCATCTTCTAAGTTGCTGAGATATTTAGGTATTCTCTGTGGTGCTCTTGCTAACAGCAAAACAGTGTCTACTTATCTAGGTTAATGTGGGGAGGGGAGGGGGAACTCTGGCATATTCCTGAACCGGAGGAAGGTAAATATTCTCACTGTAGCCAAGGCTTCCTATGTTTTGTCATGGCGTAATACGCCAGGAATTTATGATTGTACATGTTCAGTGCCAGGTTGGCCTAATGCTGTTTTCTGTTACAGACCAACAAGCCGGGGCAGACAGTGGACAGAAACCAAGTGCCTTAGAACTGAACATCAGCCCACCCATCCACAGCTTGACCCACCACACCTCAGCCGACTGCGGCAACCTCACCGAGCGGCTAGAGAGGGCCCTGGGCTCTGTGGCTCCGTTGCTGAGGGAAGTGTTTGTGGATTTTGCTCCTTTCTTGTCCAAAACACTCATCGGTTCTCACGGGCAGGAGTTGCTGATCGGAGGTGAGGATTCTTGCACGCCTTCTTGTTTGATTTGTGATCATGATCTTGGTGTTCCTGTGATCATGATCTTGGTGTTTTTGTGATCATGATCTTGGTGTTTTTGTGATCATGATCTTGGTGTTTTTGTGATCATGATCTTGGTGTTTTTGTGGTCATGATCTTGGTGTTTTTGTGATCATGATCTTGGTGTTTTTGTGATCATGATCTTGGTGTTTTTGTGATCATGATCTTGGTGTTTTTGTGATCATGATCTTGGTGTTTTTGTGGTCATGATCTTGGTGTTTTTGTGATCATGATCTTGGTGTTTTTGTGATCATGATCTTGGTGTTTTTGTGATCATGATCTTGGTGTTCTTGTGATCATGATCTTGGTGTTTTTGTGATCATGATCTTGGTGTTTTTGTGATCATGATCTTGGTGTTTTTGTGATCATGATCTTGGTGTTTTTGTGATCATGATCTTGGTGTTTTTGTGATCATGATCTGGGTGTTTTTGTGATCATGATCTTGGTGTTTTTGTGATCATGATCTTGGTGTTTTTGTGATCATGATCTTGGTGTTTTTGTGATCATGATCTTGGTGTTCTTGTGATAATTGATCTTGGTGTTTTTGTGATCATGATCTTGATGTTCTTGTGATCATGATCTTGGTGTTTTTGTGATCATGATCTTGGTGTTTTTGTGATCATGATCTTGGTGTTTTTGTGATCATGATCTTGGTGTTTTTGTGATCATGATCTTGGTGTTCCTGTGATCATGATCTTGGTGTTCCTGTGATCATGATCTTGGTGTTTTTGTGATCATGATCTTGGTGTTTTTGTGATCATGATCTTGGTGTTTTTGTGATCATGATCTTGGTGTTCCTGTGATCATGATCTTGGTGTTTTTGTGATCATATCTCAGTGTAGCTGTCAACTTTTTTACTTTTCCAGTACTAGAAAGTAGTACACTCAAATCTTTTCTTTTAGTCATACAGATCTGTCACGGAAATGTAAAGTTGAAAAATCAGAGACTAAAACTTGCCACTGTGGTAGCCAGATTTCTGTAGTATTCTCTGACCAAATTAAACAGTCAGAAGAGGCAGTGTTTCAGACAGACTTTAATGGACAGTTAGTGTCTGTCCTGTTCTGCAGACAGACTTTGACTGTTGATCTCTATGGTATTCCCCAGGCCTGGTGACCTTGAAACAGAGTACTTCAGTGGTTGAGTTGGTGATGTTGCTATGCTCACAGGAGTGGCAAAACTCCCTGCAGAAACATGCCGGACTGGCTTTTATTGAGTTGGTCAATGAAGGGAGGTAAGAGCTACGATTGTCCTTCTCTTCACTCCCCTGTTTTATGGTGCATGCTGGCTTGAATGTCTGCAAAGATTTTAACTTTTTCTTTTATGGACAGTTATTACTTTGATTCTTTTGATTGTTATCAGCTGTTTCTCTACACAGACATGCACACATGCCCCACACACGCACACACACACACAAATAAAAACAGTTCATGTCCGAGTAAGTGACAATGGGACGGAAAGAGTTAAACAGACATTTGTATAAAATTAACTCTTTGGTAGCCAGAAAGTTTGTCAGCGGAACAAGTGGGGCAGTAGCCATCAGGACCAGTCATTGCAAGACCTGTAGCAGCCACTAGATGCTTGTCTGCTGGCAGACAGCATTTGTTTACATCAACTTTCTCAGCTCCACACAGCCAATAATGCGCACCAGGAATCATCCTGGGAAGTAAAGGCAGCCAGTATGATGTTGACCACATCACCCATTAAGTGCTGATTGGTCTACACAAATGTGAGTCTGGCACCATGTGTCCAGTGTACAGACACAAGGACCAGAACTTGTTGGCTGGCCGTTTATGAGCTCATCACTTTTCAAGATCCGGAGGACTACATCAGGGATGTGGAGGCAGCGATGTTGAGACAGGGATGTTGAGACAGGGATGTGGAGACAGGGATGTGGAGACAGCGATGTTGAGACAGGGATGTTGAGGCAGCGTTGTTGAGACAGGGATGTGGAGACAGGGATGTGGAGACAGGGATGTGGAGACAGGGATGTTGAGGCAGCAATGTAGAGACAGGGATGTGGAGACAGGGATGTGGAGACAGGGATGTGGAGACAGACAGGGATGTTGAGGCAGCGATGTTGAGACAGGGATGTGGAGACAGGGATGTGGAGACAGGGATGTTGAGGCAGGGATGTTGAGACAGCGATGTTGAGGCAGCGATGTTGAGACAGGGATGTGGAGACAGGGATGTGGAGACAGGGATGTGGAGACAGGCATGTGGAGACAGGGATGTGGAGACAGGGATGTGGAGACAGGGATGTTGAGGCAGGGATGTTGAGACAGGGATGTTTGTAGTATCTCCTACCATCAGGAGAGCTACACATCATCAAGTATTTGAGCCCTTGACCTTGTGAAATGTCCTCATAATACCTGCCATATTTCTTGTGTCTTGTAGCTGCTTATGTCTACACATATAGATCTGTGCATGCCCATTGTGTGTATCTGCAAACAGATCTATGCACATCATTTAATTAATATTATCTTCACTATTTGTCCTCCAATTCTCTTGTTGGAGTTTCTTCCTGCCTGAGAAAATGACCAAGGCATGGAAAGCACAACAAATGACAAGAGCTGTCAGACACAGTCAGTGTTGTCGACTGCTACATGGGGCAGAAGCATGAACATTGAACAAGCAGTTAGAACACTGCAGTCAGAGGCTAGGTATATGGATTCACAGACAAGCAGGTCACAGTCACAGGCAAACAGTTGCAGATGTAGAATTATTGAAATGCTGGAAAAAAAAGATAGCTAATGGAAGTTTTGAACCAGAGAAAATTGACATGCTGCGGCCACAAGTATAACACATGACATATACATCCAACTAGGGGGAGACATTGGGAAGAGGAAGCAAGAAGTTGTCAGTGATACAAATGGGCAGGTAATTTCAAGCAGTGGACCAGCATCAGCCTGAGAAAATGTACACCCAGCACAGGACATCCATTGCAGCCGACTGTCTTGCTGGAGATGGCACCTGATTGTTTCACTGAAATGAAATAGTTCAGTTGTTGTGCTTACTTGAGTCTCCTTTAGCTGTAATTTTTTTTTTCTTTTTCAAACTTTCCTTACAATCTTTAGTTGTTGGACTTGCTTGAGTCCCCTTACAATCTTTAGTTGTTGGACTTGTTTGAGTCTCCTTACAATCTTTAGTTGCTGGACATTTTAGAGTCCCCTTACAATCTTTAGTTGCTGGACTTTTTTGAGTCTCCTTACAATCTTTAGTTGTTGGACTTGTTTGAGTCCCCTTACAATCTTTAGTTGTTGGACTTGTTTGAGTCCCCTTACAATCTTTAGTTGTTGGACTTGTTTGAGTCCCCTTACAATCTTTAGTTACTGGACTTGTTTGAGTCCCCTTACAATCTTTAGTTGCTGGACATGTTTGAGTCCCCTTACAATCTTTAGTTACTGGACTTGTTTGAGTCCCCTTACAATCTTTAGTTACTGGACATGTTTGAGTCCCCTTACAATCTTTAGTTACTGGACTTGTTTGAGTCCCCTTACAATCTTTAGTTGTTGGACTTGTTTGAGTCCCCTTACAATCTTTAGTTGTTGGACTTGTTTGAGTCCCCTTACAATCTTTAGTTACTGGACTTGTTTGAGTCCCCTTACAATCTTTAGTTGCTGGACATGTTTGAGTCTCCTTACAATCTTTAGTTGCTGGACATGTTTGAGTCTCCTTACAATCTTTAGTTGTTGGACATGTTTGAGTCCCCTTACAATCTTTAGTTGCTGGACTTGTTTGAGTCCCCTTACAATCTTTAGTTGCTGGACATTTTTGAGTCCCCTTACAATCTTTAGTTGTTGGACTTGTTTGAGTCCCCTTACAATCTTTAGTTGTTGGACTTGTTTGAGTCTCCTTACAATCTTTAGTTGTTGGACATTTTTGAGTCTCCTTACAATCTTTAGTTGTTGGACATGTTTTAGTCTCCTTACAATCTTTAGTTGCTGGACTTTTTTTAGTCCCCTTACAATCTTTAGTTGTTGGACATGTTTGAGTCCCCTTACAATCTTTAGTTGTTGGACTTGTTTGAGTCCCCTTACAATCTTTAGTTGCTGGACTTTTTTGAGTCCCCTTACAATCTTTAGTTGTTGGACATGTTTGAGTCCCCTTACAATCTTTAGTTGTTGGACATGTTTGAGTCTCCTTACAATCTTTAGTTACTGGACTTGTTTGAGTCCCCTTACAATCTTTAGTTGTTGGACATGTTTGAGTCCCCTTACAATCTTTAGTTGCTGGACATGTTTGAGTCTCCTTACAATCTTTAGTTGCTGGACTTGTTTGAGTCCCCTTACAATCTTTAGTTGTTGAACTTGTTTGAGTCTCCTTACAATCTTTAGTTGTTGGACTTGTTTGAGTCTCCTTACAATCTTTAGTTGTTGGACTTGTTTGAGTCTCCTTACAATCTTTAGTTGTTGGACTTGTTTGAGTCCCCTTACAATCTTTAGTTGTTGGACATGTTTGAGTCCCCTTACAATCTTTAGTTGTTGGACTTGTTTGAGTCTCCTTACAATCTTTAGTTGTTGGACTTGTTTGAGTCTCCTTACAATCTTTAGTTGTTGGACATGTTTGAGTCTCCTTACAATCTTTAGTTGTTGGACTTGTTTGAGTCCCCTTACAATCTTTAGTTGTTGGACTTGTTTGAGTCCCCTTACAATCTTTAGTTGCTGGACATGTTTGAGTCTCCTTACAATCTTTAGTTACTGGACTTGTTTGAGTCTCTTACAATCTTTAGTTGCTGGACTTGTTTGAGTCTCCTTACAATCTTTAGTTACTGGACATGTTTGAGTCTCTTTACAATCTTTAGTTGTTGGACTTGTTTGAGTCCCCTTACAATCTTTAGTTGCTGGACTTGTTTGAGTCCCCTTACAATCTTTAGTTGTTGGACTTGTTTGAGTCCCCTTACAATCTTTAGTTGCTGGACTTGTTTGAGTCTCCTTACAATCTTTAATTGCTGGACTTTTCAGAGTCCCCTTACAATCTTTAGTTACTGGACTTGTTTGAGTCTCCTTACAATCTTTAGTTGCTGGACATGTTTGAGTCCCCTTACAATCTTTAGTTGCTGGACTTGTTTGAGTCTCCTTACAATCTTTAGTTACTGGACATGTTTGAGTCTCCTTACAATCTTTAGTTGTTGGACTTGTTTGAGTCTCCTTACAATCTTTAGTTGCTGGACATGTTTGAGTCTCCTTACAATCTTTAGTTGCTGGACTTGTTTGAGTCTCCTTACAATCTTTAGTTGCTGGACATGTTTGAGTCTCCTTACAATCTTTAGTTACTGGACTTGTTTGAGTCTCCTTACAATCTTTAGTTGCTGGACTTGTTTGAGTCCCCTTACAATCTTTAGTTGTTGGACTTGTTTGAGTCCCCTTACAATCTTTAGTTGCTGGACATTTTTGAGTCCCCTTACAATCTTTAGTTGTTGGACTTGTTTGAGTCTCCTTACAATCTTTAGTTGTTGGAGTCCCCTTACAATCTTTAGTTGCTGGACTTGTTTGAGTCCCCTTACAATCTTTAGTTGTTGGACTTGTTTGAGTCCCCTTACAATCTTTAGTTGTTGGACTTGTTTGAGTCTCCTTACAATCTTTAGTTGCTGGACATGTTTGAGTCTCCATACAATCTTTAGTTACTGGACTTGTTTGAGTCTCCTTACAATCTTTAGTTGTTGGACTTGTTTGAGTCCCCTTACAATCTTTAGTTGTTGGACTTGTTTGAGTCCCCTTACAATCTTTAGTTGTTGGACTTGTTTGAGTCCCCTTACAATCTTTAGTTGCTGGACATGTTTGAGTCCCCTTACAATCTTTAGTTGCTGGACTTGTTTGAGTCCCCTTACAATCTTTAGTTGTTGGACTTGTTTGAGTCTCCTTACAATCTTTAGTTACTGGACTTGTTTTAGTCTCCTTACAATCTTTAGTTGCTGGATTTGTTTGAGTCTCCTTACAATCTTTAGTTACTGGACTTGTTTGAGTCTCCTTACAATCTTTAGTTGCTGGACTTGTTTGAGTCTCCTTACAATCTTTAGTTACTGGACTTGTTTGAGTCTCCTTACAATCTTTAGTTGCTGGACTTGTTTGAGTCTCCTTATAATCTTTAGTTGCTGGACTTGTTTGAGTCTCCTTACAATCTTTAGTTACTGGACTTTTCAGAGTCCCCTTACAATCTTTAGTTACTTGACTTGTTTGAGTCCCCTTACAATCTTTAGTTGCTGGACTTTTCAGAGTCCCCTTACAATCTTTAGTTACTGGACTTGTTTGAGTCCCCTTACAATCTTTAGTTGCTGGACTTTTCAGAGTCCCCTTACAATCTTTAGTTACTGGACTTGTTTGAGTCTCCTTACAATCTTTAGTTGTTGGACTTGTTTGAGTCCCCTTACAATCTTTAGTTGCTGGACATTTTTGAGTCCCCTTACAATCTTTAGTTGCTGGACTTCTTTGAGTCTCCTTACAATCTTTAGTTGTTGGGCATGTTTGAGTCCCCTTACAATCTTTAGTTGCTGGACTTGTTTGAGTCCCCTTACAATCTTTAGTTGCTGGACTTTTTTGAGTCCCCTTACAATCTTTAGTTGTTGGACATGTTTGAGTCCCCTTACAATCTTTAGTTGTTGGACTTGTTTGAGTCCCCTTACAATCTTTAGTTGCTGGACTTTTTTGAGTCCCCTTACAATCTTTAGTTGCTGGACATGTTTGAGTCCCCTTACAATCTTTAGTTGTTGGACTTGTTTGAGTCCCCTTACAATCTTTAGTTGTTGGACATGTTTGAGTCCCCTTACAATCTTTAGTTGCTGGACATGTTTGAGTCCCCTTACAAGCTTTAGTTGCTGGACATGTTTGAGTCTCCTTACAATCTTTAGTTGCTGGACATTTTTGAGTCCCCTTACAATCTTTAGTTGTTGGACTTGTTTGAGTCTCCTTACAATCTTTAGTTACTGGACTTGTTTGAGTCTCCTTACAATCTTTAGTTGCTGGACTTTTTAGAGTCCCCTTACAATCTTTAGTTGTTGGACTTGTTTGAGTCTCCTTACAATCTTTAGTTACTGGACTTGTTTGAGTCTCCTTACAATCTTTAGTTGCTGGACTTTTTAGAGTCCCCTTACAATCTTTAGTTGCTGGACATTTTTGAGTCCCCTTACAATCTTTTGTTGCGGGACATTTTTGAGTCCCCTTACAATCTTTTGTTGCGGGACATTTTTGAGTCCCCTTACAGTATCTAATTGTTAAGACTTTTTAAAAATCTCCTTACAATATTTAGTTGTTGTGTGTGTTTGGTCTTCTTACAATCTTTAATTGTTAAGACTTTTTTTTAGTCTTGCTACACACACAAAAAAGGGTGAAGTCAGGAGATGTGAACCCGTGTCATTGCACATTGTTATAAACCATAAGTGCTCTGCCACCAGTACAGACAGCTGATTAGAAACTGTCCGCCTGTTGGTCCGGCCGCAAGTAACTCCGTAGCTACAGCGACATTCCTCCATTCACCCCAGAGTCTCAACTCTGGTACCCATTTCCTAGAGGCTGAGTGAACCCCAGGAACCGCTCGGTTTCGAACACCGACCCTGGCTGCAGCATGTCGCAGCTGGATTTGAAAGCGAGCCTCCTATGGACTGCGCTAACATGGCTTCCGAGTCTTGTTACAATTTATGCTTAGGCGTTGCAACACATACTTTGTAATGTCGGGGTGCCGGGCTTGATCACAGCTACAGACGATTTGACAGCAGACTGTTTTGCGTTGGTTTCAACACTAGTACATAGAGCTGACCATTCTGTAGCAATGGCAAACTACCAAATATCAAATTTGCCTAGGAAAACCGCAACAGTAAGAAATGCTGGGCTTGGTTCTGCAATGTCCTGTACACAATTCAGAACTAACTTTTCTGATGACGGAGTAGTTGTGCAGCTGACTGAAGACAGAGTAGTTGTGCAGCTGACTGAAGACAGGGTAGTTGTGCAGCTGACTGAAGACAGAGTAGTTGTGCAGCTGACTGAAGACAGGGTATTTGTGCAGCTGACTGAAGACAGAGTAGTTGTGCAGCTGACTGAAGACAGAGTAGTTGTGCAGCTGACTGATGACAGAGTAGTTTTGCAGCTGACTGAAGACAGAGTAGTTGTGCAGCTGACTGAAGACAGAGTAGTTGTGCAGCTGACTGAAGACAGAGTAGTTGTGCAGCTGACTGAAGACAGAGTAGTTGTGCAGCTGACTGAAGACAGAGTAGTTGTGCAGCTGACTGAAGACAGGGTAGTTGTGCAGCTGACTGAAGACAGAGTAGTTGTGCAGCTGACTGAAGACAGAGTAGTTGTGCAGCTGACTGATGACAGAGTAGTTGTGCAGCTGACTGAAGACAGAGTAGTTGTGCAGCTGACTGAAGACAGAGTAGTTGACACTGGAAGACAGAGTAGTTGTGCAGCTGACTGAAGACAGAGTAGTTGTGCAGCTGACTGATCACGGATGTAGTTGTGCAGCTGACTGAAGACAGAGTAGTTGTGCAGCTGACTAAAGACAGAGTAGTTGTGCAGCTGACTGAAGACAGAGTAGTTGTGCAGCTGACTGATGACAGAGTAGTTGTGCAGCTGACTGAAGACAGAGTAGTTGTGCAGCTGACTGAAGACAGAGTAGTTGTGCAGCTGACTGATGACAGAGTAGTTGTGCAGCTGACTGATCACGGATGTAGTTGTGCAGCTGACTGAAGACAGAGTAGTTGTGCAGCTGACTGAAGACAGAGTAGTTGTGCAGCTGACTGAAGACAGAGTAGTTGTGCAGCTGACTGAAGACAGAGTAGTTGTGCAGCTGACTGATGACAGAGTAGTTGTGCAGCTGACTGAAGACAGAGTAGTTGTGCAGCTGACTGATGACAGAGTAGTTGTGCAGCTGACTGAAGACAGGGTAGTTTGTAGTTGTGCAGCAGCTGACTGAAGACAGAGTAGTTGTGCAGCTGACTGAAGACTACAGGTAGTTTGTGCAGTGCAGCTGACTGATGAAGACAGAGTAGTTGTGCAGCTGACTGATGAAGAGTAGTTGTGCAGCTGAGTAGTAGTTGTGACAGCTGACTGATGACAGAGTAGTTGTGCAGCTGACTGAAGACAGAGTAGTTGTGCAGCTGACTGAAGACAGAGTAGTTGTGCAGCTGACTAAAGACAGAGTATTTGTGCAGCTGACTGATCACGGATGTAGTTGTGCAGCTGACTGAAGACAGAGTAGTTGTGCAGCTGACTGAAGACAGAGTAGTTGTGCAGCTGACTGATGACAGAGTAGTTGTGCAGCTGACTGACTGAAGACAGAGTATTGTGCAGCTGACTGAAGACAGAGTAGTTGTGCAGCTGACTGAAGACAGAGTAGTTTGTGCAGCTGACAGAGTAGTTGAAGACAGACAGAGTAGTTGTGCAGCTGACTGAAGACAGAGTAGTTGTGCAGCTGACTGAAGACAGAGTAGTTGTGCAGCTGACTGAAGACAGAGTAGTTGTGTAGTTGTGGTGAGATCACGTGTAGTTTTGGGACTGACTGAAGACAGAGAGTTTTGCAGTGAAATGAAAACAGAGTAGAGAGTTGTGCAGGCTGATCCGGATGTAGTTGTGGGAGCTATGACAGGATTATTGGCAGCTGTTGAGCAAAATTTTGTTTGATGTTGCAGGCTGCTAGCCCACGCCACCCGTGATCACATTGTGCGTGTGGCCAGCGAGGCAGAGTTTATTCTCAACAGAATGAGGGCAGAGGACGTGCAGAAGCATGCTGACTTTGAGGTTTGTGTCTGTACAGTTTAGTGCATGATGCTGATTGTTACTTGGTCATTGATGTCACTGTTTGTCTTCTGGTCCTCTAGATCAGTTTTCTCAATCTTTTTACACCTGAGGCCAAAAATCGTTTCATGGCCCACCAGAACAGGCAAAAATCGTTTCATGGCCCACCAGAACAGGCAAAAACTGTTTTGTGGCCCACCAGATCAAAAAAATTTTCGGCCCCCCGAACTGGCAAAAATTGTTTCATGGCCCACCAGAACAGGCAAAAATTGTTTCATGGCCCACCAGAACAGGCAAAAATTGTTTCATGGCCCACCAGAACAGGCAAAAATTTTTCTGGGGCCCCCAAGAACAGGGAAAACTATTTTATGACCCACGATAGTTAAACCAAAAAAGAAAATTTTGTGTGGGGTTAGTCGTTTATTTGTCAACTCTGTCATAAAATTAGTTTTCAGCTAGTTCCACATCTGCTGCTTTGATTGGTTCGTACATCTGATATACATGACTGGAGTGTTGTTTCTGATACACACAGACAGTTCCACATCTGCTGCTTTGATTGGTTTAACCTGAATACAGATGGGTGTTGTTTCGATAACCAGACGTTCCCCAAACTGCTCTTTTATTGTTATACATTTTATATACAGATGGGGTGTTTTGATACCACGAAAATTCCAATTGCTCGATTGGGGCAAAATTGATAACATACTGAGTTTGTTTTGATACCACAATAGTGCCAAATTGCTGTTTGTTTTTTTTTGTACATTGAAATAAAATTGGGGTTTTT
>CAJHNH020000791.1:808160-865539 GCA_905116865.2 Candidula unifasciata | reverse complement strand
AAGCCTCACGATAGATGGTAGAGACGTCAACAAAGAGAGCAAACTGAAGTATTTGGGAATTACATTTGACAGGAGCCTGTCATTTAAGGACCATATGGAGAGTGTTGTGACGAGATGCCAAAAAGGACTTAGTGCACTTAAGGCTATGGCTGCAATTGACATAGAGCAGAGAATGCTTTTCACACTATATCAGCACCTGATCCTGTCAGTGGTTGACTATGGCCTGGAACTGCTTACCATCTCAAAGAGTCAGATGGACAAACTAGAGCGCATACAGAACGCGGCTGTGCGGGTCATTCTGGGTTGCACCAGAGACACCCCAGTGGTGTGTATGCAATACATCCTTGGTTTGCCGACGGTTGCAGGTAGGCACACGGTGCTGCAGGCGAAGTCACATCTCAGGGTAGCTGCAGACACAGACCACCCTCTACATGAAGCTCTGGGTGCAGTTAAGGGTCAGCGGCTGATAAGAGGAAGGTCATGGATGGCTCAGGCAGAAGACACAATCAGACAGGTTTGCATCCTTGAGAACATTAGGCGAGGAGAGGAGTGGGTCAAAATGCCACCTGAGCAGTCAGACTTGTGTAGAGTCATAATCACGCTGACCCAGGAATGCAAAGACTGGCCAGCAGGTGCCACAGAGGTGGAAATTCAGCAATTAATTCAAGATAATGCTCGCTCAGAGGATTTGATCATTTACACAGACCGTTCAGTGTCAAGAGGCAAAGGAAGTGTTGGGACTTCTTAGCAAAAGTTAATGGTCAACGTTTGGTGCAGGAGAGCCTAGCATATGATACCACAACATCCAGCTTAAGAATGGAGGTGGAGGCGGTCACTGCAGCTTTCCGCTGGCTAGAGAACACGACACACACACACATTGTGATTGTAACTGATTCAGAAAGCATGCTGAGGAAGAACAGGTATGCTTCGTGCAGAGTGGCATGCTTCGCTGCGGAGGACGCGAGTGAGGAGTATTGTTTGGTTTTTACGCCGGTGTGTCGGGAAATGAACAGGCGGACAGACTGGCTGGCTCTGCACAGCTTGGTGGAATACTGCTACATGATAGGGCAGACGTGGTTAGTGCCTTGTGGGAGAGCGTGTACAATGCGGAGGAGCAAATGGATCACCTGTCTGGTGAGATTGATGCAGTTGGGGGTGACTAGAGGTTCTGGCAGATGCTCGAGGCTCAGAGGAAAGGCAAGACGGACGTTTAATCAGAAAGCTACTGGCACCATTAGTATCGGAACTCTTCGCTGGCTGCTGAAGATGGGGATGGAGTGCTTATGTGAATGCCCCAAATGCTGTGATGTCGGTTCTTGAATCAAATCAAATCAAATCATACACATGACAGGAGCATTGTTTCTGATACACACAGAGCATTTCTAAAACGTCCATTCCATTTTTATGTTTGGTTTCATTTCTGACATGGCTGAGAAAGTCTGTTTGCACCCACACACACAAAAACACAATCTGACAGCCCTTTACCTCAGAGATGGATATTCCTTTTGGAGTGATATCTAAAACCCGGACAACAATTGCCACACATGAGACATCAGAAGTCAGTGATCAGCTTCTCTTTTAATGATGATCAAGTGAGCATGATCTGACATCTTCCAAAGGTTGACTTTATGTTGACCTTCTTTTTTCATGGAAATGATTATCAGGGTTTTCTGTTTTACTCAGTTGAAATGAGTTTCTGGAGTTTGTATGTGTTTGATTGTCATCAAAGCTGTTGATCCTACAGACTTACTCTACCCCGGTACATGATTAAGCAGAAACTTGGGCAGCCCAACTGGACTTTTCCTGCGGGTTGAAGAACACTGCTGTAGAGCCACACAGTCAGTGATTGTGATCCTGCTGAAGGCTTTTATCAAATGAAACAAAAACACAAAAGGATGTTGTTTATCTTGTGTCGGCAGCAGTACATTTGGCTACTCGCTCATGTGTTATATGAGTGAGATGCTTATCAATCATTCCTTCAACTCCTGTTCTGTTTTTTCTTCCGGTCTTCCATCTGCCAGTAGGCCTTCATATAGTTGAAGTCATGTGGTGATGTGATGGAACAAATACACCATCAGCTACTGGTTCCTGCAACTTGTCTTGTCTGAACACTTCACAGTCCATGTGTGCCCATGCTGTCATGTGATGTACTTACTTAACAAACACACCATCAACTACTGGTTCCTGCAACTTGTCTTGTCTGAACACTTCACAGTCCATGTGTCCCCATGCTGTCATGTGATGTACTTAACAAACACACTGTCAGCTACTGGTTCCTGCAACTTGTCTTGTCTGAACACTTCACAGTCCATGTGTCCCCATGCTGTCATGTGATGTACTTAACAAACACACAATCAACTACTGGTTCCTGCAACTTGTCTTGTCTGAACACTTCACAGTCCATGTGTGCCCATGCTGTCATGTGATGTACTTAACAAACACACCATCAACTACTGGTTCCTGCAACTTGTCTTGTCTGAACACTTCACAGTCCATGTGTGCCCATGCTGTCATGTGATGTACTTAACAAACACACTGTCAGCTACTGGTTCCTGCAACTTGTCTTGTCTGAACACTTCACAGTCCATGTGTGCCCATGCTGTCATGTGATGTACTTAACAAACACACCATCAGCTGCTGGTTCCTGCAACTTGTCTTGTCTGAACACTTCACAGTCCATGTGTGCCCATGCTGTCATGTGATGTACTTAACAAACACACAATCAACTACTGGTTCCTGCAACTTGTCTTGTCTGAACACTTCACAGTCCATGTGTGCCCATGCTGTCATGGAGCGCCGAGAAGAGGAAAAGCTCTGTGACCATCTCATTAAGTCAGCCAAGAGACGTGACCATGCCCTGGCCGTCAAGCAGAAAGAGAAGATCCTCAACATCCTTCTCAACAAACATGGAGCCTGGGGACTTGACGATCAACAGTGAGTATTGTGTGTGTGTCCGTGTCACATTGTGTGTGTGTGTGTGTCCGTGTCACATTGTGTGTGTGTCCATGTGTGTCCATGCTGTGTGTGTGATGTGTCCGTGTCACATTGTGTCAACTACTGGTTCCTGCACACTTGTCTTGTCTGTGTGTGTGTCACAGTGTGTGTGTGCCCATGTGTCATGTGTGTGTGTACTTAACAAACACATTGTGTGTGTGTGTGGTGTCCGTGCACACTTGTGTGTGTGTGTCCGTGTCACATTGTGTGTGTGTGTGTGTGCTGTCATTGTGTGTGTGTACTTAACAAACACATTGTCAACTACTGTGTTCCGTGTCACATTGTGTCTTGTGTGTGAACACTTGTGTGTGTGTGTGTGTGCCATTGTGTGTCATGTGATTGTGTGTGTGTGTAACAAACACATTGTGTGTCAACTACTGTGTCCGTGCACATTGTGTGTGTGTGTGTACTTCCATGTCACATGTGTGTGTGTGTGTCCGTGTCACATGTGTGTGTGTGTATAACAAGTCACATTTTGTGTGTGTGTGTGTGGTTCCGTGTCACACTTGTCTGTGTTGTCTGTCACATTGTGTGTGTGTGTGTCCGGATCACATTGTGTGTGTGTGTATGTCCATGTCACATTTTGTGTGTGTGTGTGTGTGTGTCCGGATCACATTGTGTGTGTGTGTGTATGTCCATGTCACATTTTGTGTGTGTGTCCGTGTCACATTGTGTGTGTGTGTGTCCGTGTCACATTGTGTCTGTGTGTGTCCGTGTCACATTGTGTCAAACACACTGTCACATTGTGTGTGTGTGTGTCCATGTCACATTTTTGTGTGTGTGTGTCCGTGTCACATTGTGTGTGTGTGTATGTCCATGTCACATTGTGTGTGTGTGTATGTCCATGTCACATTTTGTGTGTGTGTGTGTGTCCTGTCACATTGTGTGTGTGTGTGTCCGTGTCACATTGTGTGTGTGTGTGTCCTGTCACATTGTGTGTGTGTGTATACCATGTCACATTTTGTGTGTGGTACTGTTCCTGTCCGTGTCACATTGTGTGTGTGTTCACATGTCCATGTGTCCCATGCTGTCATGGTGTGTGTCCATGTCACAAAGCTCTGTGTGTATCTGCATTATGTTTGTGTGTGTGAGTGTGTGTGTGTGCCCTGTGTCCGTCACATTGTGTGTGTGTGTTTGTGCATGCATGTTTGCATATGTGTGTGTGTGTCTGTCACATTGTTTGTGTGTGTTTGTGTGTGTCCGTGTCACATTGTGTGTGTGTGTGTGTATGTCCATGTCACATTGTGTGTGTGTGTGTCCATGTCACATTTTGTGTGTGTGTATGTGCATGCATGTTTGTGTGTGTGTGTGTGTGTGTGTGTCTGTCACATTGTGTGTGTGTGTTTGTGCATGCATGTTTGCATATGTGTGTGTGGACGAGACAACAGACAAATTGTGAGTATTATGTGTGTCACATCAGTCAGTCATTTGACATGTGGATGTCACCCTGTTGAAATGTTTGAACACCAGCAGTCAGTGCCAAGTTGTGGACCCATATAGATATCAACAACTGGAGCTGATATAGGTCACAGTCTCGTTCTGAGTTCTCCATGTGCTGGGTGACAACTGTCAGCTGTCTCTGGGACACTGAAGGCAGATACTACCAGTGAGGTTCTAGGCCACAGCTTCTGAGTACAGATGTCCAGTGCCCTTTCTCATCAACTTTTCCTCCCTGAAGTTTTTCATGAATTCTGGAAACTGTTTAGTAGCAATATTTATGCTGCTAGGTAGAGCTAGTTTGTTGGGTTGGGTGCTGTCATCTGTGTCTCTGCTCTTGTGTCCCTGTAGTTTGTTGGGTTGGGTGCTGTCATCTGTGTCTCTGCTCTTGTGTCCCTGCAGTTTGTTGGGTTGGGTGCTGTCATCTGTGTCTCTGCTCTTGTGTCCCTGCAGTTTGTTGGGTTGGGTGCTGTCATCTGTTTCTCTGCTCTTGTGTCAATGCAGTTTGTTGGGTTGGGTGCTGTCATCTGTGTCTCTGCTCTTGTGTCCCTGCAGTTTGTTGGGTTGGGTGCTGTCATCTGTGTCTCTGCTCTTGAATCCCTGCATCTGTCATTTCTGCATGTGAAGGGCAGCCTAGGCACTCTACCACTGATTAAAAAGCAGTAATAATAACAATGACACTGGTAACAATAGGCAAGTGAATGAGACTGTAGGGGGGCAAGAGTTGATAAGCTGGATAAAACTGTCTCGTAGAGGGCAAGTGGGTTGATCAAGAGGGGCACTGGATTCTGGATCCAGAGGCCACTGCTGAAGGCAGGGCAGTGGTTGGGACTGGTAGCTTGTCTGGAAGTGGGTTGATATCTGGGAGGATGGGCAAGGGGAGGAGGAGGATGATCAAGAACCCACTGGGAGACTGGTAGAGGGGCAAGTGGGTTGAGACTGGTAGAGGGGCAAGTGGGTTGAGACTGGTAGAGGGGCAAGTGGGTTGGACTGGTAAGGGGGCAAGTGGGTTGAGACTGGTAGAGGGGCAAGTGGGTTGGGACTGGTAGGGGCAAGTTTGAGATCTGTAGAGGGGCAAGTGGGGACTGGTAGAGGGGCAAGTGTTAGACTGGTAGAGGGGCAAGTGGGTTGAGACTGGTAGAGGGCAAGTGGGTTGAGACTGGTAGAGGGGCAAGTGGGTTGGGACTGGTAGAGGGGCAAGTGGGTTGGGACTGGTAGAGGGGCAAGTGGGTTGGGACTGGTAGAGGGGCAAGTGGGTTGGGACTGGTAGAGGGGCAAGTGGGCAACTGGTAGAGGGGCAAGTGGGTTGGGACTGGTAGAGGGGGGCAAGTGGTTGAGGACTGGTAGAGGGGCAAGTGGGTTGACTGGAGGGGCTGGTAGAGGGGCAAGTGGGTTGAGACTGGTAGAGGGGCAAGTGGGTTGAGGACTGGTAGAGGGGCAAGTGGGTTGGGACTGGTAGAGGGGCAAGTGGGTTGGGACTGGTAGAGGGGCAGACTGGTAGAGGGGCAAGTGGGTTGAGACTGGTAGAGGGGCAAGTGGGTTGAGACTGGTAGAGGGGCAAGTGGGTTGAGACTGGTAGAGGGGCAAGTGGGTTTGAGACTGGTAGAGGGGCAAGTGGGTTGGGACTGGTAGAGGGGCAAGTGGGTTGGGACTGGTAGAGGGGCAAGTGGGTTGGGACTGGTAGAGGGGCAAGTGGGTTGAGACTGGTAGAGGGGCAAGTGGGTTGGGACTGGTAGAGGGGCAAGTGGGTTGAGACTGGTAGAGGGGCAAGTGGTTGAGACTGGTAGAGGGGCAAGTGGGTTGGGACTGGTAGAGGGGCAAGTGGGTTGAGACTGGTAGAGGGGCAAGTGGGTTGAGACTGGTAGAGGGGCAAGTGGGTTGGGACTGGTAGAGGGGCAAGTGGGTTGAGACTGGTAGAGGGGCAAGTGGGTTAGAGGGGACTGGGTAGAGGGGCAAGTGGGTTGGGACTGGTAGAGGGCAAGTGGGTGAGACTGGTAGAGGGGCAAGTGGGTTGAGACTGGTAGAGGGGCAAGTGGGTTGAGACTGGTAGAGGGGCAAGTGGGTTGAGACTGGTAGAGGGGCAAGTGGGTTGAGACTGGTAGAGGGGCAAGTGGGTTGAGACTGGTAGAGGGGCAAGTGGGTTGGGACTGGTAGAGGGGCAAGTGGGTTGAGACTGGTAGAGGGGCAAGTGGGTTGAGACTGGTAGAGGGGCAAGTGGGTTGGGACTGGTAGAGGGGCAAGTGGGTTGAGACTGGTAGAGGGGCAAGTGGGTTGAGACTGGTAGAGGGGCAAGTGGGTGGGACTGGTGGGCAAGTGGGTGGGAGAGGGGCAAGTGGGTTGGGACTGGTAGAGGGGCAAGTGGGTTGAGACTGGTAGAGGGGCAAGTGGGTTGAGACTGGTAGAGGGGCAAGTGGGTTGAGACTGGTAGAGGGGCAAGTGGGTTGAGACTGGTAGAGGGGCAAGTGGGTTGGGACTGGTAGAGGGGCAAGTGGGTTGGGACTGGTAGAGGGGCAAGTGGGTTGAGACTGGTAGAGGGGCAAGTGGGTTGGGACTGTAGAGGGGCAAGTGGGTTGAGACTGGTAGAGGGGCAAGTGGGTTGAGACTGGTAGAGGGGCAAGTGGGTTGAGACTGGTAGAGGGGCAAGTGGGTTGAGACTGGTAGAGGGGCAAGTGGGTTGAGACTGGTAGAGGGGCAAGTGGGTTGAGGACTGGTAGAGGGGCAAGTGGGTTGGGACTGGTAGAGGGGCAAGTGGGTTGGGACTGGTAGAGGGGCAAGTGGGTTGAGACTGGTAGAGGGGCAAGTGGGTTGGGACTGGTAGAGGGGCAAGTGGGTTGGGACTGGTAGAGGGGCAAGTGGGTTGAGACTGGTAGAGGGGCAAGTGGGTTTGAGACTGGTAGAGGGGCAAGTGGGTTGGACTGGTAGAGGGGCAAGTGGGTTGGGACTGGTAGAGGGCAAGTGGGTTGAGACTGGTAGAGGGGCAAGTTGGGTTTGAAGACTGGTAGAGGGGCAAGTGGGTTGGGACTGGTAGAGGGGCAAGTGGGTTGAGGGGACTGGTAGTAGGGGCAAGTGGGTTGGGACTGGTAGAGGGGCAAGTGGGTTGGGACTGGTAGAGGGGCAAGTGGGTTGAGACTGGTAAGAGGGGCAAGTGGGTTGGGACTGGTAGAGGGGCAAGTGGGTTGGGACTGGTAGAGGGGCAAGTGGGTTGAGACTGGTAGAGGGGGCAAGTGGGTTGAGACTGGTAGAGGGGCAAGTGGGTTGGGACTGGTAGAGGGGCAAGTGGGTTGAGACTGGTAGAGGGGCAAGTGGGTTGAGACTGGTAGAGGGGCAAGTGGGTTGGGACTGGTAGAGGGGCAAGTGGGTTGGGACTGGTAGAGGGGCAAGTGGGTTGAGACTGGTAGAGGGGCAAGTGGGTTGGGACTGGTAGAGGGGCAAGTGGGTTGAGACTGGTAGAGGGCAAGGGGTTGAGACTGGTAGAGGGGCAAGTGGGTTGAGACTGGTAGAGGGGCAAGTGGGTTGAGACTGGTAGAGGGGCAAGTGGGTTGAGACTGGTAGAGGGGCAAGTGGGTTGAGACTGGTAGAGGGGCAAGTGGGTTGGGACTGGTTAGAGGGCAAGTGGGTTGGGACTGGTAGAGGGGCAAGTGGGTTGAGACTGGTAGAGGGGCAAGTGGGTTGAGACTGGTAGAGGGGCAAGTGGGTTGAGACTGTAGAGGGGCAAGTGGGTTGGGACTGGTAGAGGGGCAAGTGGGTTGGGACTGGTAGAGGGGCAAGTGGGTTGGGACTGGTAGAGGGGCAAGTGGGTTGAGACTGGTAGAGGGGCAAGTGGGTTGAGACTGGTAGAGGGGCAAGTGGTTTGAGGGACTGGTAGAGGGGCAAGTGGGTTGGGACTGGTAGAGGGGCAAGTGGGTTGGGACTGGTAGAGGGGCAAGTGGGTTGAGACTGGTAGAGGGGCAAGTGGGTTGGGACTGGTAGAGGGGCAAGTGGGTTGGGACTGGTAGAGGGGCAAGTGGGTTGAGACTGGTAGAGGGGCAAGTGGGTTGAGACTGGTAGAGGGGCAAGTGGGTTGGGACTGGTAGAGGGGCAAGTGGGTTGAGACTGGTAGAGGGGCAAGTGGGTTGGGACTGGTAGAGGGCAAGTGGGTTGGGACTGGTAGAGGGGCAAGTGTTGGACTGGTAGAGGGCAAGTGGGTTGAGACTGGTAGAGGGGCAAGTGGGTTGGGACTGGTAGAGGGGCAAGTGGGTTTGGACTGTAGATGGTCAAGTGGGGTGGGAGACTGTAGAGGGGCAAGTGGGTTGGGACTGGTAGAGGGGCAAGTGGTTGGGACTGGTAGAGGGGCAAGTGGGTTGGGACTGGTAGAGGGGCAAGTGGGTTGAGACTGGTAGAGGGGGCAAGTGGGTTGAGACTGGTAGAGGGCAAGTGGGTTGGGACTGGTAGAGGGGCAAGTGGGTTGAGACTGGTAGAGGGGCAAGTGGGTTGAGACTGGTAGAGGGGCAAGTGGGTTGGGACTGGTAGAGGGGCAAGTGGTTTGAGACTGGTAGAGGGGCAAGTGGGTTGAGACTGGTAGACAAGTGGTTGAGACTGGTAGAGGGCAAGTGGGTTGGGACTGGTAGATGGGCAAGTGGGTTTGGGACTGGTAGAGGGGCAAGTGGGTTGAGGGACTGGTAGAGGGGCAAGTGGGTTGAGACTGGTAGAGGGGCAAGTGGGTTGAGACTGGTAGAGGGGCAAGTGGGTTGAGACTGGTAGAGGGGCAAGTGGGTTGAGACTGGTAGAGGGGCAAGTGGGTTGGGACTGGTAGAGGGGCAAGTGGGTTGAGACTGGTAGAGGGGCAAGTGGGTTGGGACTGGTAGAGAGGGCAAGTGGGTTGTTGGGACTGGTAGAGGGGCAAGTGGGTTGGGACTGGTAGAGGGGCAAGTGGGTTTGAGACTGGTAGAGGGGCAAGTGGGTTGAGACTGGTAGAGGGGCAAGTGGGTGGGTTGGGTTTGACTGGTAGAGGGGCAAGTGGGTTGCGACTGGTAGAGGGGCAAGTGGGTTGAGACTGGTAGAGGGGCAAGTGGGTTGAGGACTGGTAGAGGGGCAAGTGGGTTGAGACTGGTAGAGGGGCAAGTGGGTTGAGACTGGTAGAGGGGCAAGTGGGTTGAGACTGGTAGAGGGGCAAGTGGGTTGAGACTGGTAGAGGGGCAAGTGGGTTGGGACTGGTAGGGGCAAGTGGGTTGGGACTGGTAGAGGGGCAAGTGGGTTGGGGACTGGTAGAGGGGCAAGTGGGTTGAGACTGGTAGAGGGGCAGTGGGTTGAAGACTGGTAGAGGGGCAAGTGGGTTGAGACTGGTAGAGGGGCAAGTGGGTTGGGACTGGTAGAGGGGGCAAGTGGGTTGGGACTGGTAGAGGGGCAAGTGGGTTGAGACTGGTAGAGGGGCAAGTGGGTTGGGACTGGTAGAGGGGCAAGTGGGTTGGGACTGGTAGAGGGGCAAGTGGGTTGGGACTGGTAGAGGGGCAAGTGGGTTGGGACTGGTAGAGGGGCAAGTGGGTTGAGACTGGTAGAGGGGCAAGTGGGTTGAGACTGGTAGAGGGGCAAGTGGGTTGGGACTGGTAGAGGGGCAAGTGGGTTGGGACTGGTAGAGGGGCAAGTGGGTTGGGACTGGTAGAGGGGCAAGTGGGTTGAGACTGGTAGAGGGGCAAGTGGGTTGGGACTGGTAGAGCATGTTTGAAGGGGCAAGTGGGTTGGGACTGGTAGAGGGGCAAGTGGGTTGAGACTGGTAGAGGGGCAAGTGGGTTGGGACTGGTAGAGGGGCAAGTGGGTGGGGACTGGTAGAGGGGCAAGTGGGTTGGACTGGTAGAGGGGCAAGTGGGTTGGGACTGGTAGAGGGGCAAGTGGGTTGAGACTGGTAGAGGGGCAAGTGGGTTGAGACTGGTAGAGGGGCAAGTGGGTTGGGACTGGTAGAGGGCAAGTGAGGTTGGTTGACTGGTAGAGGGGCAAGTGGTTGAGACTGGTAGAGGGGCAAGTGGGTTGGGACTGGTAGAGGGGCAAGTGGGTTGGGACTGGTAGAGGGGCAAGTGGGTTGGGACTGGTAGAGGGGCAAGTGGGTTGGGACTGGTAGAGGGGCAAGTGGGTTGGGACTGGTAGAGGGGCAAGTGGGTTGAGACTGGGTAGAGGGGCAAGTGGGTTGGGACTGGTAGAGGGGCAAGTGGGTTGGGACTGGTAGAGGGGCAAGTGGGTTGGGACTGGTAGAGGGGCAAGTGGGTGTTGGGACTGGTAGAGGGGCAAGTGGGTTGAGACTGGTAGAGGGGCAAGTGGGTTGATTTCGGACTGGTAGAGGGCAAGTGGGTTGGGACTGGTAGAGGGGCAAGTGGGTTGAGACTGGTAGAGGGGCAAGTGGGTTGGGACTGGTAGAGGGGCAAGTGGGTTGAGACTGGTAGAGGGGCAAGTGGGTTGGGACTGGTAGAGGGGCAAGTGGTTGAGAGTAGGGGCAAGTGGGTTGAGACTGGTAGAGGGGGCAAGTGGGTTGAGACTGGTAGAGGGGCAAGTGGGTTGGGACTGGTAGAGGGGCAAGTGGGTTGGGACTGGTAGAGGAGCAAGTGGGTTGAGACTGGTAGAGGGGCAAGTGGGTTGGGACTGGTAGAGGGGCAAGTGGGTTGGGACTGGTAGAGGGGCAAGTGGGTTGGGACTGGTAGAGGGGCAAGTGGGTTGGGACTGGTAGAGGGGCAAGTGGGTTGAGACTGGTAGAGGGGCAAGTGGGTTGAGACTGGTAGAGGGGCAAGTGGGTTGGGACTGGTAGAGGGGGCAAGTGGGTTGAGACTGGTAGAGGGGCAAGTGGGTTGGGACTGGTAGAGGGGCAAGTGGGTTGAGACTGGTAGAGGGGCAAGTGGGTTGGGACTGGAAGAGGGGCAAGTGGGTTGGGACTGGAAGAGGGGCAAGTGGGTTGGGACTGGTAGAGAGGGGCAAGTGGGTTGAGACTGGTAGAGGGGCAAGTGGGTTGAGACTGGTAGAGGGGCAAGTGGGGTTGAGACTGGTAGAGGGGCAAGTGGGTTGAGACTGTAGAGGGGCAAGTGGGTTGAGACTGGTAGAGGGGCAAGTGGTTGAGACTGGTAGGGGCAAGTGGGTTGAGACTGGTAGAGGGGCAAGTGGGTTGAGACTGGTAGAGGGGCAAGTGGGTTGAGACTGGTAGAGGGGCAAGTGGGTTTGAGACTGGTAGAGGGGCAAGTGGGTTGAGACTGGTAGAGGGGCAAGTGGGTTGAGACTGGTAGAGGGGCAAGTGGGTTGAGACTGGTAGAGGGGCAAGTGGGTTGAGACTGGTAGAGGGGCAAGTGGGTTGAGACTGGTAGAGGGCAAGTGGGTTGAGACTGGTAAGAGGGGCAAGTGGGGGTTGAGTGGGTTGAGACTGGTAGAGGGGCAAGTGGGTTGAGACTGATAGAGGGCAAGTGGGTTGAGACTGGTAGAGGGGCAAGTGGGTTGAGACTGGTAGAGGGGCAAGTGGGTTGAGACTGGTAGAGGGGCAAGTGGGTTGAGACTGGTAGAGGGGCAAGTGGGTTGAGACTGGTAGAGGGGCAAGTGGGTTGAGACTGGTAGAGGGGCAAGTGGGTTGAGACTGGTAGAGGGGCAAGTGGGTTGAGACTGGTAGAGGGGCAAGTGGGTTGAGACTGGTAGAGGGGCAAGTGGGTTGAGACTGGTAGAGGGGCAAGTGGGTTGAGACTGGTAGAGGGGCAAGTGTTGAGGGTTGAGACTGGTAGACTGGTAGGGGCAAGTGGGGTTGAGACTGGTAGAGGGGCAAGTGGGTTGGACTGGTAGAGGGCAAGTGGGTTGAGACTGGTAGAGGGGCAAGTGGGTTGAGACTGGTAGAGGGGCAAGTGGGTTGAGACTGGTAGAGGGGCAAGTGGGTTGAGACTTGTAGAGGGGCAAGTGGGTTGAGACTTGTAGAGGGGCAAGTGGGTTGAGACTGGTAGAGGGGCAAGTGGGTTGAGACTGGTAGAGGGGCAAGTGGGTTGAGACTGATAGAGGGCAAGTGGGTTGAGACTGGTAGAGGGGCAAGTGGGTTGAGACTGGTAGAGGGGCAAGTGGGTTGAGACTGGTAGAGGGGCAAGTGGGTTGAGACTGGTAGAGGGGCAAGTGGGTTGAGACTGGTAGAGGGGCAAGTGGGTTGAGACTGGTAGAGGGCAAGTGGGTTGAGACTGGTAGAGGGCAAGTGGGTTGGGACTGGTAGAGGGCAAGTGGGTTGAGACTGGTAGAGGCTTGGCCTGCATGCTAGAGTCCACTAGCAGAACTTCATAGGAGACGAGACGGTTTCTTGGCCTGCATGCTAAAGTCCACTAGCGGAACTTCTTAGGAAATGAGACGGTTTCTTGGCCTGCATGCTAGAGCCCACTAGCAGAACTTCATAGGAGACGAGACGGTTTCTCGGCCTGCTTGCTAGAGCCTACTAGCAGAACTTCATAGGAGACGAGACGGTTTCTTGGCCTGCATGCTAGAGCCCACTAGCAGAACTTCATATTAGATGAGACGGTTTCTTGGCCTGCATGCTAGAGTCCACTAGCAGAACTTCATAGGAGATGAGACGGTTTCTTGGCCTGCATGCTAGAGTCCACTAGCAGAAATTCATAGGAGACGAGACGGTTTCTTGGCCTGCATGCTAAAGTCCACTAGCGGAACTTCTTAGGAAATGAGACGGTTTCTTGGCCTGCATGCTAGAGCCCACTAGCAGAACTTCATAGGAGACGAGACGGTTTCTCGGCCTGCTTGCTAGAGCCTACTAGCAGAACTTCATAGGAGACGAGACGGTTTCTTGGCCTGCATGCTAGAGCCCACTAGCAGAACTTCATATTAGATGAGACGGTTTCTTGGCCTGCATGCTAGAGTCCACTAGCAGAACTTCATAGGAGATGAGACGGTTTCTTGGCCTGCATGCTAGAGTCCACTAGCAGAACTTCATAGGAGATGAGACGTTTTCTCGACCTTCATGCTAGAGTCCACTAGCGGAACTTCATAGGAGATGAGACGGTTTCTCGGCCTGCATGCTAGAGCCCACTAGCAGAACTTCATAGGAGACGAGACGGTTTCTCGGCCTGCTTGCTAGAGCCTACTAGCAGAACTTCATAGGAGACGAGACGGTTTCTTGGCCTGCATGCTAAAGTCCACTAGCGGAACTTCTTAGGAAATGAGACGGTTTCTTGGCCTGCATGCTAGAGCCCACTAGCAGAACTTCATAGGAGACAAGACGGTTTCTCGGCCTGCTTGCTAGAGCCTACTAGCAGAACTTCATAGGAGACGAGACGGTTTCTTGGCCTGCATGCTAGAGCCCACTAGCAGAACTTCATATTAGATGAGACGGTTTCTTGGCCTGCATGCTAGAGTCCACTAGCAGAACTTCATAGGAGATGAGACGGTTTCTTGGCCTGCATGCTAGAGTCCACTAGCAGAACTTCATAGGAGATGAGACGTTTTCTCGACCTTCATGCTAGAGTCCACTAGCGGAACTTCATAGGAGATGAGACGGTTTCTCGGCCTGCATGCTAGAGCCCACTAGCAGAACTTCATGGGAGACGAGACGGTTTCTCGGCCTGCTTGCTAGAGCCTACTAGCAGAACTTCATAGGAGACGAGACGGTTTCTTGGCCTGCATGCTAGAGCCCACTAGCAGAACTTCATAGGAGATGAAACGGTTTCTTGGCCTGCATGCTAGAGTCCACTAGCAGAACTTCATAGGAGATGAGATGGTTTCTTGGCCTGCATGCTAGAGTCCACTAGCAGAACTTCATAGGAGATGAGACGGTTTCTTGGCCTGCATGCTTGAGTCCACTAGCAGAACTTCATAGGAGATGAGACGGTTTCTTGGCCTGCATGCTAGAGTCCACTAGCAGAACTTCATAGGAGATGAGACGGTTTCTTGGCCTGCATGTTAGAGTCCACTAGCAGAACTTCATAGGAGATGAGACGGTTTCTCGGCCTGCATGCTAGAGTCCACTAGCAGAACTTCATAGGAGATGAGACGGTTTCTCGGCCTGCATGCTAGAGTCCACTAGCAGAACTTCATAGGAGATGAGACGGTTTCTCGGCCTGCATGCTAGAGCCCACTAGCAGAACTTCATAGGAGATGGGACGGTTTCTTGGCCTGCATGCTAGAGTCCACTAGCAGAACTTCATAGGAGATGAGACGGTTTCTCGGCCTGCATGCTAGAGTCCACTAGCAGAACTTTATAGGAGATGAGACGGTTTCTCGGCCTGCATGCTAGAGCCCACTAGCAGAACTTCATAGGAGATCAGACGGTTTCTTGGCCTGCATGCTAGAGTCCACTAGCAGAACTTCATAGAAGATGAGACGGTTTCTTGGCCTGCATGCTAGAGTCCACTAGCACATCTCATTTTTGGAGAGCGAAAGTATTAATATTATGATTGAGCAACTGAATCTTTTGTTGATTACAAGAGACAGAGATAGTAAGTAGTTCATCACCGTTTATAACTCATCATCGTTAAGTGTATTAAAAATGCCGATCAACTAATAACTTGAGAAGTGTTGTCTGTTGCAGGTTCAGCAATGTACAGTTGTAGCGTGTATGTATGAGGATCGTGGTGACTCTAGTCATGTATAATGTGTCATTTTCCTACAGCATGAGCTAGATACTCGTTTGAGCAGTAGAACTGTATGTGATTTAAATGTGTTGCCATTCAGAGGTTCTCACAGCATAGATAGATGTATCGCAACATACCTGTCAGTGTGAAAACAATCTGTGTGTTTATGTAACTTTGTGTGAGTGTCACTGATGTATTTGCTGTTGCCAGGTGCAGCCGAGGACGCCATCAACGCAGCACGGGAAGCCTTCCACGCCCATCTAGCCAGCCTGAAGAAAACTCAAAGAGAAACAACAGACTTTACAGACGAGGAGTTGGTCATGGAGGAGAAGGATGTGGAGCAAGAGTTCTCAGGTATGTTTATCAGATCACTTGCCATCTTCATATCGTAAGTTGGCTACAGTTGATCGTCATCATGTTTTTGTTCTGTTTTTTTCGTGTACGACACACTTTCAGATACAGCTTTTGGTTTTCTCGTCCCAGTTTATCCATTTGCATGTCTTTCTTCTATAACTCTTTCAGTCCATCAGGAAATGTCCATGGTTTCTACAGATGTCTTCTCTCATCCCTAGCTTGTATCCTCCTTGCCCGCATAGAACTGCAGGTGACACCTGGCTGTTGTGGCCCATGTGGTATGGTAAACCTTTAGGTAGATGCCCCAAGTGGTATGGTAAACCTTTAGGTAGATGACCCGAGTGGTACGGTAAACCTTTAGGTAGATGTCCCAAGTGGTATGGTAAACCTTTAGATAGATGTCCCAAGTGGTATGGTAAACCTTTAGGTAGATGTCCCAAATGGTATGGTAAACCTTTAGGTAGATGACCCAAGTGGTATGGTAAACCTTTAGCTAGATGACCCAAGTGGTATAGTAAACCTTTAGGTAGATGTCCCAAGTGGTATGGTAAACATTTAGGTAGATGCCCCAAGTGGAATGGTAAACCTTTAGACAGATGACCCAAGTGGTATGGTAAACCTTTAGGTAGATGCCCTAAGTGGTATGGTAAACCTTTAGTTGGATGTCCCAAGTAGTATGGTAAACCTTTAGGTAGATGACCCAAATGGTACGGTAAACCTTTAGGTAGATGACTCAAGTGGTATGGTAAACCTTTAGGTAGATGACCCAAGTGGTATGTTAAACCTTTAGGTAGATGCCCCGAGTAGTATGGTAAACCTTTAGGTAGATGCCCTAAATGGTATGGTAAACCTTTAGGTAGATGTCCCAAGTGGTGTGGTAAACCTTTAGGTAGATGTCCTAAGTGGTATGATAAACCTTTAGGTAGATGTCCTAAGTGGTATGGTAAACCTTTAGGTAGATGACTCAAGTGGTATGGTAAACCTTTAGGAAGATGATACAAGTGGTATGGTAAACCTTTAGGTAGATGACCCAAGTAGTATGGTAAACCTTTAGGTAGATGACTCAAGTAGTATGGTAAACCTTTAGAAAGATGACCCAAGTGGTATGGTAAACCTTTAGGTAGATGCCCCAAGTGGTATGGTAAACCTTTAGGTAGATGCCCCAAGTGGTACGGTAAACCTTTAGGTAGATGCCCCAAGGGGTATGGTAAACCTTTAGGTAGATGACCCAAGTGGTATGGTAAACCTTTAGGTAGATGACCCAAGTGGTATGGTAAACCTCTAGGTAGATATCCTAAGTGGTGTGGTAAACCTTTAGGTAGATGTCCCAAGTGGTATGGTAAATCTTTAGGTAGATGTCCCAAGTGGTATGGTAAACCTTGAGGTAGATGACCCAAGTGGTATGGTAAACCTTTAGGTAGATGTCCCAAGTGGTGTGGTAAACCTTTAGGTAGATGTCCTAAGTGGTATGATAAACCTTTAGGTAGATATCCTAAGTGGTATGGTAAACCTTTAGGTAGATGTCCCAAGTGGTATAGTAAACCTTTAGACAGATGACTGAAGTGGTATGGTAAACCTTTAGGTAGATGACTCAAGTGGTATGGTAAACCTTTAGGTAGATGTCCCAAGTGGTGTGGTAAACCTTTAGGTAGTTAGGTAGATGTCCCAAGTGGTATGGTAAACCTTTAGGTAGATGACTCAATTGGTATGGTAAACCTTTAGGTAGATGTTCCAAGTGTTAGGGTAAACCTTTAGGTAGATGACCCAAGTGGTATGGTAAACCTTTAGGTAGAAGTCCCAAGTGGTGTGGTAAACCTTTAGGTAGATGTCCCAAGTGGTATGGTAAACCTTTAGGTAGATGATGCAAGTGGTATGGTAAACCTTTAGGTAGATGTCCCAAGTGGTGTGGTAAACCTTTAGGTAGTTAGGTAGATGTCCCAAGTGGTATGGTAAACCTTTAGGTAGATGACTCAAGTGGTATGGTAAACCTTTACGAAGATGCCTGAAGTGGAAGAATTGATGCTGATCGATACAGTTTGTATATACTATAACATTTGTTTTGGTCTGGTCGGGGAATTTCGGGTTTGTTGGAAGATATATCAGTGTTATAAATATTGGTAGTTGGCTCTGTGGCGAACGCTTCGTAATGTCGGGGTGCCGGGTTCGATCCGAGCTGTGGGCCATGCGTTGGTTTCGACTGAGGTATCAGGGGGCTGACTATCCAGAAAGCAATGGCAAACTATTGGACATAAATTTGCCTAGAGAAACCACACAACAGCCCAGGGCTGCTGGGGTTAGTTCTACAATGTCCTGTAAAGGTTACGCAACTAACCTAACCTAACATATTGGTATGGAGAATTTTATGTAGGTTTAGGAAATAGGAAAAGAGAGAGAGAGAGAGAGAAAGTGAGTATGTGTGTGTTTGCATTTGTGCATGTGTGAGTGAGTAAGTGAGTGGAAGAATGACTGATATGAAGAGGAAAGTGGCAGAAATATTGTTCTCTTCAGTTGGTAAACAGTTTTTCAGACTCAGTCACCAACATTTCTAGTACTCATTGTGTGTCTACCTTTGGCAGGGCACATGATGCTGATGTTGCCAGCATTGAGCTGACCTCATCTGTGACAGTCTGATGATTCTCTGATCTCATCTGTGACAGTCTGATGATTCTCTGATCTCATCTGTGACAGTCTGATGATTCTCTGATCTCATCTGTGACAGTCTGATGATTCTCTGATCTCATCTGTGACAGTCTGATGATTCTCTGATCTCATCTGTGACAGTCTGATGATTCTCTGATCTCATCTGTGACAGTCTGATGATTCTCTGATCTGATCTATTCTTGCCAAGTTTCCTATAAACTCTGTCTATTGTATTGAAGTATCCCACGCTTTCCTCACTGTCCCCAGGTCCGGTTGCCCTGTCCACTCTGTTATTGTATCACTGAAATGTCCCATGTTGCCTCTCTGTCCCCAGGTCCGGTTGCCCTGTCCACTCTGTCTATTGTATCACTGAAATGTCCCATGTTGCCTCTCTGTCCCCAGGTCCGGTTGCCCTGTCCACTCTGTTATTGTATCACTGAAATGTCCCATGTTGCCTCTCTGTCCCTAGGTCCGGTTGCCCTGTCCACTCTGTTATTGTATCACTGAAATGTCCCATGTTGCCTCTCTGTCCCCAGGTCCGGTTGCCCCTGTCCACTCTGTTATTGTATCACTGAAATGTCCCACGTTGCCTCTCTGTCCCCAGGTCCGGTTGCCCTGTCCACTCTGTTATTGTATCACTGAAATGTCCCATGTTGCCTCTCTGTCCCTAGGTCCGGTTGCCCTGTCCACTCTGTTATTGTATCACTGAAAATGTCCCCATGTTGCCTCTCTGTCCCTAGGTCCCGGTTGCCCTGTCCCACTCTGTTATTGTATCACTGAAATGTCCCATGTTGCCTCTCTGTCCCTAGGTCCGGTTGCCCTGTCCACTCTGTTATTGTATCACTGAAATGTCCCATATTGCCTCTCTGTCCCTAGGTCCGGTTGCCCTGTCCACTCTGTTATTGTATCACTGAAATGTCCCACGTTGCCTCTCTGTCCCTAGGTCCGGTTTGCCCTGTCCACTCTGTTATTGTATCACTGAAATGTCCCATGTTGCCTCTCTGTCCCCCTAGGTCCGGTTGCCCTGTCCACTCTGTTATTGTATCACTGAAAATGTCCCATGTTGCCTCTCTGTCCCCAGGTCCGGTTGCCCTGTCCACTCTGTTATTGTATCACTGAAATGTCCCATGTTGCCTCTCTGTCCCCAGGTCTGGTTGCCCTGTCCACTCTGTTATTGTATCACTGAAATGTCCCATGTTGCCTCTCTGTCCCCAGGTCTGGTTGCCCTGTCCACTCTGTTATTGTATCACTGAAATGTCCCATGTTGCCTCTCTGTCCCCAGGTCTGGTTGCCCTGTCCCACTCTGTTATTGTATCACTGAAATGTCCCATGTTGCCTCTCTGTCCCCAGGTCTGGTTGCCCTGTCCACTCTGTTATTGTATCACTGAAATGTCCCATGTTGCCTCTCTGTCCCCAGGTCCGGTTGCCCTGTCCACTCTGTTTATTGTATCACTGAAATGTCCCATGTTGCCTCTCTGTCCCTAGGTCCGGTTGCCCTGTCCACTCTGTTATTGTATCACTGAAATGTCCCATGTTGCCTCTCTGTCCCCAGGTCCGGTTGCCCTGTCCACTCTGTTATTGTATCACTGAAATGTCCCATATTGCCTCTCTGTCCCTAGGTCCGGTTGCCCTGTCCACTCTGTTATTCTATCACTGAAATGTCCCACGTTGCCTCTCTGTCCCTAGGTCCGGTTGCCCTGTCCACTCTGTTATTGTATCGCTGAAATGTCCCATGTTGCCTCTCTGTCCCTAGGTCCGGTTGCCCTGTCCACTCTGTTATTGTATCACTGAAATGTCCCATGTTGCCTCTCTGTCCCCAGGTCCGGTTGCCCTGTCCACTCTGTTATTGTATCACTGAAATGTCCCATGTTGCCTCTCTGTCCCCAGGTCTGGTTGCCCTGTCCACTCTGTTATTGTATCACTGAAATGTCCCATGTTGCCTCTCTGTCCCCAGGTCTGGTTGCCCTGTCCACTCTGTTATTGTATCACTGAAATGTCCCATGTTGCCTCTCTGTCCCCAGGTCTGGTTGCCCTGTCCACTCTGTTTATTGTATCACTGAAATGTCCCATGTTGCCCTCTCTGTCCCCCAGGTCTGGTTTGCCCTGTCCACTCTGTTATTGTATCACTGAAATGTCCCATGTTGCCTCTCTGTCCCCAGGTCCGGTTGCCCTGTCCACTCTGTTATTGTATCACTGAAATGTCCCATGTTGCCTCTCTGTCCCTAGGTCCGGTTGCCCTGTCCACTCTGTTATTGTATCACTGAAATGTCCCATGTTGCCTCTCTGTCCCCAGGTCTGGTTGCCCTGTCCACTCTGTTATTGTATCACTGAAATGTCCCATGTTGCCTCTCTGTCCCCAGGTCTGGTTGCCCTGTCCACTCTGTTATTGTATCACTGAAATGTCCCATGTTGCCTCTCTGTCCCCAGGTCCGGTTGCCCTGTCCACTCTGTTATTGTATCACTGAAATGTCCCATGTTGCCTCTCTGTCCCCAGGTCCGGTTGCCCTGTCCACTCTGTTATTGTATCACTGAAATGTCCCATGTTGCCTCTGTGTCCCCAGGTCCGGTTGCCCTGTCCACCCCGTGTCAGCTGATAGCCCCTGGAGTGGTCGTCAATGGAACCATGTCTATCACCAAGAGTGAACTCTACTTTGAGATGGACGAGGATGACCCACACAACAAGAAGACAGACCCAAAGGTAAGTCTGTACTGTCTGTATTATCTCACCTGCTTGTTTGTCTGTGGACATCTCCTGTATATCTGAAAACTCGTCATTTCTGTCCTTATGTTTGCTGATGTCTGTTCAGATAATCCAGTGGTCGAGCCATCTTCTTGGTGTGGTCAGACATTTGACCAGTGGTTGAGCTGTTTGCCTCATGCTTTGGAGATGGGGTTTTTCCTGGGCTGCCCCGATTGCTTCAGTTTTACATTTTTGTTGTTTTGTGATCCCTGGGGGTGACTTGAAGTTAGAGAGCTGAGCTTTACGTGACAGTTTTGGCAGACTGATATCTGCTCTGCATAGAGGGACTGAGACAGATCAAATCAAACCTTATTGAAGCAGGTGCTCTCACATCGATCCAGAAACTGGAAAACTGCAGTCCACTGGGATGTAGTCCTGGGCAGATCTTGTGTTATAAAGAAGGGAGAACATCTTCTAATGTCTTGCCAACACGTAGGTGATCATTCTTCTGTTTGTTTCTTTCACCAGAAGTGACCATGAAGTTTGACAAAGTTGCCTCGGTGGTCTGCTCAAACATTCACATGTGGATTCTTGCAGTTATGTCCATGTCTAGAGGTGTTACTTTGTTCACATCAACAGTTTTGCCAGTTGGCATGTTGAAAAATGGTTGCTTAAGCTGACATATTTCTGGTTTGCCTGGCAAGTTCAGCTGGCTTAATTTCTGTATTTCCGGCATTCTGTTTGCTTGTATATTCCAATGATTCTCTATTTCCGGCATTCTATTTGCTTGAATTTTTCAGTGATTCTCTATATTCGGCATTCTGTTTGCTTGTATTTTTCAGTGATTCTCTATATTCGGCATTCTGTTTGCTTGTATATCCCACCCGTTCTGTTTTTATGTTATGCTTGCTGTGTTTGGTCAGTTATCTATGGGAGGCAAAGTGTTCAGGAAAAAAAAATGGGTAATGGGAGGGGGGGTGGGGGGTGTATACTGGGCAAGTTTGCTGTTTGGACCCTTGTCTTTGACATCTAAACATAATCACAGCTAAAGATGATTGATGTCACTAAAGGTGGGGAAAAGAAGGGAAAAATGTGGTCCACTATAGTGAAGCAAGAGATGAGGAAAAGATGCTGGCAGTGGATAAGGCACCAGTTAATAAATACGCATAGAAGAAAACAATAGCACAGCTAGGCTTTTTTTTTTACTGGAGCCCACAAGGTAAAAGAATTAAAACAAAAGGTAGCAACAATACACGGCAAAAAATTGAAACAGACTGTAAGAAAGGCATAGAAGGAACCACGAGATACAGCAAAGTGGGCTATCTTCACCTGTGGGGTCTAAAGGTGTGTCCTCCTTTGAAGGATTAACTGTACCACAGATGTATTGGCTTGTTGTTTCCAGCAGATCAAAGAAGACAGTTTAGGTTGATGGATTTATTAAAGCACCTGTGGACGAGTCCAGGGTATAATGATGGTATTTCACTGACCTCTCCCCCATCCTTGAACATGATGCGAGTTAGCTGTGTATTCACGTTTGTTTTACAACGATATCTTCCTCTGTTAGCTCCTTATTTATCCATAATAATACAATCGTGCCAATGAAGAAACAAGACAGTGTTAGTACTGGCCTACAGTTGAGTCCAGAAACAAATATTAAATTGTCTTTACCTTCTCCATCTCCTCCTTCACTGGCTTTCTTTCTTCCTCTCTCTTTCTTTTTCTCTGTCTGTCTATCTAATCTATCTGCTTATCTGTCTGTCTGTCTAAGATAAACAGACATACATATATTCTCTGTATCTCCTCCTTCTCTATGTGCCTGTCGTTCTCTATCTGCCTTGTTGTCTGTTCTTTCTATCTCTTCTTTTGTCCTCTGTCTGTCTGTCTGTCTGCTCTCTCTCTCTCTCTCTCTCTCTCTCTCTCTCTCTCTCTCTCTCTCTCTCTCTCTCTCTCTCATTCTGTATATAAAATAAAATTGCCGTATGAAAGATGAATGCTTGGGAGGACCGAATGTAAGACCAATCTGTGCCCACTTTGTACCCTTTAGAAACATAGTTCGTTGTTTCGTTCTCTTAGTCCCTCCCTCTCACTCTGCCATTTACTCTCACTGTCTCATTCACTGTCTCTCAACACGTCATATTCTCCAGTAGAGAGACTCGTGGACATATTTCAAGCGTATACGGCGGTTCGGTTTATTTAGTGTAGTCAACCTAGCTCTGTGTCTAGTCGTATTAACGCCTTCAGACAGTGTTACACGTGCCAACATTCAAGCTTTATTGTTGTCTCTGCAAGCACGAGACGGGGAATGTCTGTGCTCTGGTTTGGTAGGTAGGCCGTGTTCCTAGATCGGCTGGGAAATTGTTGTTCAATCTTAGTCATGTAAAGACATGATACTGATAACACTTGCATTACTTTGTAGACTTTACATCGTTTAGATTGGTGGAGTGTTCATAGTTGTTGTTCTGTTGCAGATCCTAGTTGGTTGTGCTAGCTTCTCCATCACCTACTCTTCCTCCCACTTTTTTCTTTGTTCTTGTTCACGCCATCTGTGTCTTGGTCGTTATGGCCTTCACAGTCCACTGTCTCCTGTAAAATCAGCTCTGTTCTGGTACAAGTGTGTCTCCGTGCCATGTACAATCAGCTCTATTCTGGTACAAGTGTGTCTCCGTGACATGATTCCACATCATCTCATTTGTCTCTGTTGTTCTCTCACCTTCTGTTCCTATCCTTCCACTTTCTAGCTGCCTTACATTACCTTAGTTATTACCCCCGCCCCCGTTTTTTTGTTTTAATTTTAATTTTAATGACGTATCCAGAAAATAGGTACTGTCTTCTTCATGAAACCTGTATCTAGCCTCCGACAGTTCACACATGACAACAGTCACACTTGACCACAGTCACACTTGACCACAGTCACACTTGACCACGCCCGTCTCTCTAGCGAAGTTGGCTAAACCGGATTTCGCGGTGAGCGGGTGACGAACTCCTTGTGGTCCGGGTTCACTCCCGGGGGTGGGCAGAAAAGCCACATTTTCTCCCAGATTTACGGTATTTAAAAATGGAATCAAGGCCGAAAGGTTGCGATATCCATAATACCGAGCCTAAGAGTTAACAACTCATGGCTTCTGGATACTAAAACAAACAACACTTGACCACAGTCACACTTGACCACAGTCACACTTGATCACAGTCACACTTGACCACAGTCACACTTGACCACAGTCACACTTGACCACAGTCACACATGACAACAGTCACACTTGACCACAGTCACACATGACCACAGTCACACTTGACCACAGTCACACATGACAACAGTCACACTTGACCACAGTCACACATGACAAAAGTCACACTTGACCACAGTCACACTAGATCACATTCACACTTGACCACAGTCACACATGACCAGTCACACTTGACCACAGTCACACTTGACCACATTCACACTTGACGACAGTCACACTTGACCACAGTCACACTTGACCACAGTCACACTTGACCACAGTCACACTTGATCACAGTCACATTTGACCACAGTCACACTCGATCACAGTCACACGTGATCACAGTCACACTTGACCACAGTCACACTTGATCACAGTCACACTTGACCACAGTCACACTCGATCACAGTCACACTCGATCACAGTCACACATGATCACAGTCACACTTGATCACAGTCACACGTGATCACAGTCACACTAGATCACAGTCACACGTGATCACAGTCACACGTGATCACAGTCACACTTGACCACAGTCACACTTGATCACAGTCACACTTGACCACAGTCACACTTGACCACAGTCACACGTGACCACAGTCACACGTGACCACAGTCACACTAGATCACAGTCACGCTTGATCACAGTCACACTCGACCACAGTCACACTTGACCACAGTCACACTTGATCACAGTCACACTTGACTACACTCACACTTGACTACAGTCACACTTGACTACAGTCACACTCGACCACAGTCACACTTGACCACAGTCACACTTGACCACAGTCACACTTGACCACAGTCACACTTGACCACAGTCACACTTGACCACAGTCACACTCGACCACAGTCACACGCGATCACAGTCTCACTTAATCACATTCTCACTTGATCACAGTGACACTCGACTACAGTCACACTCGACCACAGTCACGCTCGACTACAGTCACACTTGACCAGTCACACTCGACCACAGTCACACTTGACCAGTCACACTTGACCACAGTCACACTCGACTACAGTCACACTTGACCACATTCACACTCGACCACAGTCACACTTGACCACAGTCACACTTGATCACAGTCACACTTGACCACAGTCACACTTGACCACAGTCACACTTGACCGTTGTTTGATGACCTCTGAGTACAGGCAGCCTTCAGTGGCACGTTTGGCTGCTCCTGTTGGACTGAGCTTGTTGAAATATATCTTGCCTTAATCTGTTAGTCAGAAACCTGCCTTGCCACCTGTCATTGAATCGTAGCAGTGGACGTCCAGTTCTGTGCCACCTGTCGTTGAATCGAAGCAGTGGACGTATAGTTCTTTGCCACCTGTCATTGAATCGTAGCAGTGGACGTATAGTTCTTTGCCACCTGTCATTGAATCGTAGCAGTGGACGTATAGTTCTTTGCCACCTGTCGTTGAATCGTAGCAGTGGACGTATAGTTCTTTGCCACCTGTCATTGAATCGTAGCAGTGGACGTATATAGTTCTTTGCCACCTGTCGTTGAATCGTAGCAGTGGACGTCTAGTTCTTCTGCCTGTCGTTTGCCAGCTGTCCCAAAACATGGTCGTTGGTATGAGCGAGCAGTTGGTGAGAGCCCTCTAGCCGCCGTTACCTCGTCTGTTCGACAATCATATGGTTGTTCTCTACAGCCTTTCTTATCATGTGCCCGGACTAAACTCCTTGCTCCTGCCTTTATAATTACGTGTAATGTTCTCTACCTGACTTTCTTCCAGACTGCCGTTGTTTTTACTCTCTCTCTCTCTCTCTCTCTCTCTCTCTCTCTCTCTCTCTCTCTCTCTCTCTCTCTCTCTCCTTCCTCTCTCTCTCTCTCTCTCTGCGTGTGCGTGCGTGTGTTTATGTTAAGCATTGGCAACATGCACCAATGAAATCAAATCCACGCTATCTGCCAGCGTTGTCACTGCCCAAAGCAAATTGTCACATTTTAGAGAACAAAAGCACATAGTGAAGACGTGACATTTGATGTTGTAGAGAAATATATGACAGCGACAAACAAAGACACAAGTTTCAAATCTTGCCTGGAGGGAGGCCGTTTTTTCTTCTTGACTTCCGGGAACTTGCAGGGGGAGAGGAGACAGGTGCAAACAGACAGAGCGATCGTTTAACACGTGTGACGTGAGCGCTGTAAAAAGGCTTCGGCTCTTGACATTAAAGACCAGCTCTTTGAAACGAGGCCTGAAAGTTTTAGAGCTGTCTTGCAGTTCTGTCTGTTGAAGTGTGCATGCTTAATTTGCCTCCCAGACTGTTCCAGGAGGTTTGCTCCTGTTTAGAAATGGAGGGACTCTGGGGCGTGTTAGTAGATGAACTTTGGGGGTTTTTAGTGGAGAGACTTTGGGGCGTTTATTGGTAGAACTTTGGGGCGTTTATTGGTAGGACTTTGGGGCGTTTATTGGTAGGACTTTGGGGCGTTTATTGGTAGAACTTTGGGGCGTTTATTGGTAGGACTTTATGGCGTTTATTGGTAGGACTTTGGGGCGTTTATTGGTAAAACTTTGGGGCGTTTATTGGTAGGACTTTATGGCGTTTATTGGTAGGACTTTGGTGCGTTTGTTGGAAGGACTTTGGGGCGTTTATTGGAAGGGCGTTGGGGCGTTTATTGGAAGGACTTTGGGGCGTTTATTGGAAGGACTTTGGGGCGTTTATTGGTAGGACTTTGGTGCGTTTATTGGTAGGACTTTAATGCGTTTTCGGAATGACTTTGGGGCGTTTATTGAAAGGGCTTTGGGGCGTTCATTAGAAGGACTTTGGGGCGTTTATTGGAAGGACTTTGGTGCGTTTATTGGAAGGACTTTGGGGCGTTTATTGGAAGGACTTTGGGGCGTGTTAATGAGGTACTTAGGGCGTGTTAGTAGAGGGACTTTAGACGTGTTGCGTTAGGGTGCAGTTGTTAGTGCCCTGATTACCAACATGGTGGTCCTGGCTTCGGTTCGCAGAAAGGGCTGGATCGCTCTTCCTGTCTCTTCCCTATGGTGCTGGAACCCAGGCAGTGTTATCAGAACACATGCCAGGTAACACACAACGCCCATATCTTGGAAGGTATTGATGTGCGCTGCTAAACTCTGCTGTAGATTAGCTAACACTAACTAACAGCTTCAGTCGTCTTACTTTGGTGCTTTGGCCTGATCATGTTTAGCTCTGTTTTATTTGTAACTTCTAACCTAATGTGTGTGTCTCTTGTTGAGCTATATCAGATTCTAGAATAACACCTACTAACACATTTAGTTGTTTCAATTTTGTAGAATCATCAAGTATAAAAATCATGTTATTTTTGTAAACAAAATCAAGTATTTAAAAAAAAAAAGTTAGTTTTAAAGAATAATCAAGTGTAAAAATAATGTTTTTTTTTTTCTTGAAAAATCAAAAATAAAAATCGTTTGTTTTGTAGAATAATCAAGTCTAAAGTTCATGATTAGTGAGTACAATAATTAAATATCAAACTTGTCTTGCTTTGTTAGATGATTAGATGGGAAATATTTAGTTCTGTTGCTTGTGTTGATTAGTTGGTATTCAAGGTAGAGCTATCCAGGTTAGCCGTTAGAGGAAGATATCACAGCTATGCTGTAAACAAGACACTACAACAACTGAGGAATAGGCAGCAGGAAGAACAGTGAGAGCATGGTCAGGTCTGGTGTCTCAGGTGTCTGCAGACACCGGGCAGGATCTCTTTCTGTCGCCATCAGTGATGTCTCCGAGTCTGCCAATGGTGGGGGGACTAGATTGTAAACATAAACTTATTGCCTCATCGTTTGGACTGTACCATCCACACAGAAAAACTAACGAACAACAAGACTCGTTCTGTCGTCCACACGAGGCTTGTTCTGTCACTGATTGTGTTGTGTAACTCGCTGGTCAGCTCAGTTTGTGGTCACTGGATGTTTTCACTGTAGCTACCAGACAGGAAGTTTCACTTCAGATGGCACTGTTAGGACAGCATTTATGGACCCGCTACCGCTACAGACTCCCAGTAATACCCCTGGGTGTATTTCTGCGTCTGCCATGGTACGGAAACTTACTGACATATGCATCGTTGTCAATGTTGTTATTGTTGTTGTTGTCGTTTTTGTTGTTAGGCTGTATTCCCAGGTACTCGTGGGGTTGTTCCGCTGATGGCTAACTCAAATATACCACTATAATATTGCGTGGTAGCATCTAGTGCTTTTTGGGTGCGTTTGGGGGAAAGAAAAAAAGGGCGGGTGGTTGCTTGGCTCTTGTAACTAACCTGTTGTCATCTGTAACTGTCTGTGTGTAGCTTAGAAACGAGGAATGTTGCTAATTGAGGTGCACAGCTAGAAAATAGTTAGCTGGAATGACTGCCTGCTCTTGTAGCTAACACATTTTTGCCTGCTTTTGCTGAAAAAGACTGACACGCCATATTTGACTAGATGTGATATGGACGCCATTTCTTGCCCTGACTGGCTTAGACCTGCTGGTACTAGCCGTGTGTTGTAGATTGATTGTTTATTTAATTCTTGCCTGTTTGTTCGTTTCTACTGCCGTTCTGTGTCGACAGTTGTGCAACCAGTGAGCCCTGTAGTTGTCTGTGTGTGAAGGGACCCTGTAGTCTGTGTGTGAAGGGACCCTGTAGTTGTCTGTGTGTGAAGGGATCCTGTAGTCTGTGTGTGAAGGGACCCTGTAGTTGTCTGTGTGTGAAGGGACCCTGTAGTCTGTGTGTGAAGGGACCCTGTAGTTGTCTGTGTGTGAAGGGACCCTGTAGTTGTCTGTGTGTGAAGGGACCCTGTAGTTGTCTGTGTGTGAAGGGATCCTGTAGTTGTCTGTGTGTGAAGGGATCCTGTAGTTGTCTGTGTGTGAAGGGATCCTGTAGTTGTCTGTGTGTGAAGGGATCATGTAGTTGTCTGTGTGTGAAGGGACCCTGTAGTTGTCTGTGTGTGAAGGGATCCTGTAGTTGTCTGTGTGTGAAGGGATCCTGTAGTTGTCTGTGTGTGAAGGGATCATGTAGTTGTCTGTGTGTGAAGGGACCCTGTAGTTGTCTGTGTGTGAAGGGACCCTGTAGTCTGTGTGTGAAGGGACCCTGTAGTTGTCTGTGTGTGAAGGGATCCTGTAGTTGTCTGTGTGTGAAGGGATCATCTGGCTAACGCCAGATAACCGTCCCTGGAGGAGCATGCGATATAACTGTGGAACTACTGCTAACGCCAGATAACCGTCCCTGGAGGAGCATGCGATATAACGGTGGAACTACTGCTAACGTCAGATAACCGTCCCTGGAGGAGCATGCGATATAAAGGTGGAACTACTGCTAACGCCAGATAACCATCCCTGGAGGAGCATGCGATATAACGGTGGAACTACTGCTAACGCCAGATAACCGTCCCTGGAGGAGCATGCGATATAAAGGTGGAACTACTGCTAACGCCAGATAACCATCCCTGGAGGAGCATGCGATATAACGGTGGAACTACTGCTAACGCCAGACAACCGTCCCTGGAGGAGCATGCGATATAACTGTGGAACTACTGCTAACGCCAGACAACCGTCCCTGGAGGAGCATGCGATATAACTGTGGAACTACTGCTAACGCCAGACAACCGTCCCTGGAGGAGCATGCGATATAACGGTGGAACTACTGCTAACGCCAGACAACCGTCCCTGGAGGAGCATGCGATATAACGGTGGAACTACTGCTATCGCCAAACCGTCCCTGGAGAAGCATGCGATATAACGGTGAAAATACTGCTAACGCCAGACAACCGTCCCTGGAGGAGCATGCGATATAACGGTGGAACTACTGCTAGAGTGAGAGAGAGAGAGACAAAGAGAGACACAGAGAGAGAGAGACAGAGAGGGAGAGAAAGAGAGAGCGAGACAGAGAGAGACAGAGAGAGACGGAGAAACAGAGAGACAGAGAGAGACAGAGAGAGACAGAGAGAGAGAGAGAGACAGAGAGAGAGAGAGACAGAGAGATTAAAGACACTATGACCCCCAACAAGCATAGAGAAACAATAAAGCACAGTCAGGAAAAGACAACAAATGTACAAGTTGGGGGAAATGATACCATCTCCGGTCGAGCAGACGTCACTCTCATGTCCCAGCGGCAGCTTTTCTATCAAACAAGTGCATTTGGTTTTGGCGCCAGTGCACTGAAGTGCTCGACGTGTCGGAGCGACAGTACAGGCCGACAGCGTTCGGGAGCGGGGACAGTAAAACTGTCTGCGCCAATCTAGTCAGCGGGAAGGGGGACGATGAGGAGCTGAAAGGTGAGCTTCACCAGCGTCTCTATTGAGCGGCGTGGCTGGTGAGGCATCAAGGGCAGGCAGGCGACTATCTCGGGTGCTCATCAAATCACAGAAGTTGTTAGCTGTCAACTAGGTTCGGTTAAATGTGTGCTGAAATATCTGTTTGCCGAGTTCAAGTGTTCAGACACGGGCAAAGATTACACTCAAGGTGTTTACCTTTCACACAGCGAAACGAGTCTCTCTCTCTTTCTCTCCATGTCTCTCTCTCCATGTGTGTGTGTGTATCTCTATGTCTCCATGTGTGTGTGTATCTCTCTCTCTCTCACACACATACACAAAAATACCCAATCTTCTCAATGTCTACCATTCCCCCATGGGTGGGACCCCCAAGCCCTGTGGACTAGAGGCGCCGACACTTGTCTACCATTCCCCCATGGGTGGGACCCCCAAGCCCTGTGGACTAGAGGCGCCGAAACTTGTGTCCCCTTCCCCCATGGGTGGTACCCCCAAGCCCTGTGGACTAGAGGCTCCGAAGCTTGTGTCCCTAGGTGCTTTAGGCACCCACAGATGTACTACAGAATGATCGCCGCACCCCGCCCCGTCCCCTCCCATATTTTATATAAGAGAGCTCAGCAAACCCACGCCCCCTACCCCGACAATCTGCAAGGGCGTCCATTGCTTCGTCTAACCACATATAGATGTTTTCTATTCAAGTATTTTTGTACACATTTCATTATTTCAAGTATATTTTCTTATTGTGCAATATTCAATACACAATAATTATTATTACTGAGCATACAAAGAAGGCTTAGCCACCCCGTCACCACAAGATCCCTCAACAACATTTATAGAGTGACCTGCATGTATTCTTGGTGACGGGTCCACCCTGTGCCCCAGACAGCGCCCCAACCCATGTGACGGGTCCACCCTGTGCCCCAGACAGCGCCCCAACCCATGTGACGGGTCCACCATGTGCCCCAGACAGCGCCCCAACCCATGTGACGGGTCCACCCTGTGCCCCAGACAGCGCCCCAACCCATGTGACGGGTCCAGCCTGTGCCTCAGACAGCGCCCCAAACCCTCTACCGTTACTGATATTTATCCACCGAGAAGAGAACCCCGGGCAAGTGCAGCCATGACGGCGGCGATTGTTGCGGGAGGACAATACCAGAGCAATTAGCCATTGTTTGCCCGGGCGGGCCACATCCAGCCCAGTCCGCGCCTCGCTGATTAGACTGTTCCATTGTTTTCTGCGTGTCAGTGGACCAGATTAATTGGGAGCTGTGCAAGGGGAGATATGAACTGTTGATACTTCCTCTCTGACCTATTTTATGATGAAGATCCAAGTCTCCTTCTCCCTCCCCAATCCCTCCCCCAGTGTGTGTGTTTGCGCCACTTATACTTGGGCACTTTTTCATTCTGTGACCCCATCTTCACTCTCCGTCTGTATGGCTCTCACCACAATCGCTAACCTAACCTGTCGGTAACTCAATGTTTATGACTTGCATCTAGACAAAAATCTACGGACATGCCAACTCACAAAGACAATATAGAACAATTACAGCTGATTAAATCTATTTAGGTAGACAATTAACACCAACAGCACAGCGAGAATACAGTCAGGCAGACCTAATCAACGAACCGATTATACACATGTGTTGAATAACAGTATGAGGAGACAAGACAACCAAATTAAAGAAACAAATTACAGACTAACATGTACAGAAGATAACAGACAGGGTACTCAACGAAATACTTACAGACTAACAGGTACAGAAGACAGAGACAGGTAATCAACGAAATACTTACAGACTAACAGGTACAGGAAACAGAGATAGGTAATCAACAAAATACTTACAGACTGACAAGTACAGAAGACAGAGACAGGTAATCAACAAAACACTTACAGACTAACAGGTACAGGAGACAGAGACAGGTAATCAACGAAATACTTACAGATTGACAAGTACAGAAGACAGAGACAGGTAATCAACGAAATACTTACAGACTAACAGGTACAGGAGACAGAGACAGGTAATCAACGAAATACTTACAGACTAACAGGTACAGAAGACAGAGATAGGTAATCAACAAAACACTTACAGACTAACAGGTACATAAGACAGAGATAGGTAATCAACAAAACACTTACAGACTAACAGTTACAGAAGACAGAGATAGGTAATCAACAAAACACTTACAGGCTAACAGGTACAGAAGACAGAGACAGGTAATCAACGAAATACTTACAGGCTAACAGGTACAGAAGACAGATAGGTAATCAACAAAATACTTACAGACTAACAGGTACAGAAGATAATTCGACTGTTTGCCTTAGTTGTCCCTTGAATTCCAGTGTCTGCCTTTATTGTTCCTTGAATTCCATTTTCTGTTTTAGTTATCCCTTGAATTCCATTGCCTTAATTCTTCCTTGAATTCCATTGTCTGTCTTAGTTGTCCCTTGAATCCCACTCTCCGCCTTAATTGTTCCTTGAATTCCATTGTCTGTCTTAGTTTTCCATTGATTTCCACTGTCTGTCTTGATTGTTCCTTTGATTCCATTGTCTGCTTTAGTTGTCCGTTAAATTCCCCTACCCAGTCTGCCTTCATTGTTCCTTGAATTTCATTGTCTATCTTAGCTGTTCCTTGAATCCCGCTGTCTGCCTTAGTTGTTCTATTATCTCATTGCCTGCCTTAGTTGTCCCTTGAATCCTATTGTCTGTCAGTAATACCTTGAATTTTGTCCTATTAGTTACTGGAACTCTTTCAGTCTTTTACATTTATAAATTCTGCCATTGTCTGTCTATGTCTAGTCTTAGTTGTTACCTGCTTTCTTCCTGTTATTGTTTGAAGTTGACGTTTTTGTAGAACACATATATTTCGACTATGTGGCAATGGTTCAGAACCCAACCTACAGTGTCTGTCCTTCAATGTACCCCTTAGCTGTAGCCCTCTCTGTACCTACTCGCCCTGTCTTGTGCCCGTGTTGGCGGATTTATTTGCAGTGGGGCTGGGTTTCTGTCTCTCGAGTTGCCCTCGTTGACTCTTCGCTTTCTCTGTGAAGTCCAGGTTCGGAGACCTCATCTGTAATTGGAGAAGCTTCTTACCCTCGGGCTTCAGTGAATCCCGAACGCTGGTCTAGGGGGAAGCACCCGAGTGCTGTTAATGTTCGGCCTTTGTGGTTGTGTGTGGTGATGATGTGTGGCGAGTGATGTCGTGGCTGATGCCGTCGAGTTAGTGGTTGTTGTTTATGATCATTGTATCTGACTACTCCCGTGAATTAGCTGTTGCCATCGATGTTGCTGCCGCTTCTACTACTTCGGCTACTACTGCTGCGGCTGTTGCTGCTGTTTCTGATGCTGCTACTAGTACTACTACTTCTACTTCCACTACTTCGGCTACTACTGCTGCGCCTGTTCCTGCTGTTTCTGCTGCTGCTACTACTACTTCTACTACTACTACTGTTACTATTACTACTGCTGCTGCTGTTGCTGCTGCTACTACTACTACTACTACTACTACTACTGTTACTATTACTACTGCTGCTGCTGCTGTTGCTGCTGCTGCTACTACTACTACTATTGCTACTACTACAACTTCTGCTGGAGTTACAACTACTGTTGCTACTACTACTACTGGCGCTACTACAACTACTGTTGCTACTACTACTACTGGCGCTACTACTACTACTGGCGCTACTACTACTACTACTGGCGCTACTACTACTACTGGCGCTACTACTACTACTGTTGCTACTACTACTACTGGCGCTACTACTACTACTACTGGCGCTACTACAACTACTAATGTTGCTACTACTACTACTGTTGCTACTACTACTACTGGCGCTACTACTACTACTGTTGCTACTACTACTACTGGCGCTACTACAACTACTGTTGCTACTACTACTACTGGCGTTACTACTACTACTGGCGTTACTACTACTACTGTTGCCACTACTACTACTGGCGCTACTACAACTACTGTTGTTACTACTACTACTGGCGCTACTACTACTGGCGCTACTACTACTACTGGCGCTACTACTACTGCTGTTGCTACTACAACTACTGTTGCTACTACTACTACTACTGGCGCTACTACTACTCCTGGCGCTACTACTACTACTGTTGCTACTACTACTACTGGCGCTTCTACTACTACTGGCGCTACTACAACTACTGTTGCTACTACTACTACTGGCGCTACTACAGCTACTGTTGCTACTACTACTACTGGCGCTACTACAACTACTGTTGCTACTACTACTACTGGCGCTACTACTACTACTGGCGCTACTACTACTACTTGCGCTACTACTACTACTGGCGCTACTACTACTACTGTTGCTACTACAACTACTGTTGCTACTACAACTACTGGCGCTACTACTACTACTGGCGCTACTACAACTACTGTTGCTACCACTACTACTGGCGCTACTACTACTACTGGCGCTACTACAACTACTGGCGCTACTACTACTACTGGCTCTACTACAACTACTAATGTTGCTACTACTACTACTGTTCCTACTACTACTACTGGCGCTACTACAACTACTGTTGCTACTACTACTACTGGCGCTACTACTACTACTGTTCCTACTACTACTACTGGCGCTATTACAACTACTAATGTTGCTACTACTACTACTGTTGCTACTACTACTACTGGCGCTACTACAACTACTGTTGCTACTACTACTACTGGCGCTACTACAACTACTGTTGCTACTACTACTACTGGCGCTACTACTACTACTGGCGCTACTACTACTACTAATGTTGCTACTACAATACTACTTTTGCTGCTACTGCTACCACCACTGCCGCCGCCACAACCACCACCAAAAATTATATCGCCCTTGGCTGCCATGAGGTATATTATGTACATTGTGCTAATGTTTGATCGGGGAAATCGATCACTGTAGTGATCAGTGATTGACCCTGCAGTGATCAGTAAGTGACCTTGCAGTGATCGGTGATTGACCCTGCAGTGATCAGTGATTGACCCTGCAGTGATCGGTGATTGACCCTGCAGTGATCGGTGATTGACCCTGCAGTGATCGGTGATTGACCCTGCAGTGATCGGTGATTGACCCTGCAGTGATCAGTGATTGACCCTGCAGTGATCAGTGATTGACCCTGCAGTGATCATTGATTGACCCTGCAGTGATCAGGGATTGACCCTGCAGTGATCAGTGATTACCCCTGCAGTGATCAGTAAGTGACCCTGCAGTGATCGATGATTGACCCTGCAGTGATCAGTGATTGACCCTGCAGTGATCAGTAAGTGACCCTGCAGTGATCGGTGATTGACCCTGCAGTGATCGGTGATTGACCCTGCAGTGATCAGTGATTTACCCTGCAGTGATCAGTAATTTACCCTGCAGTGATCAGTAAGTGACCCTGCAGTGATCGGTGATTGACCCTGCAGTGATCGGTGATTGACCCTGCAGTGATCAGTGATTACCCCTGCAGTGATCAGTAAGTGACCCTGCAGTGATCGGTGATTGACCCTGCAGTGATCGGTGATTGACCCTGCAGTGATCAGTGATTGACCCTGCAGTGATCAGTGACTGACACTGCAGTGATCAATGATTGACGCCTGAGTATGGGATAGCTGCATTCGGCACGGCAGCTGAATCAAATGTTCAGGAAGTCTCAAAGATCTTAAATCATGCTCTTCAAACGATGATAGGGGCCATGCGCTCCACTCCCATATCAGTCATGAAAACACTGACTGGTCTCCATGCTTTGGAAGGCGGGAGAGACACAAGGCTCCATATGCACCCCACCCCCCCCCCCCCCTTTAAAGCCACCGATTGAAAGAACGACCCCTTCACAGTCAACTGCAAACCCCCAGAGGGCTACACTGAAGAGAGCATGTTTCATTAAGAACGCAAATGCTAAGTTCGCTGACCTCAGACTTCCTCCCATAGTAGCAAATGCTAAGTTCGCTGACCTCAGACTTCCTCCCATAGTAGCAAATGCTAAGTTCGCTGACCTCAGACTTCCTCCCATAGTAGCAAATGCTAAGTTCGCTGACCTCAGACTTCCTCCCATAGTAGCAAATGCTAAGTTCGCTGACCTCAGACTTCCTCCCATAGTAGCAAATGTTCCACTGAAATCTAACAGTCCCCTTTCCCCTTTTCCCTGGCCTATTTATAGCGTTCAGAGTCATAACCACTGTAACAGCGATCTCCTGCATATCGTCTCTGAGCGGATGAACAGATTGTGTCCACACCGGATTTCGATTAGAGTGTATACAGATGGTTGAGCCAAGAAAGCAGTAAGAGACGGAGGAGGAGGAATATACATAGAATGTCCAAACGTTTACAAATCTACTAAGTTGTACCACCAGGTTCATATTTATCCAGTCACAGAGCAGAGGCAGAAGCACTTCTGGCGGCATGTTCTTTCCTGAATAGACAACAGCACAGCAAATATAGCAGAGTGGTCTTTCCGACTGATGCTATGTCAGTTTTATAAGCAATTGTTAACCCAAAAGACACTCAGTTTGTAGACTTGACGCAACAGCTGATTCACTTAGGCTCATTGGTAGAACAATCTGAACTGCAATGGATGCCAGGTCAATGTGGCTTGATGGGAAATGAAATAGCAGACAGATTGGCCAAAAGGTGATACAATCAAATAGTGACTTGACCCACCAAGAGACTAAGACATTATTACAAGACAATAATACAAGACATTAATACAAGACATTAATGCAAGACATTAATACAAGACATTAATTCAAGACAATAATACAAGACATTAATACAAGAGATTAATACAAGACACTTTTACAAGACATTAATACAAGACACTATTACAATACAATAATGCAAGACATTATTACAAGACACTATTACACGACATTAATACAAGACAATAATACAAGACACTAATACTAGACATTATTACAAGACATTAATACAAGACATTAATACAAGACATTATTACAAGACTTTATTACAAGACATTAATACAATCTATTATCCAAGAGAGATGGTTAAATACACACACACGATTTTTCCTCAAGACTTGCTTCATCGCCTCTAGCCAGGGAATTTGTCATATTCGGACTAAGGACAGGGTACAGCAAACTTGGTCAACATATGTTCACAAGGCAAACAGCAGCCTGACACCAGAAAATGCTGAGCGTGTGCTCCAACACTGTCAACTGTATGCTGTCAACAGAGACGCAGCCTGGCCTGTTCCAACCATAATGAAGACAAAGATGTATGGTACACGAGAAGATATCGACTGCACGATAGCTTTCATAAAGACTTCCGACCTCATAATATGTTTTCCGATAGAGGGATCGAAGAAGAAAAAGATCAGTGTAGGATGGCAGTATTGTATTGTTGTGCCTTGCGTTTCCGGACAATCGTCTTGTGTCCCTTATAGATCACAGAGCGCTAAACCCACGCCCCTGTGGGGATCACATGGAGCTCCCCTGTTGTACAACTTGAAGAACCTGTGATATTTAATTAACAAGACTGCATGCACGTACTAGTAAAAAAAAAAACCCGTTCACCATCAAACAAGGCCGTGCCGCCGGCTATGATTACACCAAACGCTGGGTACAGTCCGGTTCTGGTTGTTGAACTAATGTAGTGTGTGCGTGCGCGTGTCTATCTGTCTGTCAGTCTTGTCTTCTCACCCATCTGTCGACCTACACACCTATGTTTCTACCTGTCTATATGAAAGGATGAACACACACCTGCCCTGCCTACCTGCTGGCACAGTTATGAGAACCAGCAGCACACAACACCATCTGTAAACATGTTGTCGACCAGCTCTAGACTAAGTGCTAAGCGGTGTATCGGCGGGAGCATGCAGGTACACCTACATGTACACGGACAGCGGATCCCCGTATAAATTAATATTAATTGCTGCGATTCGCTGGTGATAAATAGCCCCATTTGTCATGGGCGCTGGTTGCGGTCTGTCAGTGTCAACCTGGTGTGACACAGGTAGGTGACAGCGGGCCAGGTAAGCGCCACGAGGTAAGCCAACATTTCTTGCATATGTGTCCTGGCCACTTACAGGGGACAGAAGCAGCATGGTTGCTGGTTTACTGGGTGGTTTTGGTTCTTTGTTCTTCTTGTAAAGATCTCCAGTCAGGGTCGGCACGACAATCCTCATTGATTGTGCTAGGTAGGAGCACTCGCTCTCGATGAAGATTAGACGATATCTAATCACAGCTATTCTGGCATCAAGACACTTCTGTAGGTCGTCGCCTCGACCTTAGAGAACATTAAGGGTTTCTTCCACCAGTTCCCATTGTGTAGCCGATAATACCAGTGAGCCAGAATCAGTCGACACTTCCAAAGTATAGCAGGAACGCTGATTTCAGTTCTCTAGCAGTCTCTTGAGAACCACGGCTCAGGTCTCTGACGATTCACGTTCCACCCTCCATGCTGATCTTCGCTGTGGGATCCTCCACTAGGAATGAACCACACTCGGTCATACACGTCCCCCTTCTTAGACTTCTTGGGTGCCACTGCTTGGAGCTCGATCTCCTAACAAAAACATGTAACAACTTCTGACATCCTACTTGCGCTTTTTACTAGTGGTGTGTTTTAGTACGCGACCTGCACTCGATAACTGGACAATATCGTGTTCAACACTTTTCCACTGTTGACTGTTTGCGTTGATAATGGACAATGTTACGTTCTGTAGTTTTCCACTTTTGGCTGTTAGTTCTGTTGCTGGACAGTGCTACATTCAGCACTTGTATCACTGTTGACTGTTTGGTTGTTACAGGACAATGTCGTGTTCAACACTTTGCCACTGTTGACTGTTTGGTTGTTACAGGACAATGTCGTGTTCAACACTTTGCCACTGTTGACTGTTTGCGTTGTTAATGGACAGTGTTAGGTTCTGTAGTTTTCCACTTTTGGCTGTTAGTTCTGTTGCTGGACAGTGCTACATTCAGCACTTATATCACTGTTGACTGTTTGTGTTCTTACAGGACAAAGTTATTTTTGCCTCTGTTGACTGTTTGTATTTTACAGGACTGTTTGAGATAAAACTGTGAGGGCAGTTCAATCCTCTAGGAGTTTTAATGAAACAGTTTTGGTAATTCAGTCCTTAGGTGTTAAAGTACCCAAAGTGTAAATAATGCGATTTTCAAGAGACTTTCGGACTCTCGCTGGAGTGGCTAGATTTAATGGCTGTCCCCTCCATGTCGAGGACACCTTGGTGATCCTGGGACTTGAAGTGTAACGGTACTGGTTTCAGAGCCCCATTTTGTACATCTAAAAGATGTTGTCTGAACCTGTCGGCCAGCCGTAGACCTGTTTCACCAATGTTTTTCATGCCACATCTCTTGCAGTTGATGGCATAAATGACCTCACGGCTGGTACAATAGAATGCTTTCGCGTATGTGGAAGGTGGCGTTCGGCAATTCTAGACTCGTCCCCTGGACCACATATGGACAGGTCTTGCATACAGGTATGTGACAAGAGACCGTGGCCAAAGTAGGACTCAGACCCGGGACGTAACCGACTCCTGACTAGCATGTACTTGATGTTACGGTCATGCCTGTAGACCACTAGAGGAGTTTAAGAGAAAATCGTACTGGTAGCAGGGTCGGCTTTAAGGAGAGCCTGACGCCTGGGGAAATATTTTTGGCGCGGATGTTGTGAAGGTGGTAGGTAAGTCTGAGGTCCGTTGTGGTGACGTTTAGGCTTGGAAACGATAGCCTCGGCACGATGGAAAGACCGTGCCAGGTGAAAGGCGGCAGATAGGACATGTTCAGAATACCTTGAAGCCGGAAGAAGTCAAGCTTTTCCAGGGCCTTGTTGTGAAAGTCGTCGTTTTTCTGGCATAGTCTTCGGAGGCGTAGAAGTTGGAAAAATGGAATTGATTCCTTCGGAGGCGTAGAGAAGAAAGCGTTAGGCTTGTAGTACACCGAGGGACGGAATTTCACGGTCCTTCAGAAAATGCACAGACGAGGTGGATGGGAGTGACGATGTGGAGAAAGTTAGCGTGGGAATCAGTAGGCTTATAGTACACCCAGGGACTAAGGCCTATAGAGTTCACGGTGACAGTGAGATCCAGAAAATGCACCGACGAAGGTGAGATGCTAAAGGTGACATCTGGTGATGGATGACGTATGAAAGGTGAGCATGGCGACCTTATGCATGACGTATCTGGTGCTCGGGGAGCCTACCGGTATATGCATGACGTATCTGGTGCTCGGGGAGACTACCGGTATATGCATGACGTATCTGGAGCTCGGGGAGACTACCGGTAAATGACGTATCTGGTGCTCGGGAATGTATATGCAAGCTCGGGGAGCCTACCGGTATAGTGGCGTATCTGGTGCTCGGGGAGACTACCGGTATATGCATGGACGTGCTCGGGGACACTACCGGTATATGCATGACGTATCTGGTGCTCGGGGAGACTACCGGTATATGCATGACGTATCTGGTGCTCGGGGAGACTACCGGTACCATGACGTATCTGGTGCTCGGGGAGCCTACCGGTAAGCTGGTGCTCGGGGAGCCTACCGGTATGACGTATCTGGTGCGCATGACGTATCTGGTGCTCGGGGAGACTACCGGTATATGCATGACGTATCTGGTGCCCGGGGAGCCTACCGGTATATGCATGGCGTTTTATCTGGTGCTGGGCCTCCTATCTTAGCTCCCCATAGCGAGCTCGGGGAGGACTACCGGTGATGCTCGGGGGCCTACCATGCATGACGTACGGGTAGCCTACCATATGCATGACGTACTCGACTACGTATATGCATGACGTTCTGGAGCTCGGGGAGCTACGGTATAGCATCCGCCAGCTACGTAATCTACCGGTATATGCATGACGTATCTGGTGCTCGGGGAGCTACCGGTATATGCAGGACTGGCCTCTCATGTATCTGGTGCTCGGGGAAAGTAATGCCGCTCGGGGAAGCCTGGAGGCCACTGGTATATGCCGAATGCATGACGTATCTGGTGCTCGGGGAGCCTACCGGTATATGCATGACTTATTGGTGCTCGAGGTGTAGTGGTGTCCTATCTTAGTCCCCATAGCGACACCGCTGATGTGGTCGAAATACTGGCCATTAAACTCGAACGAGTTTAGAGTGAGCACTAACTCAGCCAGGCGAATCAAAAAGTCGGTGGCTATGGCAGGACTGGCTCTCTGATCTAGAAAGAACCGCAAAGCCTGGAGGCCATCGGAATGTGGTGTGCTTTCTGTAGTGTGTCATTGTTGTTTGAATGTGGTATTACTAGACAATTGTGCATTCATTGTCCTGGACACTGAACGCTGGTGGTGTTGAAATCAGGGCACAGCAGATTGCTTCAGAATCACCTGCAGCTGAATCCAGCCGTTTACAAACTGCCTGTGAGCTTCCTACAATAATGTAGTAATGATCATTGGTGCGTTTGTCAGTACCTTTCCTACCGGTCCCATCACCATGGTTACAGTGAAGTTTATGCCCCAAATTTGAGCTTAATTCATGTGCGAGTTTTGTGTCTGTACTTAATCCATCTATCGCCTGTTGACACACAAGCAGATACCTTGGAGTACTAAAGTGAATCTTATCAGAACTATTTTTGGGCCAACACTATGCTATCAACGCCAAACGTGGACACTTACATCCTCCTATGAACGTAAAATTGTGACAACAGAGATGGAATGCCTTAGAAGAGCTGCAGGAGTTTCAAGAAAAGACAGAATACGAAATCATGAAATCAGACGAATGCTAGGAATAAAGCCAGGCTTACAGGTCATAAAAGAACAACAAATCAAGTGGTTTGGACACCTAAAAAAAAAATGCCCTGGTACTATCCGCCGCAGCGAGCCACACTAAAACGTTACAACGGGTATAGAGCGAGGAGTGGAAGACCCCGGAAATATGGAGTGAGTGTTGTTGACAGAGCTCATCGGCGAATATGACATCTCCCCCCGACACTTCGATGAGGTACACGGTGGAACAGAAGAAGAAGTAGAAGAAATTTTAATCCTTCTTGGATTGCTTCCTCGCGAAGGCACTGTTGCCATGGGAATCGAACATTAGCAAGTCCTAGACACTTTTTAACTTTATAAAAAAAGCTATATCGGGGAGCCGTACAGTAGCCGGGTAACCCTCTGTCCTATGTGGGTGGGATCTGTTGCAGCCTCACATATGCTGTAGCTTCCACTCAATTATACATTTTACGACAGCCTTTAAGAATAATTTCTTTGTCTGACGCCACCAGCCACTGTTATTGTCTGTTTAGTTTTGTTAGCCTTTTTACAGCTTTGTTGGGCCGTGGAGTTTTGTTGACTCTCAGTTTTATAACCTGTTAGCGCATTCAAAGAATTTAACATTGTGTCTATTGCGTGGTAAAGTCGTTTCATTCGCCCAGCAGGAGGTTCTGGATTATATCCATTAGCTCCCCCAGTTACATCCCCTGGCGTCACAAGTTGTGTCCCCTGTAGTCCTCACTTACGTCCCTTGGCAACTTTCATGCAAAGTTGTGCTTTAAATTACAAGTGAGCAGTGAAAATTGGACCGTGACTGCACGAGTTTTACAGGTGTTTCAAGTGTACTCACCTGTGTATAATTGTTTCTGTCCATCTGTGTCTACATAAAACCTAAGTTGTCCTGGCGGTAAAAGCTTTGCAACTTTCGCAGCGGTACAGCCTGAACCTTATACATTTTCACATCCTCTTCTGTGGTGCGTGTGTGAGTTTGTGAGGGAGAGGGAGGGGGCAGAGAGGGAGAGAGAGAGAGGGGGAGAGGGAGTGGGGCAGAGAGAGGGGGCAGAGAGAGGGGAGCAGAGAGGGAGAGGAGAGAGGGAGAGGGAGTGGGGCAGAGAGGGGGAGAGGGAGTGGGGCAGAGAGAGTGGGGAGAGAGGGGGCAGAGAGGGAGTGGGGCAGAGAGGGAGAAAGAGGGTGGAGAGGGAGAGGGGCAGAGAGGGGAGATAGGGAGAGGGAGTGGGGCAGAGAGGGAGAGGGAGTGGGGCAGAGAGGGAGAGATAGGGGAGAGGGGGTGGGGCAGAGAGGGAGAGATAGGGAGGGAGTGGGGCAGAGAGAGGGGGAGAGGGAGTGGGGCAGAGAGGGAGAGAGAGGGGGAGAGGGAGTGGGGCAGAGAGGGAGAGAGAGAGAGGGAGGGGGCGGAGAGATAGGAGAGAGGGAGTGGGGCAGAGAGAGAGGGAGGGAGAGGGAGTGGGGGCAGAGAGAGAGGGAGGGAGAGGGAGAGAGGGAGAGAGAGGGAGAGGGAGCAGAGCAGAGAGAGAGAGAGAGAGGGAGTGGGGCAGAGAGAGAGAGGGGGGGGCAAAGAGGGAGAGAGAGAGAGGGAGATTCTGTTGTTTCTTGAACTACCCTCCTACCGGTAGAATATGTGTGTACCCAGGCACATGCACACGTATATTTGTGTACCCAGGCACATGCACACGTATATGTGTGTACCCAGGCACATGCACACGTATATGTGTGTACCCAGGCACATGCACACGTATATGTGTGTACCCAGGCACATGCACACGTATGTGTGGTCTGTAGAAGTTCATCTCAATCAGGTCATTATCACCTTTGGCAAAGAATGTAGAGAATGGTGTCAGGGCATAGCAGCATTAGAGCTACAGCAACTGTTAGATAACAAACGCTTGTCTAGATTATACAGTAGTGTACACCGGTGATTCGGCTACTCGATGTGAAGATTTGGCGGCGAGCAGGTAGACGGTGATACATTTGGGAGGAAACATGAAGAGATGTAGGAACAGCAGTCTTAAGACAGAATGTGTTAGGGATCTGTTGCAGCCATCCTTCACTGTGGAGACGGCACCTCACGTACTTGTGGGTCATTATTGCGGTGTTCAGATAGGTCAGCTGTCGTGGGTCAATACTGTTGATGGACCCATCGACCCCTGGGTTTCCAGTCACTGCTGTGGATGGATTAAGCAACCCCTTGGTGTTCAGTCACTCCTATAGATGGATCCGGCAAAAACTGGGTATTCAGTCACTCCACTGAATGGACCCAGCGAACGCTGTGTTTGGTCACTACTGTGGATTGATTTAGCGACCACTAGATGTTCAGTCACTACTGTGGATTGATTTACGAACGAACGAACTTTATTTTCAAAGGGTAACAAATTGGGCACGCAGGCCCGTCTTACATTCGGCCCTTCCAGTCAACCATCTTTCGCACAGCAGTTGTATTTTACCAATAAAGCATGAATATTATAAAAGAACACAAAAGCATGAGTTGTAAAGTGCATGCAAAAACCCGCGTGTGCATACATACACCCGCATACACACGCTCACCCACTCACTTACACACACAAACATGCATACATTACATACATACATACACAGATACATATAAACAAACATGCATACACACATACACACAGGCATACGTACACACAAACATACATACATAGATACAAACATACAGGCTACATACATACATACATACATTCATACATACATACGTAATACAGGCATACACACATATAGTCATAAATCCAGTCATGCATGGAGACACACACATGCACACACGGACACTCCCACATAGACACACGTGGACATACGCGCGAACACACACACATTCGCACATACACAAGGAGACAAACAACATACTCAGTCATATGTATACAAACACGCCTACACATACATACATATCGAGCACGCGCGCGCGCGCAAACATACATATCACACACACCTTGTTTAATAATAAATTGATAATGCAATGTGGGTTACATAACATTCAAGGTGGCATATAATCGCTTGTAAGTGTGAATTGAAAAAGTTTACGGTTGAATGAATAGGGACTTTTAGAATGTTTCAGGTCTAGTGGAAGTTGGTTCCACAAATGAGCAGCGGAGTACGCTAAACTTGTTTTATATAAATCTATTCTAGGTTTAGGTAAATGTAATAAATTTAGTCGCTTGCTATTTATAGGATTTGATTTAATTAATCGGAAAAGGTAGTTTGGAGTATTTTGAGATAAAATTTTATGAATAAATTTGGCCTTGTTGAAAATTAAACGTTTGCTAAATGGCAATAGTCTTAGATGTTTATAGAGATTATTTTTTACGATATGTTTATTATCTGAAACCAGGCGTAAAGCACGATTTTGAAGAGAACTTAGTCTTTTAACATTGGACTTGGCGCAACCATCCCAAACTGTGGAACAATAGTCGACATGTGTTTGGATGTAAGACGCGTAAAATACTTTTCTTGCATCTTCGTCTAGAAAGTGCTGAATTTTTGCAAGCTGATAAACTTTTTGTGCTATTTTCTTAGTTATCACAAAAACATGAGAATTCCAGGTTAAATGGTTGTCAATTGTAAGGCCTCAAGTTTTGTGTTCCGTTACATTAACAATAGGTAATTTATCAATGTAGAGCTCGAGTGTCGGCTTGTGCAGTATTAATGTTTGCAACTTTTGTCTGGTTGTTATAAGCATAGACTTCGTATTTAGCGACCACTAGATGTTCAGTCACTACTGTGGATTGATTTAGCGACCACTGGATGTTTAGTCACTACTGTGGATTGATTTAGCGACAACTAGATGTTTAGTCACTACTGTGGATTGATTTAGCGACCACTAGATGTTCAGTCACTACTGTGGATTGATTTAGCGACCACTGGATGTTCAGTCATTACTTTGGATGGATTTAGCGACCACTAGATATTCAGTCATTTCTGTGGATGGATCCAGCGACCTCTGGATGTTCAGTCATTACTGTGGATGGATCCAGCGACCACTAGATGTTCAGTCACTTCTGTAGATGGATCCAGCGACCCCTAGATGTTCAGTCATTACTGTGAATGCATTCGGCCACCGCTAAAGCTTAAGCACTGTGTTTTCTTCTACCACAAGTAGACTATTTGACTACACACAAGGATGGTGTAGACTCTCCGTTTTACATTGTCATGTGATCATTTAGATAGACCCTCTACCTTGTCGTATGATAATGTAGATAGACCCTCTGATTTACCTTGTCGTATGATAATGTAGATAGACCCTCTGATTTACCTTGTCGTATGATAATGTCGATAGGCCCTCTGATTTACCTTGTCGTATGATAATGTCGATACGCCCTCTGTTTTACCTTGTCGTATGATAATGTAGATAGACCCTCTGATTTACCTTGCTGTATAATAATGTAGATAGACCCTCTATTTTACCTTGCTGTATGATAATGTAGATAGGCCCTCCTATGTTTTACGTTGTCGTATGATAATGTGGATAAACCCCCTGTTTTACCTTGTCGTATGATAATTTAGATAGGCCCTCCTATGTTTTACGTTGTCGTATGATAATGTGGATAAACCCTCTGTTTTACCTTGTCGTATGATAATGTAGATAGGCCCTTCTAAGTTTTACGTTGTCGTATGATAATGTGGATAAGCCATCTGTTTTACCTTGTCGTATGATACTGTAGTTAGACCTTCTGTTTTACCTTGTTGTATGATAATGTAGATAGGCCCTCTGTTTTACATTGTCATGTGATCATTTAGATAGGCCCTCTGTTTTACTTTGTCGTATGATAATGTAGATAGACCCTCTGTTTTATCCTGTCGTATGATAATGTAGATAGACCCTCTGTTTTGTCCTTGTCGTATGATAATGTAGATAGACCCTCTGTTTCACCTTGCTGTATGATAATGTTGATAGACCCTCTGTTTTACCTTGCTGTATGATAATGTAGATAGACCCTCTGTTTTACCTTGCTGTATGATAATGTAGATAGACCCTCTGTTTTACCTTGTATGATAATGTAGATAGACCCTCTGTTTTACCTTGTATGATAATGTAGATAGGCCTTCTGTTTTACATTGTCATGTGACAATGTAGTTAGGCCCTCTGTTTTACATTGTCATGTAATAATGTAGTAAGGCCCACTTTTTCTACGTTGTCGTGTGGTGATGTAGATACACCGTGTTTTACGTTATCATTGAATAATGTAGATAGGCCCTCTGTTTTACGTTATCATTGAATAATGTAGATAGGCCCTCTGTTTTACGTTATCATTGAATAAATGTAGATAGGCCCTCTGTTTTACGTTATCATTGAATAAATGTAGATAGGCCCTCTGTTTTACGTTATCATTGAATAAATGTAGATAGGCCCTCTGTTTTACGTTATCATTGAATAAATGTAGATAGGCCCTCTGTTTTACGTTATCATTGAATAATGTAGATAGACCCCCTGTTGTACAATGTCGTCTGATTATATAGATAGGCCCTCTGTTTTACATTGTTATGTGATAATGTAGATACACCCTCTGTTTTACATTGTCATGTGATAATGTAGATAGACCCCCTGTTGTACAATGTCGTCTGATTATATAGATATGCCCTCTGTGTTACATTGTCATGTGATAATGTAGATACACCCTCTGTTTTACATTGTCATGTGATAATGTAGATAGACCCTCTGTGTTACATTGTCATGTGATCATGAGTATGAATTATTAGCTGTAACTTTTTAATGCCTTTCATTATGGAAACAGTCTGCAATGTAATTAATACACGTAGCGATTAATTTACATAAATATGTCGTTAGCCAGCCATTGTTTCAGCCGGGTCGCATGTATACTGCCGTGTTGGCTTATTGCATAAGCGAGGGGACGTTGGCCAGGTATGCCGCTAATGCCTGCCGAGTGGAGTCAAACTAAATTATAGCCAGTTCTGTCATACTCCGCGACAGCCATACAAAGTTGGGATTACGCCTGTGAATGCTAATGAATCTCCCACTCCCGACTCTTTCTCTCCAGGTCTTTACTTTGTCTATTGCCCTGTATGTTAGTTAGCTCGCTTTCTCCATGTCTGCATGGCCTCTTGTAGCCTGGTGGCATGATTGATGTTGCTGTAAGGAGAATGTGTGCTAATTGTTAGCCTCTTGTCTTTGTTACAAGCCGCTCCCGCCCGAGTGTTGCGTCTACGTGGGGATACATTTCTAATTTTATTTGGGTGGGACATGACCGCGATGGAAGCTGAATGGGATGGAGCCTGACTTGGGACTAGGAAAGAGTTGGCGTGTGTGGCTGTGGTCTCTTCATTTTAAAAAGAAAATGACCCGTTTCCAAATTGGGGCATTGTTGAGTGTGTGTTAACTCCACTGAAGTCATCGATGTAAGGGGTCCTGCTTCTCACCCTCGCCATCGTCTTCAACTGTCATGTCCACGACCCCTGACAGCACAGTGCGAGACTGTCCTCGGAAACTATTGAAAGCTGCCAACAATAGGACACCTGTCCACACTTCCAAGCTCGTGGGTATATGATTCTGTCTCTATAGTGTTTACATTACCAGTCAACAGAACTGTTTCAGTCAACAGAACTGTTTCAGTCAACAGAACTGTTTTAGTCAACAGAACTGTTTCAGTCAACATAACTGTTTCAGTCAACGCAACTGTATCGTCTGCGATTGTTATCTTTTGATTGTGTAAGTTCCTTGTTAGGTGACTTTTGTCACGATGAATCTCCGCTCTGTATCATTTTGTTTATGTTGTGTTATCACAGTCGATGTCACTGCACATTGGGCATTCCCGTTGCGTGCTCGGTCCTCCCCTGTAGCAGCCAATCTAAGGTACCTCTACTGATTGTTCCCATAATTTGTGTTTAGTTATCTTCCATTAACTTGGAGTCCCTGGGCTCTTGTCCGCCCGTCTGAACCAATTATGTGCATACACAGCTTGATTATGTCCCCTGTCTCCGCCCCGTAACTTTTTTCACCCTCTGTAGTAGTTAAACTACCGTGTGCCTTTCGTGTGCCTCTTTGATTCTGATCTGCTCCAAGACTTGGGTACACATCGACTGTGACAGCCTGGATCCGACAGGTACACATCGACTCAGACAGCGTGAAACAGACTGAATCAGGGCTTCAGAGCATCACAGCATTGACTTCCTGTGCTAATGGTGCCTGCGATAGAGCCGCGTCTCCCCTGCGGCTGGCCTGGTTCAGTGGGTCAGGGGCTGTAACCCGGGTCGTGATTTTTTCATGTCTCCTTGTGTGGAGTTGCATGCCCTGTTTGTCACCATGGTTGCTGTTGTCCTCTGCACGCCAGAATGTGGTGGTATGTACATTTACGACTACATCTGGGTATTGTGGGGGCGCCGGCTACAGATTCAGGTTGCTGTGCTGGAAATATTTTCACAGTTGTTGATAGGTATCTATAAAATAGAGTATGACAATTGAGAAAATGAAGTAGAGATTAGAGAAGGCAGGATTCACAGAAAGTGGAAAGCCCTAATTCCAGTGTTAATGTTTTTTTTTTTTTTCTCATTGGAGATGTGTCAGCGTTCGGGGTACAAGACTCGGGTACATTGATTCCTGCCATCGTAGCTCACAATCTGCTTGTTACTCTGGTCGTCTCCGCGCTGGCGCCAGCGTTGTGTCCTCGACACACTCATCAGAGTGAAAACATTTGCCAGTTGTCTTTCGTTTCTTTATTCTCAACACAGTTAGGAAGCAAAGCGTGGGTCGGGGTAAACCTTCACACAGGGACGCTAAGGCCTCTAGTCCCAGGGATCAGGGGTCAACTGTAGAAGATCCAGCCTAGTCAAACGAGCACCAGAATATTGTCTGGGGGGGGGGGGGCGGCGCGATCTGCCTGGTGGTATTTGCGACTCCCTACTGCCATGGTTCGTGTGGATAACAAATTGTGACCACTGAACAATATTCGTATTGAATAATAATAATCTAGAATAGTCAATCTTTCCGTGTTGCATCTGGTTCGTGAAAAATCAACATCTTAGCCAGCTAGCTAAACCCATAAATGCTCAGTCTGCCTCAGTAAATCTCAGTGTAGGCCCTGGTTGTTCTAGTGACACTCTGGCTGTACATCATTGGATCCATCTACACATAGAGCACCTGACTGGCACCAAGCTGAACCCTAACATGGAATATCGATACACGGTTTGTTTCATTTTTACTGTGTCTTCAACCAGCGGTCGTTCCTGTGTGGCCATCGGATCATCTTCCTTGCCCATCATGAACGTTCCAACTAGAATATCTTTGGAAACTGACAGATTTTCTCGTTGACAGTCTCAGACTGCAGCATGACCCGGGCAGCATATCTGCATCACTGCGTGTAAGAGACTAATGTCTGCTCTTGCTGCCCAGTCATGTTTCCTTGTAGAGCTAACTGTGCGCAGTGCAGGCTGACAATCAGACACGGATGGTTGCTGTCGACATTTGGCCAGCACTGATAGTAGATGTTGATAAAGCCCTCACCTACCTTTTTCACAGGAGTGTTGGAATAAGTGTCTTGTGCTCTCCAATCTGAACCTTTCTCGCCGCTGATTGGATGAGCTGTGTCCAGACTAGCTGGTTGAGGGAACAGGTGCACCAGTGACGTCAGCGACACCACCACAGGCGCCATCATCATTTACAGCCAACACGACAGCGCCGACAGCGCTCTCTGTTATTGTCTTATTACTGCCCGTACATTTCGGGGCAATTAATCCTGGGCACCGGACGGTTGATCATTCTCGTTCACGGTCGCAGGTACTCTACTACCTGGCGGTGGGGGGGGGGGGGGGAAGGGGGTGATTGCGTGAGATGATTCTCTGGTATTCTTTGTCTCTTTATCTCTGTATGGTACACCTCGCTTATCCGACAGGTTTAAGTGACATAGCACCATTAGCTTGTTTGGGGCGTCGAATAGCGAAGCTAGCAGTTACAGTGGATGCTGCCGTTGGAATGTATTCTGTTGAGAAGCGAAGTGAATGTCTTGTGCTGCTCGTGCGGCAGACGGGAGACAACTCGGGGGGTTGCTGGATGACCTACAGTAGCCACAACAGATCATGTGCACACCCAACTGGGATGTATCCTTCTCTGTCAGAGCCGGTCATTTTGACCTTCTGCTTGAAGAAAACCAATCACACCACACATTTCACATTTGGCGGAACAAGCTGTGACAGTGTCCAGTGGTTATTCCTTTCCGGTTTGAGAACCACACAACAAATATTAGTGTGTAGTTAACTAACAGGCTACTGAATGATACAAGCAATGAGCTGTGTCATATGGTAAACGATTTATTTTTACCAGGCGATCGAAGAATTTTGGAATAGCCATCGTATTTTTTTTTTTTCTCTTTTACTTGTATCATGGGAAGTGGTTTGATTGCTGGCTTGGTGACTAACAATAATCGGTCTGCTTCTTTTAACGCTTTGGGACTTGTCCTCGTCAACATGTCACTCCTTGAGCGACATCAGCCGTCTTGAGCGACATCAGCCGTCTTGAGCGACATCAGCCGTCTTGAGCGACATCAGCCGTCTTGAGCGACATCAGCCGTCTTGAGCGACATCAGCCGTCTTGAGCGACATCAGCCGTCTTGAGCGACATCAGCCGTCTTGAGCGACATCAGCCGTCTTGAGCGACATCAGCCGTCTTGAGCGACATCAGCCGTCTTGAGCGACATCAGCCGTCTTAAGCGACATCAGCCGTCCTGAGCGCAGCTTTGTTCTTAAAGATAGTACAGATCGTGGATTTATCCAATCTCATGTTTAGTTATCATTTCCTCCTTGGTGACTGCTGTAACACGCTTGGGCTTTTGTCTTGACCCCCCTGTCGCTCACCTGTTCATTTTCTTGTGAGCTATAATGAGGGTTACTGTAATGGGATGGGGAATTTGTATCAAGAGCAACGCAACAACAAACATTGTTCACAGCGCGTATAAACCTAAGTACAAGTGATGCTGTCCGTTAGCTGAACTCGTAGCGCTAAAGCTGTCTGTGTGCGTTCGTGGGCTGAGACATTGTTCGTAGGTCGAGTCAAAATGTGTTTGGAAGTTGCGTTCGTGGGCAGAGACATTGTTCGTGGGTTAAGTAAAAATGTGTTCCGACATTGTGTTCGTGGGCTGCGGTATTGTTCGTGGGTTAAGTCAAAGTTTGTTTCGTAAGTGTTCGTGGGCCGATTTGTTCGTGACTAGAGGCGTTCGTGACGCAAGGTATTGCTGTATTTACAGACCTGTTCCAGTGAAGATAGTGTAGTGGTTTTCCTTGACTTTCCACATCTGTTTGGGGTTTCTTGATCACTGTTTTAGGCAACAGTTTCTGGCCTTTATGACGTGATGTTCTTCGTTGATTTCTTTGGATACGTCATCTAATGGATTCGTGTGCCAAACGGGTTGTCAGTTTGCTTTCCATAAACTGACATGTCGATAGCATCATTTTATTTCCTTTGTTTGAAACTTGTGTGCCAACATGGGTGGTTAGACACCACTGTAATACCAACAGGAGAATTAGAACAAGAAGAGGAAGGTGTGGGGAATAAGAAGAAGCTAAGATTTGTTGTTTTATTATAACTGTTGGGTTAGTTTGCTTATTATTGTGTTAACGATGCCCTTTATTGTTGTCCCAACTGCGCTACTGTAAGTAAAACAACAGAGACCATTCTGGTCTTCATGAGGCTGTAGTGCCGATGGCTGGCAGGGAGCAGATGCCTACAGTCCCCCTCGAACGTGCACATTTCCACAGACGATTACCATTCTCCGGGCCAGTCGGGGTTGGAGGTGATTGAAACTGCTAATTTCTGGCACTGGTGCCGGTAACTGGAGACCGGTCCGGTCCCTGGCCTGTCCGGCCCGGCCTCGCTAATGAAGATGAAGGAGGAGCTCGCCTGGAAAGTTGCGTCCCCTGATATTTCGAGTTATCGGCCTTGCTAGTCCGTGGCCCGGATACACGATACCCGCAATGGGCGCTGGCGAGTGAGAACAGACGGTTGGTTGGGTCTGTCAGTTGGAGGTCGTTACAGCATTGTCGCTTGTATTGGGGCTTTGTCTTCATGGAAACAGTGGTTGTCTAATCATTAGAGATCAACAATAAGAGATGTGATGGTTAGAGATGAACTGCTAAACTTATCTAATGATTAGGGGTTGCGTTAGTTTATCTGATGTTTAGAGTCAGCGTTGTGCTAGCAGACCTCCATCCCTCGTGTCTGTTCCGGTAAAGAAGAATATACCCCCCCCCCCCCAACGCGCACACACAAGCATGTCATGCAAGAAATGACTGTATCCTGGCAACATGCCTAGTAAACAGCACGCGCATCATTGTAGACTTATTGTTAGCGTTATTCTAATCTGTAATAGACACCTTATGGTGAGTACCGGCACCCTTTTTTTCAATTCTAGGAGGTAACTCATGGGGCTGTTCTTTTCAAGTCGGAGTGCATCTGCGTGAGGGGCGAGGAACCAACAGTCTGTATACAAATACGCCAGATCTGTAAAACGGGCGTGCACTCAAAAACCAAATTCTGGGGGAAATACCAGAGTCCAGAACTTTCTACCGGATTTTTACAGCGAGTGAACGCGGAGAACAAGGCGGCGAATAAGTTAAAGAGCGGAAATACAGTTGTACATAATCAATCTATAACCGTACACAGTTAGTCGACAACTGTTTATACAAGCAACAAGTTAAAGAACTGTATACAGTTGTACTCAGTCGACAACCGTTTATACAAGCAACAAGTTAAAGAACTGTAACCGTACTCAATATACCGTTTAAGAAACAAGTTAAAGAACTGTATACAGTTGTACACAATCAGTCGACAACCGTTTATGGAAGCAACAAGTTAAAGAACTGTATACAGTTGTACACAATCAGTCGACAACCGTTTATAGAAGCAACAAGTTAAAGAACTGTATACAGTTGTACACAATCAGTTTCAACCGTTTATAGAAGCAACAAGTTAACTGTATACAGTTGTACACAATCAGTCGACAACCGTTTATAGAAGCAACCAGTTAAAGAACTGTATACAGTTGTACTCAATCAGTCGACAACCGTTTATGGAAGCAACAAGTTAAAGAACTGTATACAGTTGTACACAATCAGTCGACAACCGTTTATAGAAGCAACAAGTTAAAGAACTGTATACAGTCGACAACCGTTTTTACAAGCAGCAAGTGGAACTTATCATCATTACAAGAAAGCAGTAGCGATATGTAATGAACATTCGACTTGTTGAGAGACAACCATTGTTGAGAAGGTCGGAATCTACCCGAGTTGAGAACTTACCTTTCTCAAAAGTCAAAAGTCTGTCTTGTTGAGAAATTGAGAATCTAGCCATTTTGAGAATCTACATGTGTTGGAAGTTAGTTACCTGAATTCGGAATCTACATGTGTTGGAAGTTAGTTACTCGTATTCGGAATCTACATGTGTTGGAAGTTAGTTACTCGTATTCGGAATCTACATGTGTTGGAAGTTAGTTACCCGTGCTCGGAATCTACATGTGTTGGAAGTTAGTTACTCGTATTCAGAATCTACATGTGTTGGAAGTTAGTTACCCGTATTCGGAATCTACATGTGTAGGAAGTTAGTTACCCGTGCTCGGAATCTACATGTGTTGGAAGTTAGTTACCCGTATTCAGAATCTACATGTGTTGGAAGTTAGTTACCCGTATTCAGAATCTACATGTGTAGGAAGTTAGTTACCCGTATTCAGAATCTACATGTGTTGGAAGTTAGTTACCCGTATTCGGAATCTACATGTGTTGGAAGTTAGTTACCCGTGCTCGGAATCTACATGTGTTGGAAGTTAGTTACTCGTATTCGGAATCTACATGTGTTGGAAGTTAGTTACCCGTATTCGGAATCTACATGTGTAGGAAGTTAGTTACCCGTGCTCGGAATCTACATGTGTTGGAAGTTAGTTACCCGTATTCAGAATCTACATGTGTTGGAAGTTAGTTACCCGTATTCGGAATCTACATGTGTTGGAAGTTAGTTACCCGTATTCAGAATCTACATGTGTTGGAAGTTAGTTACCCGTATTCGGAATCTACATGTGTAGGAAGTTAGTTACCCGTGCTCGGAATCTACATGTGTTGGAAGTTAGTTACCCGTATTCAGAATCTACATGTGTTGGAAGTTAGTTACCCGTATTCAGAATCTACATGTGTAGGAAGTTAGTTACCCGTATTCAGAATCTACATGTGTTGGAAGTTAGTTACCCGTATTCGGAATCTACATGTGTTGGAAGTTAGTTACCCGTGCTCGGAATCTACATGTGTAGGAAGTTAGTTACCCGTGCTCGGAATCTACATGTGTTGGAAGTTAGTTACCCGTATTCAGAATCTACATGTGTTGGAAGTCGTCTGCTCACTGAAGTTGAGAACCAATCTATGATGAGAAAGGCAACTGCGGCACTTCTGATGGCTACCGCATGCTTTTAATGCGTGTGTATGCTATTGCATATGCTGGGACAGCAGTCTGTCATTCTTTCCACAGGGGACTGCGACGAACATTCTGTGTTTTTCGTTGGCACAGGAGCGGAGCAACTATGGGTTGACTCGTTTGCTATGAAGCTGAGACTAAGATTACCAAGATTATGACCACGGTATAGATCATTTCCTACGCTAACACGCAGTCGACCCTAGTAGGATCCTTCCACTGGACTCCCTCAGCCAAGACTAAGAATTTAAATGTCGCAGAAGAAGAAGAAAACAACCTGTGGTCTGACATCGCCAGAATCGTAAGCCTGCAGTTTCCACTGTGCGCTAGATGGGAAATCAGAGTTGCCTGCCTGATCTGCTCCGTCAACGATTGGTGGAAATCCCCGGTGTGGGTTTATTGATCCGAGCGTGACGACGAGTGCGTCATTTGACAGAGCCTATAATCAGCCCAAGGGCCCTTGTGTCCGGCAGAGGGCCATTGTCGTGACTTGACTGGGTGGTTATTTGGCTAGGGCTGGCGGCCCGGCGGATACAGCGTGGGGAATCTGTGATCTGGAGATCAATGTCTGCCGGAACCTGACACCGGCAGGGGAGTGGGGCAAGGGAGAATTCCGCTCCGTTGTTGGGGATGGAGGCGGGCCTTGTGGCAGGACGGTATCGCATAACGGTATCTGCCCAGAAAGTCGGTTTCTGTTTAAAAAATGTCTTATATGACTACTGGGTTCGTTCGTATTTTGCGACGGGCCTTTGGAGATGCTAAAAATTCGCTTTGTTTCATTTCCTTTAGAGGACTTTGCAGAACCAGTCTTAGTAAATTGCGCATTAACTGTCGGCTCTTGATACCAGTGTCGAACTCGAAGCAAGGCGGTCTTCTGCCAGATCTCCTGCAGCTGGAGTCAATCCGGGTACCTGGGAATTACGAAGCGCGTTCACAGACCTGAGCCACTGACGGCAGCTGGTTCCGTTCCTTTGTTGTCATGGGGAAAAGTAGGGGGGGGGGGGGGGGGTCCATTAAGGAAAACATGAAACACTACAACTAGAATACGTCAAATATGTCGTTACAGGAACCTTGAGAGTGTTAGTCAATGATTGTTGTCAGGGCCACGGAAGGTACAGGAAAGGCCATGGACCGGTGTTAGTCAATGATTGTTGTCAGGGCCACGCAAGGTACAGGAAAGGCCATGGACCGGTGTTAGTCAATGATTGTTGTCAGGGCCACGGAAGGTACAGGAAAGGCCATGGACCGGTCCGAGATATTCAATGCTGTCCGGGAGGCAGACGAGATTCTGATTCTGGAGACCACCTTGAATCCACTAGACTGGAAAAAAGACTGAGCGCTTATGGTCTTGTCCGATGTGCAGTGAGAATAATCTGTCGACTAACTAACTGGCCGTCTTTGATTGGTTGCTTTCATCTTGTAGAAAACTGTCGCTCAGTGACCAGCCAGGATTGAACTAGCCTGACAGCATAGATAGTAATAACCTAGGAACAATGAGAGAGGGTATTTCTGCTCTGTTGGGGTCACATTGTGTGAGCTGCAGAAGACAGGGCACTCGATATCAGTTGATTTGAGGTTGGAGGTTTTGTACAACGGATCAACATCAGTTAACTGAGATATCAGTTGGTTGGAGGTTTTGTACAACAGATCAACATCAGTTAACTGAGATATCAGTTGGTTTGAGGTTGGGGGTTTTGCACAACGGATCAACATCAGTTAACTGAGATATCAGTTGGTTTGAGGTTGGGGGTTTTGCACAACGGATCAACATCAGTTAACTGAGATATCAGTTGGTTTGAGGTTGGGGGTTTTGCACAACGGATCAACATCAGTTAACTGAGATATCAGTTGGTTTGAGGTTTGAGGTTTTGCACAACGGATCAATTGTTTCTTTGGTGATCTGTTGTAGCTGGCTCTAATGGCTAAGTGAATATAGCAGCCGAACATGTCTTCTCCGCGGTCTCAGCTCGTGAAGGACATGGCATTTTGTCATTGTTGACCTGAAGGGGACACAACTGATCCCGGCATCCCCAGGCCCGGATGTGACGTGTCAACATGGGTCGATCATTGTCGAGGTTACGGCAACCTACCACTGATCTTCAGGGTCTACATCCATGGATCACATTAC